>JAZKJV010000463.1:177952-225624 GCA_037367405.1 Ottelia alismoides
TGCTTCATGCCTCTTACCGCCACGCCAGAACAGCAGAAGACATACAGGAATGCGACGATGGTGGGTGTGTTTCTCGCTGCACTTGATCCAGAGTATGAGGCAGCACGTTCACAGATTTTGGCGGACTCGACTATTCCTCCCATGGAGGAGCTTTTCACAGATTGAGCAGGATCACAGTACCTTCTGCAGCTGCGAGTCAGAATCCCTCAGCCATGGCGGCCAACAGAGGCCGTGGTTTTCATCATCAGGGCCGTGGACGTACTCCCCGTGGAAGGGGTGGCCGCACTAGGCCAACATGCTCATATTGTCACCGAGTCGACATACTGAAGATACATGCTACTCAAAGCATGGATTTCCTGCATCCGCACGAGCAGCTGAGCAGATAGAGCCCCCGTCTGCTGCTACACTGGATCAACGATTTGATGACCTAGTTGCCCGTCTCAGGGGCATTATTCCACCATCTGGTCCAGCACCGACTGCAGAGAACCATACTGATGCTGCTGCTTCCGCCTCGGCCTCTACTAGTACTTCAGGTAGTCCACTTGCACTCCACAGTAGTAGATCTGATACACTGCCATGGATCATGGACTCCGGCGCTACACATCATCTATGTGGCGACCAGAGCCTACTTACAGGATACACCCAGATTCCTCCAGGACGGACAGTAGTTATTGCCAATGGCACGCATTCTCCTATCACGGGTCAGGGGGAGATCAGATTGACGTCTTCTATGCAGCTCAAGAATGTTTTGCATGCACCGCATTTTTTTATGAATCTGTTGTCAATTAGTCAGATTACGAAGGATCTTCATTGTCGAGCTATTTTTGATTCATCTTCATTGATTTTTCAGGACATCCGTACGAGCAACGTGATTGGTCATGGCTATGAGCAAGGAGGCCTTTATCGTCTGAACCAGACCCCGTTTGCCGGAATCACAGCCTTCTCCCACAGAACAAGTATCTCCTCTCCTGTGGCATCTGCGTTTTGGTCATCTACCGCTTCAGAAGTTGCGTCTTGTCTTACCTTATAGTCTTTCTCACACACCTATCCAGTGTGAGGCGTGTCAGTTGGGAAAACATCACAGGTCATCTTTTCCCAGTAGTCAAGGTCGGAGTAGTAACTCCAAGTTTGAGTTGTTTCATGTCGACGTCTGGGGTCCAAGTCGTGTTCCCGATCATCAGGGGCACAGGTTTTATATTGTATTTGTGGATGATTTCTCT
Organism: Ottelia alismoides; assembly: GCA_037367405.1. Classification (NCBI taxonomy): domain Eukaryota; kingdom Viridiplantae; phylum Streptophyta; class Magnoliopsida; order Alismatales; family Hydrocharitaceae; genus Ottelia; species Ottelia alismoides. The sequence continues at coordinate 179,173 of JAZKJV010000463.1, forward strand.
AGAGCATCATGGGTATTTCTAATGAAAAATAAGTCTGAAGCTGGAAATATTATTATTCACTTTCTAAATGAGATTCAGAATGTTTTTTCCACAACTGTCAAAATTATGAGAAGTGACAATGCCTTAGAGTTGTGCACCAACAGTCTAGCCAACTACTATTCCTCTAAAGGAATTGTTCACCAAACATCCTGCGCTCATACGTCTCAACAAAATGGGGTTGCAGAAAGAAAACACCGTCACCTACTTGATGTCACAAGGTCACTTCTTATTCAGAGTCATGTTCCGTATTCCTACTGGGGTGATGCAGTCCTCACTGCATGTTATCTTATAAATCGTTTGCCCTCGTCTGTCTTGAATGAACAGGTTCCTTTCTCACTTATTTATCCTGACAAGAATCTGTTCACTCTTACCCCTCGTGTGTTTGGGTCAGTCGTATTTGTCCATCAGTTGTCGCCTGGTTCTGACAAGCTCTCTCCTAGGGCTGTCAAGTGCGTCTTTGTGGGGTAAGGAGCTCCAGAACTCAAAAAGGGGTACAAGTGTTTTGACCCTGTACGTCGGCGGTATATGATCAGTGCAGATGTTACATTCTTTGAATCCATTATGTATTTTTCAGAATCCGGGAACATGCAGCCACCACCTATATCTCCTGATACCGTATTCATGGCACCACCAACAACACCACCGTCACCACCATATCCACCACCACCACCACCACCACCGCCACCACCAATAGTATCCCCGTTACCATTCCATTACACCCGCAGGCCGCATCCAGCTCATGGTCCTGACCAGTCAACTAGCTCGCCTATGGTATGTAATGAAAATATTAATGTTGATGGATCTGACGACATTTCTCAGCAGGATGCATTACAGGAGCATGGTGATACCACAGAGGATCTGGATGTTCCAATCGCTCTACGCAAGCCAAAGAGAAGCTGTGCCAAATATCCAGTATCAGCAGCGGTGTCTTTTGAGAGGCTATCTGGACACTTCAGGACGTTTGCATTGGCACTTTCAGCTACAGACATTCCACGGAACCACCATGAGGCTTTGCAGGATTCTAGATGGCGGCTAGCTATGGAGGAAGAGATGGCGGCACTTCAGTCTAGAGGAACATGGAGCTTGGTTACTATACCTCCAGATGTCAACCCGGTGAGTTGCAAATGGGTGTTTACAGTGAAACATAATGCAGATGGCTCCATTGACAGGTACAAGGCACGCCTAGTTGCAAGGGGATTCACACAGACATATGGGGTAGATTACCTTGACACGTTCTCCCCGGTGGCTCGTCATTCCACTCTGCGGATCCTCTTATCAGTTGCAGTTACTAGAGACTGGCCACTCTATCAACTGGATGTGAAGAATGCCTTTCTGTATGGCGACCTGCAGGAGGAAGTCTACATGCAACAGCCACCAGGGTTTTGCTGTTGAGGGGGAGTGTTCCAAGGTTTGCAGATTACATAAGGCCATCTATGGCCTTAAGCAGAGCCCCAGAGCATGGTTCCAGAAGCTGTCAGACCTCTTTGAGAAACAAGGATATAAACGCTCCAATGCTGATCATTCCTTGTTTGTACAGAAGACGGCAAGAGGTATTGTTGTAATCATGGTTTATGTTGACGATATCTTGATTACAGGTGATGATGACCAGGGCATTAAGCAGGCAAAGGAAAGGCTGGGGACCGAGTTTGTCACCAAGGACTTAGGAGTCCTTAGATATTTTTTGGGGCTGGAGTTTGCCAGAAATCCGTATGGATTAGTCATGTCACAGAGGAAGTATGTCACAGATCTACTGAGTAAGACAGGTATGCTAGGGTGTCGACCTGCTACGACACCAATGGACCCTAGCATGAAGCTGTATGATGATGACACAGAGGAGGTTGACAGGAGAAGATACAGAGAACTGGTAGGCAAATTGTTATATGTCACGATCACTAGGCCAGATATATTATTTGCAGTGAGCCGTGTGAGCCAGTTCATGGAGCAGCCACGCCAGGTGCATATGGATGCAATACACATGATACTTAGATATCTCAAATCTTCTCCAGGTAAAGGTCTGCTATTCAAGAAAGGAAAGGGGATTTCTGTCTCAGCATGCGCAGATGCAGACTATGCAGGATGTCCTAAGGATAGGAAGTCCACCTCAGGGTATGCTGTCTATGTTGGAGATGCCCTAGTCTCATGGAGGAGCAAGAAACAAACTGTGGTAGCTAGATCCAGTGCTGAATCCGAATATAGGGCTATGGCCCAGGCTACTACAGAGATGATGTGGGTGAAAGCGGTGCTGACAGATTTATGCTTAGATGTACCACTTCCTATGAACTTGGAGTGTGATAATCAGGCTGCTTTGTTCATTGCAAACAATCCTGCATTCCATGAACGGACCAAGCATATTGAGGTGGATTGTCACTTCATACGTGATATGATTCAGAAAGGATCCATTGCCACATCTCATGTTACTTCAGAGAACCAGACTGCAGATATATTCACCAAGGCATTGTTACGAGGTCCATTTCAGAAGTGTGCTTCCAAGCTGAGCATGATTGACATCTATGCTCCATCTTGAGGGGGAGTGTTGACGCATATTGAGTTATTGTGTCTCTTTGCTATTTTATTTTCTTGTTATTCTCTTTATGTAATTTACCCATAGGCTACTCTCCTATATAAGAGAGCCTAGGGCTATGGAATAGACAACTCATTCACGTTTCCCAACAGTCTTGGCAGCGAGGAAAGAGGTGGGTTCCCTTCAGGGAACCTCTTCTTTGTGAGAATGCAGAGGTTGATTCCCTTTTTAAATAGGCCTTCTCACTTTTATATAGGCCCAATCTCCTATGGTTGAAAAAAGAAAGGGACTATGATTGAAAAAAAGAGAGAATGCATGAAAAAAGGGGCCAATTAAAAAAACACAAAGAAGAAAATAGCTGTAGAAAGAGAGAGAGATGACTTAAAGATGAGAGATGGAATTTGTTTAAAAAGGAGAAATGGCGAGAAAAATAAAAAATGCACGCTTTATTTTTCTCCCAACTTGATTATCTATATACTTATTTGACATGTATGGGAGAAAGCAAGGTTTGAAAAAACTAAAAATGGAACGAGACCGTTTCCCTGGAATCGACGCGAGGCATAGCCTCGAGGTGGTCGAGGCATAAGCCTCAGTTTACAAGGATAAATATCTATAAAAACTATAATAAATATATACTAATAAAATTATATATATTCTGACTAACATATGATATATATCACTATAAGATATGATAAAATTATAAAGATAAGAACACCGAAAGAAAGATATACAAATGTATGAGAATGCATCTGTTGATATTCATCAGAGTTCTAACTGTCTAACCCAAGTTGAAGAACAGGTGTATGCACCCCTCCTGCCATACCATACCTCAACAAGACGGCGGTCTCGCTGCCCGGTCAGCGAGCCTGGGGGGGGTCTAGGGGGGAGCAGGTGCGCTCCCCCCAGCGGGGGTGTGTGGGCAGCGCCCTCGGCGATTTTTTTATTGAAGATTTTATTTCTATTCGGATATATGGATCTGTTTTTATGGGAATAATACATGAACTCCTTGAATTCTATCTTGTTTGTCCTTCTCGGTATATTGCATAGCTTATTGTGTAATAACTCCTTAAAATTAAGTTTACAAGTAATGCTTGAAATAATATTTACGGATTCGTATGTTTAAGGGTATAACTTAAGAGTTTTTGACATAATTGGACATGTTTAATGGTAAATATGAACATGAAAGTGGCCAAATTTAAGCATTCATCTCGTATGTTTATATCCTAAACAACTAGACATTTATAAACATATGAAATTACTAATAAGACAAATAATTAATATAAAAAATAATCTGAAAATAAATAAAACGCCTCATGGACCGCCTCGCCTCCACCTCGACCGCCTCGACCAATTGAGGCGGTCGCCTCTCAGAGGCCCCCTGAGGCGAACCATGGGAGAAAGGGGGGGAGATCAGCGCATATTTTTCTTTTGTGAGATGTATCTACAGGCTTTCTATCTTGTCCATCATCTTCTACTCGTGGCTCCTTAGAAAGCAATCTCATATCTAGGATCCCTAAATAAAAGAACCGCCTCCATGTCCTCATAAGATATAAGAGAAGCCATTCTCGGGGTCCACTTATAGAAGAGGCTCGACTCTCGAGATCTGCTTATGAGAAACGATGACTTTACTTAGGATGTTCGACGTCAACTACTCCATATGGACTTCTCTATTTGGGATTGTCAAACTTCTATTGCCTATCTACAACATAAAGACCGACACTTCGTACTTCTACTTCCTACCAATCGTCTTCATCGAGGATTAACTACTTCTGCACATGTCTCCTCCATGCTGGTCTTCGCCTAGAACAACTCTACTTCAGGCATGTTCTGTTCATCATAGTGAGTCTACTATAGGCGCGTCCTGATCATCACAAGCCCGTCATCATGCAGCTCTTCTCCCAAAAGCGACTACTTCGAGTGAGTCTCCTCCCGTCTCTCTCATATGTATCGAGTAAACATGTGCTGACTGCTGCCTATATTTTCCTTTGTCGTAAGCTGTAGTATTCTTAGCTCTAGCTTGTGGGAGAAGTGTTAGAGTATATACTCCAAGGTCCAATTACCCTTCTCTATTGTTTAGTCTCACATCATCTATAAGTGAAACTCTGGTCTATCTGTGGGATATATAAGAAGCCACACGCCCCAGTACTCATTGAGATATTCACAATGCAACAACTGACCATAGAAGCTTTGTCTCGTGGTTTCATCTTGCTCCTCACGAAGTAGGGTTCCATGCAAATCCCGATTATCAATTCTTATTATTTCTTGATTATCCATTCTCCTTCCTCATTATTTATTTCAACAAGTAATAACTTCATGTGAATTCATTCCATTTGTGTTGTACTCTCTCACTTGCCTTATATATTTGTACAATACGATTGTATTTATTTATATATCTAGTATGAATGACCACATAATGATGTGGATGTATCCATTTTGTGCTTCCCCCATTTTATAGGGATTGTATCTATTTATATGCATTTTCTATTGTTTCAGTTTTATCCTTTGATTTAGTTTAGCATTAAGCGTAGCATTTGTTCCTCTTCAACATTTAAGAATTATAATGAAAGTCCTTTAATTGCTTTAAACTTATGGAGATTTATTTTATGCTATATTTTCTTTTAATTAGTATAGTATTTGTGATTAAATTATGTATTTTTCGTGGGGAATAATGAGGCTTTCGCTCCTACCGTCTCGATTTACGCCTCTTTTTGATTGCAAGGAAATCACATCATTCTGCCTTCTGTTTTTTAAAACCTTGCGTGGGACTAGTTTTATACTCTACCTTAATCTCATATCTTGGAAGTTGGGTCATGAATACTTTGTAAGGTCATCACGAAGAAATGCATTCTTGATATCAAGTTGATAGAATGATAAACTCTAATTCCTACTAAAAATAAAGAACTTAACCTTAACAAGATTGAGTTGAGATATATGAGAGAATTTCAAATAAGTTCACTTTATATGTCTGAGTAAAGCCTTTGATTGCAAGACTAGCCTTCAAATGTTCTACAGAGCATCATGATGGCATATGACAATGTATACTAAAAAACATGGCATTAACCTGACAAGGAACAATGTCACATGTACCATTAGAATTAAGTACTCCCATCTTCTCATGCATACTATGTTTCAATCTTGGTTCATGCATGTGGATTTGGTGTCGATGGAGGTCTTGGATATTGCTTTGTTTCGAGGGAGGTATGGGCAATGATGCACGTGGATTCAATGTCTACCTCTGACTGGGTGGGTGCTCGAGAATCCGTGGTTGGGATGGGTTATGGGAGTAACCCTACAAAGCTTTAGGTGGCTGCTATCTTATGGTCTATGTGGCTCACACGTAGTGGGTTTACATTCTAGAGATAAGAATGTAAATAAAGAATGTCTTTGAACATGCAAAATGTCTTCAATCCTTTTGTTATTGTAATTAGTTGTTGTTCCGAAATGTAAATTTATAGAAATTTATGGGTGGGCATTTCCTTAACAGTACATCTTTTCCTTCTAAAAATGGATCTTACAAAGCTTCCATATAGTTGCTTTGACAATAATACTCATCAGGATGGCACAAGATGGAGTTGCATTTGACACTTGTGCAGAGGAGGAGCTACCTTAATGTTGGGTTGCCATTGACAAAGGACTCGTTGAGGAGCTCGGAGGCGATCTGAAAGACTTGCAAGATACACAAGAAGATGCTTGCGGTGTGGAGGTCGTGGTCATTATGCGCAGGAGTTCCATGATTCTCTCCAGTGCTTTTCCTGTGGTAAGGTAGGTCATCGACATGGAGTTGTCAAGGTGTCAAACCATGGAGACATTAGATGTCAAAGTCGGAAGAGAAGAGAGAAGTGCTGAAGCACCTACCAGTGGGCGTTTGCAAGAAGGATGGACGTTGTTTGTGGGATACCATGGCAGATATCGGAGACACCATTGTAGATGGATTTACTGGGGATGTTGTTCTTGCAGAGGAACACATGGACCGCATAAGATGGCCGTTTGAGGAAGAGAAGAGAAAGTTATTAGCTTACAATAATGTCGCAGTGGTTAATGTCCATTGGCGGTGACATACGAATTAGAGATGGAGGGATCAATCCTCTGGTTCCTCGATTTTTATGTATGTGAGTGCTTCCATTATTCTACTGTTCCTTGACGATAATCTGTGAAACTTTACGAAGTGTTGGTTTGCTCCAATCAGTGGTTTCTGATGGTTTATCTCGAGATCCACTGACAGAAGTTCTGGTAATTATGACTGATGTCAAGATCTGTTGCACCTTGTTCGGGATTTTAAGATTTATGTTACATTATTCTGGCTGATGATCGAAGAATAAGAGTAACGTGAAGCTAAAATTTCAAATCATGAGGAATGAATTCAAACTTTAGATGGCATCTAGTCTGTTGGGGCACTGCATTTGAAGACCTAGACAAAGAGGGAAGTATCCCTGGAGCTCGTAGAGATTCCGATGAGGATGGAAAGCGAACGATCACACTGATTGGGGAAGATGGAAATCTAAGAGTTAAGCTCGAGGATGTTGAAGATATGAGAAGTCAATCGTTAGGGCCTCGGGCATTGAACATTTATTCACTGGAAAATAGGATGTCCCACACATATCTTTGCTTATTAAAAGTTGAGTAACCCTTCCCTAGCATCGATCTCTTTTAGGGACGGGTTGTTATGTTGGTTGGACTTTGATTTAGATCTTCCCCTCAGATGTCTCCGGTTATGACTCGCGTGCTTCGCCTTGAGTCGGGACTCATCCAAAACTTAGTTTAGAGCTTTAAAATATTGATTCTGGAAGGGGCTTTTATCTGAACCTGGTTAATGAGCACAAGTCAAACCCTCTTCCGATTTCAATGATGGAGAATGTTTATGTTTGTGGCGATGACCATCTCTCTAAGCCGTTGGGGAACTCGAGGGATGGAGATGGCTCTCATCCACCAAGGACTTCATCCAACCCAAAGATCTCTTCCTCTTCGTCTAGTAGCCGGGGCCTGCGATTGTCTGCCGAGAGTGCTGAGGAGACGGGGATGAGAAGTGGGAAGATTCGAGAGAAGCATGTGTTTTTTTTCTTCATCATGATGGTCTGGGAGGATTTACAAAAGATTTACTTGGCATAAATGGAGGCTGCATGCACTTCATGTTGACTTTATTGGGTAGAGACAAGAAATGGAGTGGTCGGACGAAATCATCTTGAAACATTAGAGGAGCATGAGATGGCACTGACTCGATGGTCCAAATTGCAATGCCACAAATACTCTAACTCCTCCAAATGAAATCATAAGGAAAGAGTTGGTGGTGGACGACAACTATGATAAATTTCTAACATGTTTGAGGGCTTTATTCCTAGGGGGGAAATAGGTCGTTTCCAAGTGAATGTTCTTACATGGAATATCAAAGGATTGTGCCATCCAGAGATGATAAAAGCTTCCTAGGATGCTGTGGTGGATTCTAGGGTTGAAGTGGCCATGCTTCAGGACACAAAGATGTCCCATGGGGCGGATGCAGTTTGACGGGAGGTTAGTGGTACTCGTCTTTCTATGTTCAAATCTATTGAATCCAAAGAAACGTATGGTGGACTCATGCTTGGCCGAATTAATGACATATTTCTTTTGGATGGGGCATATGTTTAAAATTGCTATTCACTCTCGGTTCTTCTGTGATAGACATCTGACGATAGATGTATTCTCTTTTCCAATATATATGGCCATCAATTGCTGTGGCAAGTCGAGACTTAGTGGATGAACTTTGTATGGTTCTTGATAAATTTTAGATAGAGGTGAGGATAATTGGGGATGATATTTTTTTGAGAAGATAATTGGGGGTAATCTTAACTTTACTTTGCGCCTGGAGGATATGCCGGGTATGAGAGGAGACCTTGATCCTAGCTCTACATGGATGGCTTGTTTGTTTTCTGAGTTGCTAGTGGAGATCATAAATGCTATTGGGTTTCATTATACATGGAGGAACTTTAGATCGAAATCTCACATCAATTGTTTTTTGATGTCTGTGAAGGCAGCGCAGTTGTTCCTATTAGCTACTATGAGGGTGGTACCACGTGCTCATTTCGATCATATGCTATTGTATTTTGATTTTGGCAAAGGGATTTTATTGCTATCCTTTCTCAGATTTGAGCATTTGCGGTTGTTGGAGGATGTTATATAGAGTATGGTATATGTATTTTAGAGGAACTAAATATCTGCTTGGGTCATCCATCACATGTTTGAATATAAGTTGGGTGAACTCAGAAAGCAATTGATTGAATTTGACATGAATGCTCGAGGGCATTTATTGGAGTAAAAGAAGTGCGACACATGATGAGGTGAATAGATTGGATAGGCTTGAGGATGATTGGGAATTGTTGATAGAGGAGATTGAGAGAATCAACCATCTTCAGGCCATACTTGCAGAAGATCGGAAAGTGGAAATGGACTGGAGACAACCGTCGAGACGACGATGGATAAAGGAGGGAGACGCTAATGCACATCTCTTCCATTCCATGGCTAATGTTAGATGTAGAAGAATTCTCATTCACCCTCTTAGGGTCAACAAGTTATAGGTGCATGACGAGATGGAGTTGGTAGAGCTTTGCATTAACACTTTCGCTCTTTGAGTAGAAGAACCCCTCGGGAAGGGGGGATGGCGTGGCTTGGGGGTTGCTGATTGTTGCAGAGCTAGGCAAACACTTTAGTGGCTGATTTTGGGATGCAAGAACTTAATAAGGCAGTCTTCCAGCTGAATACGGATGATGCCCATGGTCTGTACAGTTTCCCAATTCCGTTCTACAGAGAGTTTTGGGAGGTTGTGAAGGATGATCTTATGGTGATCCCTCATGAGTTTAGCTTAGGTAATTTTGGCTTTGGGTGCCTTAACAAGGCGTTGCTTGTTGCTTAAAAGGGAGGTGATGACATGCATCAAGGATTTTAGGTCAATTTCCCTTCTAATACGGCATATATTATTATTGCAAAGGTTCATGCTAATCACCTACTTGACGACTTTTGTTCTTGGCAGGTTGATGACTGATGGACTTGTTCTCACGTCTGAGATGGTGATAGAGTCAAAGTGAAATCATATAAGGGACCTGTTTTGGAAGGTTGGTTGTGCTAATTAAGCATACGATTGTGTTGAATAACAATTTATTTAGTCCTCACTACTAAGAAAGGATTCGTTGAGACATGGTTGGCTTGGATGAAGAGATGTATTATGGCATTATCGTACACAATGCTGGTAAGCGAGTGCCCAGAGGGAGGTCTTTTTAGCCGCAGAGGGGGATTCTACAAGGTTGCCCCATGTCGCCCCTTTTATTTGTAGTGATCACAGATGCACTGGCGGTAGGGATGCAAATGAATAGAGGGACATACCTGTATTTGATTGCCACCATATCTATTTTATATAGGTTTTGACATCCAACTCAGTATCATTTTTAAAATGGATATGGATATCACTTTGATATCGCAAACATATGTATACATATCCATATATCTGATTTCATATATATGGTTGTAGATTTACTTTTAACCATTTAAAACATATTTTCATATTTTCTTTCATCATATTTGGTATAATTTTTTGCGATATAAGCACATTTAGTATACTTATAGCATGCACATTCCATGCTATACATGTATATTTAAGCTAATCTATAGAGTATTTGTGATATTATTCATATGTATTCAAAATCTGTTTTACATCCATATCCATTTTTCAAGGATATAGTAACATAGTTTTAATATTCGTCAATATCCGTATCCGCATCCAAATTAATATTTTAAAATGGATAATGATATGGTAACACCTATATCCGTATCCATCCATCTGTTTACATCCCTAATTGGTGACGACAATGAGGTTAACGTTTGTCCTTGGTCTTGTCTCGGTGATTTTTCAATTCCCATACTTCAATATGCATGCGACGTGATTCTATTCATTGCGAGCATGGTGGAGCAGACGATATGAATGTCTTGGTCGTTTATATTTTTCGTGATTTTTTCCGGCTTGCGCATTAATAGGGAGAAATCAGAGTTTGTCCCCTTTGGCCTTTCTCGTATCAAGATGTAGGAATCCAGTTTGGTGCTTTGTAGTCCAATGACCTCGCTTTGAACTATGTATTTGGACCTCCCATTAGTGAGAGGTAGGTTTCGATTCGTGGATTAACATCCTTCATTGGATAGATTTGAGAAGAAGTTGATTGGATGGAATATTGGGATTCTCTCTATTCGGGAAGCGGGAAGCTGATTTTGCTAAGACATGTTCTATCGGTAATTCCTATCTTTTCTATTTCAGCAGACTCTTTATTATGGGTATTCGAATAACGCTTGAGCCAATGATGAGGCATTTCTTTTAGGTGGATACTAATTAGGAGAAGGGATGCATTTTTTTTATTGATTGGGAAACTGTAAGAAGGTCGAGAAACAAAGGGGGTTTTGGGGTCTTGAACTTGAATCCATGAATACAACGCTTTTGGCTAAATTGATTGTCATACTTAGGGGTGGAAAGGAGGACTTAGTATGCCGCATGGTGTTGCATTGTCTGCTCCTGTTGTTCATCTACCTTCTTCCCTCTAGAAGGGTATTTCTAGCCTCCTCCCAGAGATGGTGAGCTTGATGAGACATTTAATTGTTGAACATATGATCCATGGGCAAACCATTTCTACATTAAATATTATTGTAATCATTTTATTTATATCAATAAAAGTTATTGATTTTCACTCCCTATCCGAGATTAATAAATGCATGCACTTATGAGGTCTCTTAGTACAATTAGGGTTGTCTGAGCATCTTGATAATCATACAACTGTTGATTCAATGGTTGGATCATAGAGGTTGGTGTTGAGATGATATCTAAAGAGTTTGATTGTATACTCATCTAGCACCGTCAAATGATTATCAAGAGAGGATTTCCAGCTTGAGAAGGAGATGACAATCCTTACTCCAAAGACTGATATCCGACCGACCTCTTGATGTAGGTCCTCTGCATAAGAATAGAGATTCAGAGGTGTCGGATTTATTAAGTCAAAGAGTTGACTTAACGAGATTGAGATGGCTAAGACCTATGTCGTATGTTGTCACGATATAGGCAGACACCCTCTGACATGAGATATATGTATTACTATATGTTTGAGTATGTACATTAACAATCCATTAAGTTGATGACCTAATCAAGGTCTATACACCAGCGAGCTGGTGTGCATACAAGGACATATGGGTAATATGATCTCTCAAAGGGATCATAAAAGCTCACTACTGAATCAGAAGATATGATCTCACTCATGACATATTGGGACCAACCAAATTCCATTGATGGTCGTCTTGTTTTGGAAGCATCACATGATTTCTAGATATGATATATGCTTTTGGAAAGCATATGATCGATACCAACTCCCAATGATCGAATGAGAAACTTAATGATAAAACTTTTAAGGAGATAGTTCAAAGGTTTATTCTAGGTCTTCTAGTATGCATGATATACACATGTTAGGAATACTCGAGGGTGATGTGATCTTAAATGATTGTATACCATGATGCTTCCATTTCGAGAGAGTGATGAAACATGTTTGGATTTTAGTGACTCAGTGGACTACATATCCGATCTTGATCCAATTGTTTGACACTGATTCAAATATGATTCAGATGCAATGATAAGATGAGATATTATGTCTGAGATGATCAGACACCTCTGAGCGGTCTTCTAGATCTGGATATGAGATTGGATCTCATTATTGAAGTCACTATGCATGGCATATACAATCGCCTTGACCTTATCTGCAAGTATCTGAGGAGAAGGCACACAATTCTTGAAAGAGTTCGAGAATTGTTGCATGAGCAATTTTAACTAAGTATTGTAAAATTGGATAATTGAATAGCATTTAATTGTCACAAATAATATGGATATGATTCACATTATTTTGACCTGTGTAGAGAGCTATCTTGGATAATTAAATTGGATTAATTATCTTGAATAGGATTAATGTGGATAACACCGTCCACAATAATAACGGAAAATGTAGAAATGATCCACGATATCACGGAGAGAGTTAACTATGAATGAGATTCACAATTTATATGTTAATGTGAATTGGATTCACATTACATAAATTAATATAAATATGATTTATATTAAATATTGGATGGAAGAATTTAATTCTTAATAATCAATGGTATAATTGCAATTATCACAAATAATTTAAATTTATTTGGTGATTATTCAATTAATTAGTAAGGTTGATAAATGGATGGAGCTTTTTAATTCAATTATAATTAATTGATTTAATTATTGACATAATTTGAAAAGTATTTTTAGTTTCTCTCTTTGTGTTTTCTTTTGTCTTTTATTTGAACTAAAATGAAACACAAATCAATCTAAACAATTGATTATTGAAATCGCATTTGTTGGGATCCGTGGACTTCCATAAAGCTATGAAAGAGAGGTTAATCCTAGCCCTCTTGACACATACATATGTTTTATGCAATTGTTGCATAAATTGATTCTCTCTCCACATACCCAATCTCTCTCCCTCCGTAATCCTAGGCCGTACTCCTACCCAAGGTTAGTGGAGATCACAATCGTTGTTGTGCTGCTGTCGTGCAGCCAGATCGGTAGCTCGAGGAACTCTGTTCTCTTCCGTTCATCGTGCTCGTGAAGAAGACAAGTGATTTCATGAGATGAAATCAGGAGGTTGCGTGCTTGGATTGTAGCTCAGGATTGCGGGAAGCACGCGACTCATCATCATGCTTGAAAATGCACTCTCGTCGGATCGGACTTGTGCCAGAAAGCTTATTCATTTAGAAGCTTTGACGATTACAACCATGCTTCAAGAGGTAAGAGCCTAAACTCGTGCGGTCTCGATGAAATGTCATGGGAAAGGTTCCTATGCCATGTGGTTTCATCTTATTTTTTTTGTTTTTCCGCTGCCATGTCAACTAGTATGACTAGTTGACCTTGATCGCATATGATGCGATTTTTCACACTTCTTTATGCGTGAGGCCTAACACTTTGCCTTCGTTGATTGGAGGTGGTGTTTTTTTTTTTTGCTTTTGGTCGGGCGACTGACTTAGTATATGGCCCCTAGGGATTGCTCCTAGAATGTATGCTATATATAGCGTTCATGATATCTTGGTGGCACATGTGTGGTTGACGGGAACTTGGATCCTTCAATTTGTATCAGAGCAGAGATTGAGCGAATCTCTATGTTTTATGAGTGAGTTGGAGGCTGTGGAACCAACTATTGAGAGGGGTCATTTGGGTTGGGCGAGCAGCCCGTTTTCCGTTAAGAAAGCGTACAAGGCTTTCTCGAGGTTGCAACATGTGATGTAGGAGGATATGCGAAGAAACCGACGAATCAATATTTTTCTTTAGCTTGTGAGACATGGTCGCATGCTTACGAGGGGGAACATGTACATATGATGTGATTTGTCCACGATGGGGGTGAATGCACTTAGGATATGGATCATCTCTTTTAGTTGTCGCTACTCATTGAACATTTGGGAGGGAGTTGGTATTCATTTCTTAGCACAAAGGATGGAATTGCTTTTTGGAACTCCATTCGGTCTTACTACGACAATTCTCATGAAGATTGTAGGGTACACTTTGTTAATCTTTGGTAATCTGGTGCCCTCAGAATGAATTCTTTTTCGTGATCAATGTTTTTATTCAAAAATATGCTGTATAACAAAATATGGCCCTTCACCTGGCCTGGACTTCTGCACTGTACCTTTATATTTTATATATATTAATGGGATCTTGTGGTGGTACCACCTCGGGTCTGCACCCCTTTTCAAACAATTTAGTGCTATGCTTATCCATACAAGAATAATGTGATGTGGGATAAAGAGTGCATGATCTTTCATTGCATAGCACAATAGGCCAGTCACAATGGTAGACCCATTCATTGAGGAAAATTCGTCACAGGGATAAGTTTCTAAACTTATTGGCCCTGTACGGTCGCGATTATTTTTTTTGTTATGTACCATAGGTAAGCCGCCTCTTCAAGAGGTAGCTTTGCCATAATGTTTTTATGTGTTATATATCAATGAGAGCTGCCTCTTGAAGATGCGGCTTTGCCCTGAGAATTTGTGTTACATACTAGTGAAAGCCACCTCTTTAAGAGGCAGCTTTGGCTAAAACCAAAGCCGTCTTTTCAAGAGGCGGCTTACCTACGGTACATATCAAAAAAAAAATAATTGCAACCACCCATGGCCAATAAATTTAGAAACTTACTTCTGGGACGAATTTTTCCTCCCCATTCATTAGTAAATGAGCATCTGAAGCAGTCTCTTGTAGGTGGTCAATGATAGCGTGATTCTAGCCTTGTCCATCGTCGTGTACATCAATAGGAACTACTAGCAGAGACATAAGATCAGGTTCCTAGTTTCTGTGTTCATAGACCTTCAAAGAGGTGGATCAAGCTATATATATTCTTCTTTCTAAGTAAAAAAGCTCTCTTGTAAGAAGGTAACATCCTATCTCGTATAGTATCTCTAGGATACTGACCTAAAGCATCGATCCCTTCTTGGATTCGAGAGTATCCTACAAAGTCATACTTGAACCATCTTTGGGGATAACTTATTGGCAAGTCCAGAAAGGCGAACAAAACAAAGACATCTAAAAATACACAGGGGTAAAAGAAAGGCATCGATATCAAAATGTAACAATTTATACAGAGTCCCTTGAGAGCATATGAGGGATCACAATTAATCAGTTAGACAACGGTAAGAACAACCTCCCCTTTCCCAGATGTTTGGGAGCTTTATACGAATAAGAAGGGCCCTAGCTACATCAAGTATATATTTGAAGTTTTTAGCAACACCATTTTGTTGATAGCTATATGTAACAAACAAATCTAAATAGAAACAAGGTTTAAAGGACATCAATATCGATTTGTAACAACTTATATGGGAGTCCTTTGAGAACAAATGAGGGAACACAATCAATGAAATGGCCAACTGTAAGAATAGCACATTCTTTCCCATATGTTTGGGAACTTCATGCATAAGAGGGCCTTAGCAACACCAAATATATACTGTAGCTTCCTTTTAGCAACACCATTCTGTTGAAAGATACATCCAAAGGAGGTCTAATGAATAGTCCTATTGGATGATAGGAAGGGCTGCATCATTCTGCGTAAACTCTTGTATGAATTATATTGTATTACAGAAAATAATCTGAACTTTACTGTAGAGACCGATATTATTATATGTTATGTACCTTTTCGTAATTTCTTATTGGACTACTATGTATTTTACCGGTGAGGTCTCTCCCTATATAAGAGAGCCTAGGGTTCCCCTGAATAATGAATCGCTCACTTTTTCAAACATGGTATCAGAGCCAAAACCCTAGGGCTCTCCCACCTGTTGCCGCCCCCCCTCCACCCCCGCCCGCCTCCTCTCGGCTCTGCCTACCGCCCCCCCCTGCCGCCTCTCTGGTTCACGTCCCCGCCTCCCGCCCGGTCCCGGCCCTCGGCCCTCGGCCTCCCGCCTCCGGCCCCCGATCCCAGCGCTCGGCCCCAGCTCCGGCCCCGGCCCCTGTCTCCCGTGCCGGTCCCGGCCCCCGCCGGCGCCCGCCCCCCCTGCGGCTTCAGCCGTAGCCGCCTCCTTTCGCCGTATCCATGGATTTGGGTGTGTAACGTCTACATACACACTCAAATCCTATGCAGTTCGTGTAGACACATGCATCTTTGTCTACAAACCCTAGTACTTCATCTCCAGCGTTATGTCAGACTCCAAGGTTGATATGCCCTCCATAGGTGCGTTCAAAGGTCCCGCGCCGATAGTGAAGATGGATGGGACGAATTATGAGCTCTGGGCGATGCAGTTCATGAGCCTCATGAAGTCAAATGGTAATAAGCATATTCTTACCGAGGAAGAGCCGGCAGAGAAGACAGGGATATATGCCTCGTGGGAGGCTGATGATTCGTATGCCAAGGTTTGGCTGTCAGGCACACTGTCGATGGAGATTGCCAATGATGTCCTCCATCAGCCCCCTGCCAAGGCAATGTGGGATATTCTGACTGCAACGTATTCCCAAGTGCATAATGAGATCAAGATGTTACAGCTTCAGCATGATATATTCACGATGAAGTAGAACGGCATACCACTTCACTCCTTGTACACGTCCCTGAGAGGGATGTTTGAGAAGTTATACAGTACCATTCCACTCACAGCGACTCCTGAGCAGCAGAAGACATTTCGGAATGCCACTATGGTGGGCGTTCTACTTGCAGCCCTAGATCCTGAGTACGAGGTCGCCCGCTCTCAGATTTTGGCCGATGCAGTTATTCCTCCAATGGAGGATATTTACCGGAGGCTCAGTCGCGTATCAGTTTCTTCCAGCTCATCTACTCCACCCCCATCGGCGATGGTAGTATCGCGTGGGAGAGGTGGTCAGTTTTCTGGTTGTGGATGTAGACCCCGTGGTAGGGGTGGTCGCTTTCGTCAGTCATGTTCGTACTGTCACCGCACAGGCCACTCGGAGGATACATGCTACTCTAAGCATGGGTTCCCAGCATCAGCGCGTGTAGCTGAGCATGCTCTGCTCCAGTCAGCATCCAATGCAGACAATCGTTTCGAGGAGCTTGTGGCACGTCTACGTGATATTATGCAACAATCATCTGCTTATTCTTCTGGTGGACCTTCAGATGTTGCTGCTAAAGCTTCTGCCAGTTCCTCTGCTGCTGCTAGTACCTCAGGTAGTGTTACTGCATTTACGTCTTGTCATGATATGTCTGATTGGATTATAGATTCTGGTGCCACACATCACCTTTGCCGAGATCGAGAGAGACTTGAGTCCTACAGGGACATTCCCCATGGCCGTTCAGTACAGATCGCAGATGGTACTCATTCACCCCTTGTTGGACATTGGGAGGTCTTCCTATCTCATTCTATGCGTCTACCATGCTCCTCAGTTCTCCATGAATCTGTTGTCTATTAGTCAGATTACGAAGGATTTGCACTGTCGTGCTATATTTGACCTTTCTTCTCTTATTTTTCAGGACATACTAACGGGCAGGGTGATTGGTTGTGGCTCTGAGCAAAATGGTCTGTATCGGCTGGTCCAGAATTCTTATGCTGGTGTCTCTTCTCATTCCGCCGGACCAGTATCTCCGTACATCTGGCATCTTCGCTTTGGTTATCTCCCTCTCCAGAAAATGCGACACCTTCTGCCTTAGATCTCTCCCAGTTCTTCCTTTCGCTGTGAAGCGTATTAGTTGGGAAAGCATCATCGGTCTAGCTTTCCTAGTCGTCAGAGTCGGAGCAGTCGCTCACCGTTCGAGTTGTTTCACATTGATATTTGGGGTCCGAGTCGTGTACCCGGATCATTAGGGACACCGGTTCTATCTAGTTGTAGTGGATGATTTCTCTCGTGTATCTTGGGTCTTTCTTTAAAAGAATAAATCTGAAGCAGGAGATGTGATTAAAAATTTGATTAATGAAGTGCAGAATGTTTTTTCTTCTACTGTCGAATACGTTCGTACAGATAATGCTCTAGAATTCTGCACACGGTCTCTCTCTCAGTTTCTCTCGTCGAAGGTCATTATTCACCAAACTACTTGTGGTCACACATCTCAGCAGAATGGCGTGGCAGAAAGAAAGCACCGTCACCTTCTTGACATTACTCGAGCTCTCCTTATTCAGAATTGTGCTCCTATCTTTTCTGGAGGGATGCTGTTCTTACAGCTTGCTACCTGGTCAATCGTATGCCGTCATCTGTCCTTGGTGAGAAAATTCCTCTTTCTATCATTTTTCCTGATAAGGAATTATTCTCACTTACTCCTCGTGTTTTTGGTACTATTGCATTTGTTCATCTCCTGACTCCTGGACTTGACAAACTCTCTCCTAGAGCTGTCTAGTGTGTCTTTGTCGGTTACTCTCGGACTCAAAAGGGCTATCGTTGTTATGATCTCATCAATAAGAAATACTTTATCAGTGCTGATGTCACGTTCTTTGAGTCTGTTATGTATTTTTCCCCTGCAGGTGACAGGCTGGTACCATCCACTACCAACGATGATGTCTATGTCCCTCCGCCTCCTAGTTGGAGTTCATATGAGTCCACTCCTGCTCCAGTTACTACGTCATCTTCACCGCCACCACCTCCACCACCACCACCTCCACAACCTCCTATTCCACCTTTACCAAAATTCTATACGCGTCGGTCAGGTCCTTCTCATGATACACGTCAGACATCCGTCACGCCTCAGGTATGTTCAGATGGCATTACTACTGACGGGTCAGATATGGTACATGTGCAGGATTCTTCATTGCAGGAGGAGACTACACCATCCAGTACAGTGGACGATGACTTTGATATTTCCTATTGCTATCAGGAAGCAAAAGCGGACGTGTGCATCTTATCCCTTTGCTTCCCAGGTGTCTTTTCATCGCCTCATATGCGACTTTTAGAGATTTGCTGTAGCTTTGTCTTTCGTGGACATACCACGGACCTATCAGGAAGCTATGAAGATTGATTGCTGGCGAATGGCTATGGAAGACGAGATGCGTGCCTTACAGTCTCGTGGCACATGGAGCTTGGTTAATGCTCCTCCTGATGCATCCATTGTTAGCTATAAATGGGTATTTACAGTTAAATACCACGCGGATGACAGTCTAGATCGATACAAGGCACGACTGCTCGCGCGAGGTTTCACACAAACCTATGGCGTGGACTATATGGATACATTTTCTCCGGTGACTCGTCACTCTACTCTTCGCATTCTCTTATCAGTTGTTGCGATACGTGACTGGACTATATCTCAACTTGATGTCAAGAATGCCTTCTTGTATGGAGATCTGCAGGAGGAAGTTTACATGCAGCAACCACCAGGGTTCACTGCTGAGGGGCATAAGCATATGGTGTGTAGACTTCACAAGGCAATTTATGGCCTCAAACAGAGCCCAAGGACGTGGTTCCAGAAGGTTTCCCATCTGATTGAACAACAGGGGTTCAAAAGATCGAATGCAGACCACTCGTTGTTTATTCAGAAGTCTGCAGGTACGTTTGTCATCATGGTATATGTTGATGATATTCTGGTTACAAGAGATGATGCTCAGGGAATAGAAAGGGCAAAAGCAAGTCTAGGCCGTCAGTTCATCACGAAGGATCTTGGAACCCTATGATACTTTCTGGGGATGGAATTTGCCAGGAATGCACAGGGTCTGGTGATGACCCAAAGGAAGTACATTACAGATTTTTTGACTGAAATAGGCATGGTTGGATGCAGACAATCGAGTATTCCCATGGATCCAAGCATGAAGCTGTATGATGATGACACTGTTGAAGTAGACAAGAGGAGATATAGAGAAATTGTGGGTAAGCTCCTTTATATTACCATAACTCGACCTGATATTGCCTTTGCAGTAAGCCGGGTGAGTCAATTTATGGAGCAGCCAAGACAAGTTCATATGGATGCTATATACATAATACATAGGTATCTAAAGTCGTCTCCAGGTTCAAGGTTGTTATTTCGAAAGGGCACAGATTTATCTATTTCAACATGTGCAGATGCCGATTATGCAGGATGCCCTAAGGATCGAAAGTCGACCTCAGGATTTGCCGTTTTTATTGGGAGCTCTCTGGTTTCTTGGAAAAGCAAGATACAAACTGTTGTGGCAAGGTCCAGTGTTGAATCTGAATATAGGGCCATGGCACAAGCAAGCACGGGGATGATGTGGGTTCGATCTGTGCTAGAGGATTTACATGTAGCCGTACCTTTACCTATGCAGCTTCAGTGTGACAATCAGGCAGCATTGTTTATTGTCAACAATCCAGCATTCGATGAAAGAACAAAGCATATTGAAGTTGACTGCCACTACACTAGAGACTTGATCCAGAGAGGCTTGATATCTACATCTCACATGAGCTCAGGGGATCAGACTGCTGACGTACTCACCAAGCCATTGCTTAGAGGACCCTTCCAGAGATGTTCTTCCAAGCTGAGCATGATAGACATCTATGCTCCACCTTGAGGGGGAGTGTAGAGACCCATATTATTATATGTTATGTACCTTTTCGTAATTTCTTATTGTTCTTTGGACTACTATGTATTTTACCCGTGAGGTCTCTCCCTATATAAGAGAGCCTAGGGTTCCCTTGAATAATGAATCGCTCACTTTTCCCAACATTTACTAAAGAAATTCTTGAGTATTCTCCCAATTTCAAACAGATCCTTAATCGAGACTACCCAATAAAAATGATTGTAGTCCAACAAAGAAACACAGTAGCGATGACCAGTCACACATTTGATTGGGCAAGATCCTTATACATCACCATGAACTAAAGTAAAAAATTCATTGATTAGAATTTGGCGAATACTGATGCTTTCTAAGCTGGCAAGATCATAATTCTACTCAAAATTGGTAGGAAGACCGTGGAGCATCCCATAGAGAGAAGATACAGATCATGGCTTAATGCCAGTGACAAATTGTGATTGGGGAATAGAGGCAACGACGACAAATAGAGCAAGAATATCCAGGTAAAGAAAAACCTTTCTTCTTATACCCCAGAATGACCTGTATTGTCTTGATGTCGAAAAATAACATATATTCATAAAATATAACTTTACACTTGAGTTGTTTACACGCTTACAATTATAGAAAAACTGGTAGAGAACTCAGAAGCTTAATAAACATAAGTGAGCCTCAACCTAGGAGAGAAATTATAAATTCCGACGGGTGTAATAAGAGTTAGACTCCATTGGCTTGAATGGTACTATGTGAAAAAGAATTATGATTTCCGGTGTGATTATTTGAGGTATTAGAGTCGATTACTCACTTCTCAGAAGATTTCATAGATGTCAAGTTGGCAGCGCTAATTGAGGCATCGATCAGACCAATAATTTGCTCTGTAGCAACATGTGATACAATAGGATATAATATGCACATCAGATGGAAATTGTCATGTGATACTGAAAGGCGGGTGCCCGAGTAGATGCATGCACAATAACTGTCTCTCAATACCAGAAGTATCTTGAACATACTCGTATGAAGGGTCTTGGATGACCTAGATAGGCTTCACAAAATTTTCTCAGCATCTATCAGAAGAATGGTTTGTGTGCTTGCAATGCATACATGGTTACTAGATTGACCACGATCAGTTCATCATCATGGCAATGTCCTTAACCTATGAACAACTTCCATGACCTAAAGTGTCATTTCCTCAACCATAGGCTGCAAGAGCAGTATTATCTATTGACACAGTAGATTGCTGTGCAGTTAGCCTAGTAATGACCGATCCTTTGAAGATGATCATAGGTGGTCCCTATATCAGGTATAGACTCGGATGCTTATAACTGATCACTAGCAGATTGATATCAATAACAATAACTAAGGCCGTCCATAAATTTGTATGTATGCCACTTGGCTGTCCAGCTAGTCTGCTTGCCATAATAAGTCCCAAGATGGCCAGTTCCTTGAAAAAAGACCCCTTGATAGTGAAGTAATCAACAATGGGCATACCATTCTATTTTATAGGTAGATATCGCGATAAACATCAACCAAATATGGTTGGTGGTTTGTTTGTAGAGTAGATTGGCTGCAATCTTCTGTTCACTAATCATGAACCACGTCATGTAAAAATGTTCTGTTCTAACTTCTTCAAGCCCTCATCAATAGATTCGAAATGCTTTATATTGCTCATGAGGCAAGTTATGACAAAGTTGTAGTCTTGGTCACATTTCTGAAAGTCTTCAACTGTAAGCTTCAGAAGCTATTTGTCAGAATGTAATGCTTCTTCTTATGTTCCACAAATATCTGAAAGCCATGCGGCCGAAGAGCATAGTTGAGCACACTATTCAGTTATATGGTGCTATCCTAAATCATGTAGGTGGATAAGACATCTGATGGCTTGGGGGTAGTTGAGGAAGTAGTCAAAGAGATCTACATGGAAACCATGTATAAGTAAGCGAATCAAGCCAATAAGATCGCTCTAGAAGAGGAGCACTTGAGCTCTCACACTAAATGGAGTCGCATTAGGATGCCACATTGGGTGCATGATGCCAGAATGATAGGGGCCTCTAGGACAATAGCATTTGCCTCGAGACACTCAAAATAGCACACATGCTAAAGCGACTGTAAAAGTTGTCGAACTTGATGAACCAGGCAGGATACCTAGCTAGATGCCCCGGTGTTTTGAAAAACAACAGGGACATGTGGGCAAATAGCCTTTAGAGGTCCATAATAGGATGGAAGCTATGTCAAGGCTGCTTGTATAAGGGTTACAACTGATCACGACTAAGGCATCTACTAACAATTGTGGCTTGGGTCAGTTGCAGCACTGAGAAGTTGGTAGAGGCAGCTACGCTAGTCACAAGGGACAACTTCTAGTTGAGCATGTTGAAGAGTTTTATGTTATGGTACCGTTTCATAGTTATTTATTTCTTTTTGTCTTAATTTACTCATTAGGGTTTCTCTCTTCTCTATATAAGAGAGCCCTTGGGCTCTTTCAAGAAACAAGTATTCTTTCTCTACATGCTATTATAGCGACGGTCCTAGACCGAAGCCCTGAGCTGAACCCTTAACCCTATCATCCAACCCTCCTTTCTTGTACAACCCCTCTCCAAGCAGGAGCAGCTATGCACCGCCTAGCGGCCCTGCTTGCCGCCCAGCAGCCCCACATGCCGCCAAGGCCCTTCAGATATTTAGGGTACGATTTACCCTATTTTTATCAAAATTAGACCATGATTTGTCTAAAGATGGTTGTGGTATGAATCTAAGATCACAACCATCTCTTTTCATGTCCGTTTAGACATCGTACGTCTGGTCTAAGGTCCAGTGATTGTTTACGATGTCAGAAAGCAGAATTGATATGCCATCTGCGAGTGTCTTCAAGGGTCCGACATCTATTGTCAATATGGATGCCACAAACTATGAGTTGTGGGCAATGCAGTTCATGAATCTGTTGTAGAGTCATGGTAAGAAGCATATTCTGCCGCAAGATGACCCGGGGGACAAGATTGGGACCGACTCATGGGAGGCCGATGATGCATATGACAAAGTATGGTTATCTGGTATTGTTGCTGTTGAGATAGCCAACGATGTCCTGAGTCAACCCACAACAAAGGCAATGTGGGATATTCTCATGGCAACATACTCCCAAGCGAAGAATGAGTCGAAGATATTGCAGCTCCGACATGATATCTTCACGATCAAACATGGTGATCGTCCTCTTCATGCTCTGTATACATCTTTGAGGGGCATGTTTGAGAGACTAGATAACTACATACCCTTGACGGCCT
Source organism: Ottelia alismoides (assembly GCA_037367405.1). NCBI lineage: Eukaryota > Viridiplantae > Streptophyta > Magnoliopsida > Alismatales > Hydrocharitaceae > Ottelia > Ottelia alismoides. Next base: position 202,942 of record JAZKJV010000463.1, read on the forward strand.
CACCAGAGCAACATAAGGCCTACAAGGACTTTATTATGACTGGTGTGTTTCTGGCTGGCCTCAATCCAGAATATGATTCGGCTTGCTCTCAGCTTCTCACCGATACTACCATACCTTATATGGAGGAAGCATACCGTAGGCTCAGTCGTTTGAGTATCTCCTCTTCCACACCCTCTCAGACATCTTTGGCTGTGGTTGCATCACGTGGTAGAGGTGGATCTAATCCCTTCCGAGGATGAGACACACGCTACGCCCACGTCAGCCATCAGCCAGGTCTTTCATAAAACACGTGCTACTCCAAGCACGTATCTCCTCTATCAGCTCGTGATGCAGAGCAGAGTCAGACTGCTCCTGATCTTACTGGTCATCGCTACGATGACTTTGTCACTCATTTGAGAGAGATCATGTCTCCAACCATTGGATCTTCTAGCACCCGTCCATCAGACATTGCAGTCTTTTCCTCCAATAGTAGCTCAGGTATTACTCATGCATTTACTGGTCGTTCTTGATCATACCCGTCAGAATGGATAATGGATTCTGGAGCATCACACCATCTCTACAGAGATCGATTGCAGTTTGGTACATATAATCCAAGCACAACCTTGTAGATCAGTGGTGATTGCTGATGGGACTCATTCCCCGATTACTTGATAGGGGGAGGTTCACCTGATACCTTCCATACGTTTGCAGAATGTTCTTCATGCACCTGCCTTCTCCATGAACTTACTGTCTATTAGTCAGATTACAAAAGATTTACATTGGCGTGCAATATTTGACCCTTGTTCCCTTGTTTTTCAGAATATACTCACGGGCAGGGTGATTGGATGTGGCCTTGAACATGGAGGTCTTTACAGGTTGACTCAGTATCCATATGCTGGTGCTACTTCTCTTTCTGCTAATTCAAGTTCTCCCTACACGCGACATCTCAGATTGGACCACCTATCAGTGCAAAAAAAGTCGTCTCATACCTGGCGTCTCTATTAAGTCCAGTTTTTAGTGTGAGTCATGTGAACTTGGAAAGCATCACAGGTCCAGCTTTCCAAGTCATCAAGGTCGTAGTAGTCAGGGTCCATTTGAGTTATTTCACATGGATATGTGGATTTCGATTTGTGTATCTAATCATTAAAGACACACACATTATCTTGTTTGTGTTGATTTTTCCAGACTGTCCCGAGTCTTTCTTTTAAAGCATAAGTATGAGGCTAGTACATTGACTCAAAATTTTGTGGTTGAAATAAAAAATATTTTCTCTGTCTCAATAAAATATATTCGTTCGGATAATGCACTTGAGTTTTGTACTACGCAACTGTCTCATTTTTTCAGCTCATGTGGCATTATAAATCAGACTTCTTATACTTATACTTCTCAGCAGAATGGTGTCGCTGAATGTAAACAACGACATCTTCTTGATAGTTGATATCACAAGGACTCTCCTCATACCGAGTCAGGCTCCGCATTCCTTCTGAGGTGATAGGGTGATGTTGTAATGATACCATGTTATGTTATAAATCAGATGCCCTCGACGATTTTGGGTGAAAAGGCAGCATTCTCTCTTGCTTTTTTCGGATAAAAACATCTTCTCTCGTACTCCACGAGTATTTGGGTGTGTGGCTTTTGTCCATATTCTGTGTTCTGGTCATGAAAAGATTGCTCGTCGAGCTATCAAATGTATGTTTGTTGGGTACTCTTGCACCCAAAAGGGTTACCACTATTTTGATCTTGTAAATGGACAATATTATGTCAATGCTGACATTACCTTCTTCGAGTCCATCATGTACTACTCTCCTGCAGGTGACATGCTGAGTCCCTCTGAGTCTGTGGATGTTCTTCTGCCCCCACCTACATATATACCTCAACATGTCCTCCATGTTCCAATGTCTCCCCATCATCCAACATGCCTCAGGTAAATTCTGAAAACTTGGTTTTGACTAATGAAACTGGCGGTATGTTCAATCACAGGATGGACATATACATATAAAAGATGAGTCAGAACCACTAGCAGACAGTGATTTAGGGTGGTATATTGCCTTGCGGAAAGGCAAATGTTCCTGTGCTCGATACCCTCTTTCAGGTCATGTGTATCTGGAGCGACTTTCACCAGATTTCAGGAAGTTTGTTGTGGAATTATCTGCTATTTTAATCACATGAACTTATTAGGAGGCCCTGAAAGTGAGTCAATGGCGTCTGGCTATGGAAGTAGAGATGGTTGCTTTTCAGTCTCGTGGCACGTAGACTACTGTTACAGCTCATGCTGACGAATCTGTTATGGGATGCAAGTGAGTGTTCACTGTGAAGTATCGAGCATATGGCAGTATTGATCGCTACAAGGCATGACTTATAGCTCATGGGTTCACCCAGACCTATGGGGTGGATTGTCAGGACAACTTCTCCCTGGTAGCCCAACACTTCGTACTCAGGGTGAAGGATATGGAAGAATCATTAAGTGCATCACGGAAGCGTGAGGATCATATCATATACGATCGAGAACGACTAGTCGCGCTAGTTGCTCGGTGCAACGAAATTTTAAAAAAATAATCGATGAAACCATATGATCCAAGAACACTTCTTGAATCGTTTCATCTAACCACACAATAGATAAAGGAATACCTCTTGTGGTGTGGTTTTGATCGAGCCTCTAAGAGAAGAGACCTCCTGTCTCAAGTCCGATCGTCGGAGGAAACGCTTGCGAGCGCGCAGATGAGTCGCGTGCTTCTCGCAATCCAAGTTGTTGATCCAAGCAATGGATCTCTTGATCTCGTCCCACGAGATTGAACGTCTTCTTCACGAGTGAGACGCACCAAAGAAGACAGAGACCCAATAGTCGTCGAAGCGGCAACGCAGTGGTGATGTGATGACAAAGGCGACCTCCTCTCTTTGAGAGGAGTAGACGGCCACTCAAGGAGAAGGAGAAGGCTTGGCGTGAGAATGAGAGAGAGAGAGTTGTCGTTCAAGTAGTCCGAAGAGTAAGGGGTGTCTCTTCTTATATAGGGTTTTGGGAGTCCATGGATCTCAATCCATGGACAACACAAAATCAATGGATGAGATTGATTTGTGTTGATTTCAATGGCCATGATTTTGTTGTAAAACCACAACAACAATTAAATCATTTAATCTTGGAGATAATGGAGGAAGAGATTGCCTCATCCCTAAAAAGGCGGGGGGAGGGGGGGGAGGGCACCAAGTCCCTTTAGGACAATGTGGCCGTCCACCCTCTTGACTTGGAATGAGTCAATCTCATTCCAATTCATGAGATTATGTTATCTCATGAAATTTCCAAGATTATCTCACAAAAATAATTCATAATTATCTTGTGAAGATTGCAATCATGCCATTGGAATTATGTGAAACACATTCACAACCCAAAACAAAATGTAATTATATTTTCAATTAATTATCCAATGTGAATTCAATTCATATAAACAATTACTCTCTCTCTAATATATCATAAATCACATTTATAATATGTATGAATAAATGGATAGTGTTATCCACAATATTCATATCCGTAATAATTAAATCACATTTAATTACATTAGATCATTCTCATGTATTCAAATAATATGAATCAAATTCACATTATTCATGATAATTAAATCATATTTAATTATCCATTTCTCAGTGCTTAGATATAATTCAACAATGGAATTGTTCTTGAACTCTTTCTAGAATAATACGCTTTCTCCGCAGATACTTGGAGATTAGGACATGACGATTGTACGTTCCACATATAATGACTTGGATATTGAGATCACATCTCAAATCCAGATCTCATGGACCTCTCATAAATGCTTGATTTAATCAAGGCCATAAATCTAATCTTCTCATTGCGTCTGAATCTCATTCAGATCAATGTCCAACAATGGACCAAGATCGGATGACTTCTCTACTGAGAGGAGTCACTAAAATCCAGACCTGTTTCATCATCCCCTCGGAATGGCAGCGTCATGGTTATACAATCGTTTATGATCACATCACCCTTAGGTATTCCTAATACCTGTACATCCTTCATACTGGAAGACCTATGATAAACCCGAAGATATAGATCAATTTTACACTAGCATCGTTAGGTTTTCATCATAAGTTTCTCAATCTTGGTCATTGGAAGTTGGTATAGACCATATGCTTTTCAAAAGCATATATCATACCTACAAATTCTTGTCATGCTTACAAAGCACAACGACCATGCATGGAATTTGATCGGTCCCAATACCTCATGAGTGAGTTCATGTCTTCCGAATCACAAGTGAACCTTTATGATCCCTTTGAGAGATCGTAGTACTCATATGCCCTCATATGCACACCAGCTTGTCGGTGTATAGACCGTGGTTAGGTCACCAACCTAATGGTCTGCCAAATGTACATACTCCGACATATAGTAATATATCTGTCTCCGGTCAGAGGATGCGTGCCTATGTCGTGACAATATACGATATAGGACTTTGGTTATCTCGATCTCGTTAAGTCAACTCTTTGACCTAACTAATCTGACACCTCCGAATCTCTATTCCCATGCAGAGGACCTGCATTAAGAGGTCGGTCAGATATCATCCTAATGAGAAGGATTGCTATCTCGTACTCAGGATGGAGATCATCTCTTAACAATCATTTGACGGTGATTGATGAGTCCTCAATCTAACTCCTTAGATATTCATCCAAACACCAGTCTCTATGATTCAATTATTGAATCAACAACTGTATGATCATTAAGATGGCCATGGTACATTATCCTAATTGTACTAAGGGACCTATTATGCAAATTAGTTATTCTTCATTTTAGATCAGGGGATGAAATTTGCAATAACATTTATTGCTTAATGGCTCGCCGTGGGCTCGCATATCCAACACAGGGTTCTTCTCGTTGTTGCTGTTACACGGGTCTGGCCTCTATATCAGCTTGATGTGACAAATGCTTTCCTCTATGGTGATCTACAAGAGGAAGTCTACATACAACAACCACCGGGGTTCGCTGCTGAGAGGGAGTGTCAGAAGGTGTGCATACTTCATAAAGCAATCTATGGCCTTAAGAAGAGTCTGAGAGCATTGTTTCAGAAGCTCTCAGATGTGATAGAACAGAAGGGTTTCGTGAGATCAACTGCAGATCACTCCTTGTTTGTTCAGAAGTCCCAGAAGTGCATTGTTGCTATACTGGTGTATGTCGATGATATCGTCAACACTAGGGATAATGCACAGGGGATTCAAGCATGTAAGGCTTTTCTAGGTAAACAGTTTGTGACGAAGGACCTTGGCAGTCTACGCTACGTCCTTGGACTGGAGTTTGCTAGAAACCAGCAAGGTCTTGTTATGACCCAGCTGAAGTATGTTATATGTTACATATCTCCTTTCAGAGACAAGTATGGCAGATTGCAAGCCAACCACTATTCCTATGGACCCGAGCATGAAATTGTATGATGCCGACACTGATGAAGTCGACAAGAAAGGATACAACTATTATATGTAACGATTACTACGTCAGACATTTTGTTTGCAGTAAGCAAGACAACCACATATAGATGCAGTTCATATGATTTTGAGGTATTTGAAGACTTCACCAGGCATGAGTCTTTTTTTTGGGAGAGGCACTTCCCTTGCTGTTACAGCTTGTGCAAATGTAGACTATGCATGATGCCCTAAGATTAGAAGTCGACTTCAGAATTCACAGTGTTTATAGGGAGTTCATTGGTATCATGGAAGAGCAAGAAACGGACAGTTGTTGCTCGATCAAGTGCTAAATTAGAATACCGAGCTATGGCAGAAGGAAGCACAGAGATGATGTGGGTCAGATTCGTTCTGACTAACCTAGCTATAGAGGTGCCTCTTTCTATGCACCTTCAATGCAACAACCGAGCCACACTGTTCGTTGCCAACAATCCTGCCTTCCATGAGAGAACCAAGCATATCTAGGTAGACTGTCATTGCACTCGAGACATGATTCAGAAGGACCTTATTTCTACATCTCATGTTAGTTCAAGTAAGCAGACAATAGACGTGCTCACCAAGGCTCTAGCCCGAGGATCCTTTCAGAGATGTTGTTCCATGCTGAGTCTGATAGACATTTATGCTCCAGCTTAAGGGGGAATGTTGAAGAGTGTTATGTTATGATATTATTTCACGGTTATTTATTTCTTTTCGTCCATAGTATGTAATTTATCCATTAAGGTTTCTCTCTTCTCTATATAAGAAAAGGGATTTTTGTAGAGATATTTGTGTATTTCTATATTTTATATGTATCGTTTTCTTATTTGTATTTCTGTTTTTCCGCCTTATGTAATTTACCCATAGGTCTCTCCTCTATATAAGAGAGCCTAGGGTTCTAAGAAATAATCATCTCCTATTTTTCTACCAACATGGTATCAGAGCGACTGTCCTAGACAGGAGCTCCTATACCCTAACCCTAGATCCTCACCCTCCAGCCCCTCCTCTCTCTGCCTGCGCCGCCGCCCAGGCCACCCCACTCCATTGCCGGCCTATCGCGGCCGCCCATGCCTCTCCCTCCTTGCCGGAGACCACCGCCGCCGCCGCCAGGGCCTCCGCCGAGGTCTACGCCTCCTTGCTGGGCACCGCCGACACCGTCCAGGCTCACGCCTCCGCCGCCCAGCTCTTGGCGGTCGCCCGTTGATTTTCGCGGGCCCCTAAAGACCTCTTAGGCCGTCGACCTCAAGTGCCGTCGGTCTTAGCCATTGTTCTCCGTCTTCTTCGCGCAAATCGGGTGATGGATTTGATTGCTTAGGTCTACATATGCAATCAAATTCCCATATGTCATTGTAGACAAATCTCTCTTTGTCTACATACCCTGTGATCTTCATTCGACATCATGTCAGAAAACAAAGTCGACGTACCCGCCGCATGTGTCTTCAGAGGTCCGGCACCGATTGCCAAGATGGATGGGACAAATATGAGCTCTGGGCTATGTAGTTCATGAGCCTTATGAAGTCTAACGGTAAGAAACATATTCTTACCGACGATGAGCCTACGGAGAAAACATGGATTCACGCCACATGGGAGGCGGATGATGCGTATGCCAAGGTCTGGTTATCTGGGACGTTGACGATAGATATCGCCAACGACGTGCTTCATCAGCCCACGGCGAAGGCAATGTGGGATATTCTAGCCGCATCATATTCTCAGGCGCGGAATGAGACCAAGATACTACAGTTGCAACATGATATTTTTATAATCAAACAGAATGGACGTCCTCTCCACTCACTGTACACATCCCTGCGAGGGATGTTTGAGAAGCTCCATAGCTTCATGCCTTTGACGGCTACTCCTGCACAGCAAAAGACATACAGGAATGCTACCATGGTGGGTGTATTCCTGGCTGCACTTAATCCAGAGTATGATGCTGCCCGCTCTCAGATTCTTGCTGACGCCACTATTCCTCCCATGGTGGAAGCTTTCCGCCGACTTAGTCGAATCACCGTCCCGAGCTCTACTACTACCCAGACACCTTCGACGATGGCTGCCTCCAGAGGAAGAGGTAGATCATCTACTTTTCGTGGACGTGGTCCCCGTGGTCATGGGGGTCGGATCCATCAGCCCTGCACGTATTGTCACCATCCTGGCCATTCCGAGGATACATGCTACTCTAAGCATGGGTTTCCAGCATCGGCTCGGGTAGCAACACAAGTTGAGTCTCCTGCACCTTCTTTGGACCAGCGTTTCGATGATCTCGTTGCCAGACTGAGGAACATCATGCCTCCTGACACAGCTCCAGGAGGCCAATCAGATGTGACAGCCTCTGTTTCTGCCAGTACATCCGCTACAGCCAGTACGTCAGGTAGTTCTTATGCTCTCACCTCTTGTGATGGATCTATGATTACAGAATGGATTATGGACTCTGGAGCGACACATCACCTATGTGGGGACAAAGAGCAGCTTACTGCATATAGAGAGGTTCCTTCAGGGCGGACTGTGGTGATAGCCAATGGGACACATTCCCCGATTACAGGACAGGGGGAGATTACTTTGAAGCCCTCCATGCTATTACAGAATGTGTTATATGCTCCTGATTTCTCTATGAATTTACTGTCCATTAGCCAGATTACGAAGGATTTGAACTGTCGAGCCATTTTTGATCCATCGTCCCTTGTTTTCAGGACATACTCACGGGCAAAGTGATTGGGGGTGGCTGTGAGCAGAATGGTCTCTATCGTCTGGTCCGTACTCCCTATGTCGGAGCATCACTCCACTCTACAGGATCAACCTCTCCATATACCTGGCATCTCCGTTTTGGTCATCTACCTCTTCAGAAGATGTGTCGTATTTTGCCACATTTCTCCAAGGTCATCCTTCCAGTGCGAGGCATGCCAGTTGGGAAAGCATCATATGTCCACTTTCCCAAGTCGTCAGAGTCGGAGCAATAGCTCTCTTTTTGATTTAGTCCATATTGATATTTGGGGTCCCAGTCGTGTACCTGATCATCAGGGACACAAATTTTATCTTGTTGCAGTAGATACATTTTCTTGCTTGTCTCAGGTGTTTCTATTAAAGAATAAATCTGAAGCAGGAGATGTAATACAAATGTTCATCAATGAAGTTCAAAATATTTTCTCTTCTACTGTGACCCAAGATAGATCTGAATGGAGGCGAAGAATCCATGTAGCCGACTCTACTTAATTGTGGGAAAAGGCTTTGTTGTTGTTGTGCTGTGAAAATTATGCGTTCCGACAATGCTATGGAATTTTGTACTCGTACACTTTCCTTGTTCTATTCCTATCGTGGTATAATTCATCAACATCATGTGCTTACACTTCACAACAAAATGGTGTTGCAGAGCGGAAACATCGTCATCTACTGGATATCACTCAGACCCTACTTATTCATAGTCGGTGCTCCACATTCTTTTTGGGGTGATGCAGTTCTCACTGCTTGTTATCTAGTAAATCGCATGCCCTCGTCTGTCTTGGGTGAGAAGACTCCTTTCTCTATAGCCTTTCCTGCGAAGGAGTTCTCTTTTACGCTCCGTGTATTTGGCTCTGTCGCGTTTGTCCACCAGTCGGCTCCAGGTCTTGATAAGCTCTCTCCCAGGGCTGTCAAATGCGTGTTTGTAGGGTATTCCAGGACTCAGAAAGGATATCGTTGCTTTGATCCTTTACTTTGAAAATACTTTGTTAGCGCCGATGTCACATTCTTTGAATCTGTGATGTTTTTCTCTCCTACAGGTGACAGAATGACTACTCCCGAATTTAACACTGAGATCTACATGTCACCTCCTCCTACGAGTCAGTTATCTCCTGTACCAGTCATACCACCACCACCTCAGATGCCTGTGACCGTGGTTCCACCATTACCAAAATTCTATACTCGTCGGCCCCCTTCTGCTCATGGTCATTGCTCGTCATCTAGCATGCCCCAAGTTTGTTCTGATAACATGGTTTCTAACGATGGCTCTGGAGATGTTTCTATACAGGGATTAGTGCACGATGAGGTTCCTGAGAACCTGGACGTACCTATCACCATTAGGAAGCAGAGGCGTACTTATGCATCCTACCCGCTTGCTTCCCAGGTTTCCTTTCATCGTCTTACAGGAGACTTCCAAAAATTTGCAGTTGCTCTATCTGCTGTGGAAATTCCACGGACTTACCAGGATGCATTGCGAGATAGCAGATAGTGTCTCGCTATGGAAGAGGAAATGGCCGCTTTGTAGTCCCGTGTCACTTGGAGTCTAGTTTCTCCTCCTCCTGGAGCGTCTGTTGTCAGTTGCAAATGGGTGTTTACTGTTAAACATCATGCAGATGGGAGCCTTGATCGTTACAAAGCAAGGTTGGTGGTATGTGGTTTTACGCAGACCTATGGAGTTGATTACATGGACATGTTCTCTCCGGTTGCTCAACATTCCACTTTGCGTGTTCTCCTTTCAGTTGTTGTGGTACGTGACTGGTCCTTATTCCAACTTGATGTTAAAAACGCATTTTTGTATGGAGATCTACAAGAAGAGGTCTATATGCAGCAGCCTCCGGGGTTTGCTGCTGAGGGGAAGTGTTAACAGGTTTGTAGACTCCATAAGGCAATATATGGCCTTAAACAGAGTCCTAGGGCATGGTTCCAAAAGCTTTCATATCTGATTGAACGATGGGGGTTCAAGAGGTCAAATACATATCACTCTTTGTTTGTGCAGAGAACATCCATAGGTACAATTGCTATCATGGTTTATGTTGATGATATAGTTATTACAGGAGATGATGAGCAGGGAATCAAGATGGCAAAAGATTTTCTGGGCAGTCAATTTGTGACTAAGGACCTGGGTACCCTAAGGTATTTCTTAGGGTTGGAATTTGCTAGAAATGCACAGGGTCTTGTGATGACCCAAAAAAAGTATGTTACATACATGCTTATAGAGACGGGCATGATCGGGTGTCGACCTTCTACTACTCCTATGGATCCTAGCATGAAGCTATATGATGATGATACCGATGAAGTCGACAAGAGAAGATACAGAGAGATGGTGGGAAAACTTCTTTATGTTACAATCACCAGACCGGATATCGCCTTTGCAGTGAGTCGAGTGAGCCAGTTCATGGACCAACCTCGACAAGTACATATGGATGTTGTATACATGATATTGAGATATCTAAAATCGTCTCCAGGTGCATGATTACTCTTTAAGAAAGGAGAAACTCTCTCTGTATCCGCATATGCTGACACAGACTATGCAGGTTGTCCTAAGGATAGAAAATCGACTTCGGGATTTTGGAGTGTTTGTTGGTAGTTCTCTTGTTTCTTGGAAAAGCAAGAAACAAACAGTTGTAGCGAGATCAAGTGTTGAATCCGAATACGGGGCTATGGCGCAAGCAAGTACAGAAATGATGTGGGTTCGAGCAGTATTAGTTGATTTGCATATAGAGGTTCCTCTACCCATGGAGTTACATTGTGACAACCAGGCTGCTCTATTTATTGCAAACAACCCTGCGTTCCATGAGAGAACAAAACATATCGAGGTAGACTGTCATTATACCGGAGATATGATTCAGAAGGGCTTGATTTCTTCTCATGTTAGTTCTGGAGAGCAAACAACATATATCTTTACCAAGCCATTACTCAGAGGACCATTCCAGAAGTGTTCGTCCAAGCTGAGCATGATTGATATCTATGCTCCATCTTGAGGGGGAGTGAGAGATATTTGTGTATTTCTATATTCTATATGTATCGTTTTCTTATTTGTATTTCTGTTTTTCCGCCTTATGTAATTTACCCATAGGTCTCTCCTCTATATAAGAGAGCCTAGGGTTCTCAGAAATAATCATCTCTATTTTTCTACCAACAATATTTACCTGACAAACCCTATAAACTTTTAAAATTACCTCCAGGACCTTTGAAACAACCTAATTCCCCACTCGACTTCGTAATCTTGCCAACCCTTACCCTACAGGCCCTGTGGTTAGCCCCCATCCATTTACCCGTTAAAACTAACCATATCCCGTTATGTTCTTCTTTTACATTATACACATTTTTAATAATCTGATTTAATAACATGTGCATAGACTCCAAGCTTTCCTTTTTAATAACCAGAGAACAAAAATAACCAGAAGAAGAACATCGACAACAAGAAGAGCACACTGTGATGTGAGGATCCGTTGAATCGTCAAGAACCTGTATCACAATCCAATCAGGTGGCCATGCCAGAGCACAAGCCGCACCGATCGACATCTTATAGACCTGGAAACAATCCCAAAATTTGTGGGTAGCTTTCCTAACGACGAATCAGAGGAATATAACTTGACAGGTCACGATACATTCACCTCCTCGTTGTACATGGGGATTTGGACAAGAACCATGGGATGATCGCCTCCCCCTTCCTCCAGATCCTCCCGCTTCCCAATGGGTTCCCACCTGTACATCTTCTTCGGGCTTCTACCTGCCACCTTCACCCAGAAGTTCACGGCCGCGAGGAAAACCGCCTCCACGAAGAGCATCGCCGGCATCGCCAAGATCGCCACACAAATCCACACGACGACCCACAACACGGGCGCCACCGCATTCGTCCTCATCTCTACCCACGCCCATCCGGCGTGACCTTTCAGGTCGATATCTACCCACGTTCTTGGTTGTTTCAACCCACCAAACTTAAACTACGAGAGCAATACAAAAGGAGGAGGCGGAGGAGGAGAAAGGGTTGCCCACCTGTGACGACGAATGAACGAAGGTCGATGGCCATTGGTGCTTCAGATTGGAGGGAAAAGGAGGAGGAAGAGGAGATGAGAATATTTTTTCCCTTCCTCTTCCTCTTCCTCTTCCTTTAATTATTGATTCTTTCTTTCCTCATGCATTTTAACAGGAGTCAATGGAGGTCATGAGATGGCCAAAATGGGGTCAAGGTAAAAAAAATAAAGATTTGCAGACACTGTTAAAGTAATAATGAAGATGGCTGGGTTTGGTATAACAACTAGGACAGATGGGTCTGCTCGAATTCGAGAATGATGGGTGGCCATTAGATGTATCTGTCCATGGGAGAACTGGCCCTCCAAGTAGAGGAGAGAGGGAAGAAGAGAGAGGTTTGTAGTTTTGGAAGAAGAGAAAGGAGGTGGAAGATCCACCGTTAATTTTCACCTCTTGTTAGATTAACCCACACTATTGACTCAAATAAAAGCACAACTAACGACAGGGTCTGTGGGGTAAGACAAAGCAAGTTTACGGGGTCGAGGGAGGAATTAGGTTGTTTCAAAGGTTGTAGAGGTAATTTGAAAAATTTATAAGGTCTGCCGATAAAAATCCCATAAGAAAAATCCTTGGGCTCTTTGAATAAACAAGTATTCTTTCTCCACAGAGCATAGAGGCTTGTGGATGGGTGTGCACTACGTGATAGAGGAGCTGGGTTGTCAGTGTAGAAAGAAAAAAGAGAGACCAAGTGCGTATAGACAATATAAGATCACAACTCTGATACGATGTTGGATCCACTTAAAATTATGAAACCCACGGAGTTTGTCGGGGAAAACATGAACATCCAAGCAAAAAGAAAGAAACAAGGAAAAATATGTAAAAAGACTGACAACTTTTAACTTGAATGAGTGTGAGTTGTGTGTACTAAGCTATAATTGGATCCCTCCATAGTCCACTTACCACAACCATAGGTTTAGTTCCACATCTATTGTGAGTGGGACATGGTCTTACTGGTGGACCCCACACAACCTGTAACATATGCGAGAAAGGAATAACAGAGTATCCAACCTGTTGATAGGCCTTCTCCCATTTTTCGTCCCGTTCCTCATGGAGTAGGGGTCCACGCTAAATCTCGGTGTTCTTTGTCTACATTTCTTTATCTCTGACACGCTTCCACACTATCATTTTTTACTTGGTATCAGAGGGATTCAATTCTCGAGGACTTATCTGTATGTTCGTGATTAATTCGAGATTCGATTATCAGAGCGGTTTCGATTCTTGGATTTTTCATTCTTGAAGATTTGTTATTATGATCGATTCATTCTTGAAGATTAGTTTGTTCGTGGTTGAGATTCTGTTCATGGTCGTGATTCAGTCAAGCTCTAGGATATCTTATGAAATCATAATTTAAATGCAAGATTTGAAGATCATCTTCAACAATCTTGGGTCTAGATAAAACCCTGATTCTGTGGCACCTCGCACCACGTCTAGATACACATCTTCATAACCACCCACAGATGCTCTTAATTAAATTCAGCGCACGTGCAGTTTTTGGATTCACGTGCACGACTCGTCTAGGCTGCAAATCAGGCCCCACGTCAACATTTCCATTCTTGCATCCCAAACTGCAGATCAATAAAGTTGGGTTCATCATTGAAACCCTAAATCATTGAGAAGAAGAATCTAGTGGGTCTGTTCGTCGAAGAAGAAGAGAAAGGCCTTCCTCACGCGGTCCCTCTTCCCTGAGAAATTCCTTACTCGCAAATCTGGAACCAACTGCACCACACCTTCCAAATGTGCATCTCCTCCATGCAATATCTCCTCCAGTCTCGCGGGCCCCTTTCCTCAAGCAATGCTGCTGCCTACTCACGGCAGCGATTCTAGTCTCAGGTTTGCAGCTCTCGTGCAAATGTAGTATCCACAAATCCCTGAAAATATGTTCATGAGAACCTTGGAGTGAGATCCCCATCTTCTCCATCGCTACATACTCCCATCTTCGTCAAGAGAGGACCTTAGGAAATCTAAAAGCAACATGCGATGGATCAGTCCCTGAACATGCCCCAATGCAGGAACTTTCCCGCAAGTGATGGTGTCACACAGTGCCTATACTGCTCATGAACGCTGGCGGCGATACCCCCTGGAAACCTAGCCTCCGTAAGACAACAGGAGGGCCAATCCTTCTTCCTAAAAAGGCATGCGATGATATTTTGGTTCCTCCAGTGGAAATCCATCAAAGGTACATTTCATTCTAAATGGACTTTGGGCCCATTATTTAAATGTTTTACAGTTGTTACACCTTTAGAAAACAAGGGGAGCATGTACATTCATAGGGCCTTTAGGCCTAACCGGGCTACGATTCCAAAAAAATGATAAAATAAAAATAGAGGGCTGTAAGCAACAGTCTACAGGGCCATTGTTCTACTCTGGACTGTGACATTTAAATCTCCAGAGGGAGATACTTCAAGCCCATGGGCTACTGCTAAAAAATAGCAAAGCCTTCTCCCGCTTATAAAATAGCCCATGCGTGTTTCGAACCTGCGACCTTCACATTATTTAGCATGGCACTCTAATCCATGTTGAAAGACACGTTTTTTTTTTACACTGACTGTCGGCTACCTAACGCAACCCCACAAGGAGGGATTTGAACCCTCGTCTTTTGGATAGTAGGCACACTACCACTAGACCGTTGAAGTGGGTACAAAAAGGGCAAAGCCTTCTCCCACTTTATGTAGTATTGGTTACATGGATTCTTTGCTCAAATCTGTGTTGAAAGCTTCAACTATTTTTTATGCTGGTTGTTTACTACCTAACGCAACCCCCTCAAGGGGGATTTGAACCCTGGCCTTTTGGGTGGTAGGTACATTGCTCTACTACTAATCCATTTAAGTGGGTGCACACTTGGTTTTTTGGGACCTTTTTTTCTTCTATGTTTTCCTTTTTTTAAGTAGTAGCCACTGCTACTTAAAAAAAGGGAAAAATAGAAGGAAAAAGAAGGCCTAAAAAAAGAAAAGGTGGAAGAGTCAAAAGGATGGTTTATGCAAAAAAATAGAGAAGAGGTTATATTTTTTGTTTCCCCTCCATTTCTTTTCACAACTTTTAGTTGTCATTTACTGACAAATATGGAGAAAAGGAGAGTATTGTTTAGAGCGTCCATATTCTAGACTCTACCAGTTTGATTATAGATGTGCGATCATTATATGAGAGGTCACCATGTTCGATTTGGACTCATAATTTTCATGTGATCCATAGGGACTCCAGAGTAGAGATCTCATTCTCTGAGCCAGTGTGGACTCAAGATTTTCATGTGGATTCATACAGACTCTAGAGTAGAGATCCCATTCTCTAAGCCAGTATGGGAGAGACCCAGTTCTTCAATGAGGAGGATTTTAGACACTATTCTCCAGCGATCGTGGACTCCAACGAGGATGTTTCTATGACTTCTTCCAGTTTGGTCCTTTAGAGAAATGGAGCAGTTGCGGGTCGGAGTTCTCCATGTGGAGACTCATTTCAGTTTCAATGTCTTTTACATACAAAGTACATAACACACATTCTCCAACAAGGAGACCCTGTTCAACTCACACTCCAGCCCTCTAGTTCCTCCTCACTAGCTCAACATGAGAAGCAACAACCTCAGCGGGCAGCCAACAGTGTTTGCGTTGAGTTAAGTTTGTCTGCAGTGTCTTGTATTGTGAGTGAGTGATTTATTTCTTTTTGTCCAAGCTGAGCATTGCATGCTCCATCTTGAGGGGGAGTGTTAGAATATACGTCATATGTAGATAAGTAATTGGATCCCTCCAATGTCCAATTAACAAATCCAGAGGTTTAGTCCTTCATCTAGTATGAGTGGGACTTGGTCTTACTGATGGGGCTATATAGGAAGCTTCACACCACGTGTAGCATACGAGAGAAAGGAATAACATATAATCGGCTTGTTGAGAGGCCTTCTCCCGTGGTTTCATACCGTTCCTCGCAAGTAGGGTTCCGCGTAAAATCTCGGTGTTCTTTCTTGTCTATATTCTTTATCTCTGATACGCTTCCACACACTCTTTTTCTACTCTCTTGTCTAGTCCCGTATTGCTTAGTGTTGGGACTTGTGTGAGTTGATAGGCCCATATATGGATCCCCTAGACTTGTGTGAGTTGGTAGGTCCATATAAGGATCCCCTATAACTAGTAATATTTGAGAAGAATATTATTAATAACCCCATTGGGTCCTTAGGTGGAGTAGGGGCGGAGAACTGGTTGCCTCAATCCACATAAATTAGATTTTTTTGCTTATTAGCTGCACGTTATTCCAGATTTCGTTGTTTTCAGGCCTAATATCTTGAATGTTTATTGAACTCTTATAGTTCAGTATAATCAATGTAAAATATAAGATTACACGTCCGAGTGTGATGTCCGCTCAAAGAAATATGTAAGAAACTTGTCCATAATGAAAACTGAGACGTGAAAGTAGGATATTAGAAAAAAAAGAAACTGTAGTGTTAAAAATCTAATTCAATTAAAAGAAATATGTAATTTATTGGATTGTTTATTGAATGGTTTGAAGTGGACTAGGAAAAAGATCAATTCATTAAGTTTTGAATAGACATTGGTTGTTTCCTTCTATATTCTATGTCATATATGCTGATAAAAAATGTGCCGCATTAAAAAAATACTTCTGGGTAGTATTTATCAGATTATTGAACCTCTCCACTCAGTGCTAGTTAATTTTCTATATGTTAGATGCTCTCAAATGTCATCACTTCAATCTAAAATATAAGTTGTAACTTCCATGCCTCCTGTTAATTAGATTGCATGATGACCTAAAGAGGAAGGTATTTAGAGCATTTTTAAATAATAGTCCACTTTGGAATATGTAAAAATTGTTAAGTGGCTCATATTTGGTTGAGCTTTTCTACTTGATGCCTATCGGTCTTTGTTGGTTGTTGTCATAATATGCCAAGTGCAAATTAATTTCCTTATGGAGGCATACTCGTAAGTCATTGTAGTTTTGGAGGCAGGAGTAGAACTTTAAGATGGAACACTTCACTGCTGTGGTCAAACCCTTTATTTTCAGTTTTTTGTCTTTTCGTTCCTTGGGGTGAAGGGAATGGCTGGTTCTGTTCTTTGTCCTTGAGCAATATGTTTAATGGTTGTGTTTGTGATCATCATCCTTCCTTGCAGGGTTCTTGGACCTTACCTTCCGATTCAAGCCTGAAAGAGGGCGACAATGGCAGCGATAATGTGCATCCAAAGAGAAATCATCATTTAAAGCATGAGGACTCTGGAGATCCACACGTAAAAGGCAAGGATGCAACTATTTCAGATGATGAGAATCAACATGAATCAAGGGGACGTTCCAAATTGGAGCGTTGGACCAGTCACAAAGAAAGAGACTACAGTATGAATCGTGCTCAATCTTCTTTGAAAACTGAGGCAGCCAATGGAAATGTTGTGCTGTGTGATGAATTAACTATGACAGAAGTGGACAAGACTGCTGAAAAGAATGGCAATAGCAAGGAATCCACACCAACGGTCTTTGAAAATTCTCTCAAAGAGGAGCATGACCGCCATCTTGAGACATTTGAAAAATTGAAGAAGCGAAGCGAGCGGTTCAACCTCCCTATGCCTAGTGAGAAGGAAGCATTAGCAAACAAGAGACTCGAAAATGAACCGTCCCTTGCCAATAATGAGTCTCTGGCTGATACAGAGGTCAAGCAAGAGCGCCCTACTCGTAAGCGAAGATGGGTTAGTAGTTGAATCACAAATCGATGCTTGAAGATGCCATGGCAAGGAGGTATTGGTTATTTCATCCCAGAACTGTCTCACAGCCGCTATAAAGACTTTTTTGGGGACAAATCTTCTTTAGTTGTCAAGTGGGCAGCATCCACCAAGCTTCTATGACTCCGATTGATCTCTGCATTTGCTCTTCCTTTCTCCGGTTGTATGTATACTGGTAAAGAGATGTAACTTATGACCGTGGCATGTCGGGAAAATGTTCCTTCTACTTGCCATATGTTTCTGCAGGTACTTTGTATGTGAGGGGTAGACCTTTATGTGCAGTTCATGCAATTGAAGCATGTCTTGTCGGTAGCCACAGCCGCTTTGCAGTATCACATTGCTAGAACGTGGATGATGCTGCTACCTCTAAATGCAATTCATTGAAATCGAGCAATGCCCCAAGTCAGTGACGCAAATCACGGTGGCGGTTAAGACTTCCTTTGAAGGCTTCGTCGAGTTGAGGTTAACTGAAGCTTTGGACCATATGAAGCTTTTCACGGCAGTTTGCTGCTGTATCTCTGGTGCCACGTATCATGGGAAACTTCCTGTACGAGCTTCCCCTGTCCGATAGTGTAATTTGTGCGCAAATGAAGGCACCATGTGCTTCTGATATGTGCCTATTTTATGTACTGTTAGATACATGTTATCAAATACAAAGATTTGATGACATTGAATCAAGTTTACACAAGATTTGCACGAACAGAGCATGGATATTGTGATCATTTTATCATATATTTAAATATGAATATGACCGATTGGGTTATGCGGTCAAGCTGTATTTGCTCAACCTGGAAATTGACTTGAAACATCTCGCGAATATTTTGAGGTCTATTTTTAGGAGGTCATGCATATCTAGCGCTTATATACTTAAATTGATGGGACTTGATGCATGAATCCCCGCCCTGTAAAAAATATCATGTAACATTTAGCATGATGCTAAAAATAACAAAAGGACAAAAATCAGGATTAAAGAGGAAACAAAGGTGAAAAGAGGGTTCTTGACATTCCTTCGTCAGGCAGTAACGGGAAGGAATGGACTAAATTAGCGAATGTTATCAAAATTGGGAATGCCCTTAGCTGTAACGCATTGTTCGTACATATACTTTGCACTACATTTTTTTTATGTAGGGTAAATGATAAAAAAAGCTTCCATCTACGCATCACGATCTCAGTTATGGATTTTATTTTTTAATTTAACTAAGAGAGATCTGACTTTTTTTGTCTCAGAGTACAAGCTTATATTATTACGTTTAAAAAATAATATCCTAATTGGGAATCAAGCCATTGTTTTTTAAAATTACCCTTTTATTTAATGAATATAATTTAAGATCTTTAAAAGGAATGTTGACTGTACGATATAGCCTTGATCCTTTAGATAGTAGGTAATTGATTCTGATCACTTGGATGGTGGGTGGTACATTCATGAATCGTCAAACTATTTAGGTTTTGTTTTCCCCGAATAAAACCAGATTATTTCATCTAAACAGAGAAGAAAACAAGGGATGTACATGATTTCACTAGACTCAAAATAGCCATGAGTCCCAAGAAAAAAGCCTCGATTTTGGCCTGCAAAAGTGATGAGGTAGTGAGAGAATAACCATAATTTCAATATTTTTAAAACTATATTATTTTTTAGTGGTTGAAGGAAAATATTACAAGAAATTTTGTGATGAAAAAGCCTGAGAGGTTCAGAAGAAAGTAATAATGAATCAAAGATTGATTTTGAAAATTATCATGTGTAAAGAGCTTTCAAATTTATGCCAATTTTGTTCTAACTAGAAAATAATAAGACAACGAAGGTCGTGTATGTTGTCTTCGAGCAGAATGAAGCACTCTCGAAAAATAATTCATTGTTCTCTCCCAATCTCACACTTAGTTGGATCCTAGGTGAGATGATTTGCTTCATGTGCAAGGACCCTAATTCAAGCACATGATGGTCCATTTGCAAATTTTGATGGAATCAAATTAGATTTGAAATGATTGAGCTGTTTTTACCCAAGCATGATTATAGGGTTCATAGTTGATTGACCTAGCCCGTGACAACTTCAAACATGAACCCAATTAAGTGTCCGTGTTACCGTCGAAAAGGGACTTTCATAGGGTATATTTCAGAATCATGATGATTCCTAGTACGCCTTGACCAACCTTAACGAGCATGACTACTGAGGTCTAAATGGTGCGAATAGGAAATAGATACGTGTAGGGTTTACATTTTTGACCAAAATAAGAAATATAAAGAAATAAATAAATGATAAAAGATGACCTTAGAGCAAAAAGAGGTCACCATGAATTTTGTAAAGAGAGGAATTCTCATCAATGCGGAGGCCCTCAAGAGAATCTCACAAACTCGACAAGGCTGGCATGGTTCTCCTTTACAAGGACAAGGGCGATCACTTTCGATTCTCTTTTTACTAATGATTATGTCGCTTAGTTATAATATTTGCAAGGGTATGTAAATATGTATGTGTATGTATATGCATGCAAGTGTTTTGTGTAAGTGAACGGGTGTAAAAGTGAATATGTGTGTATTTATTTGTGATGTGTGCGGGATTGTGAGTATATTTGTATATGTATGCAATTGTAAGCACGCAGATGTGTATCTATGTGTGAGAATGAACATGTACATGTTTGTGTGCGAGTATGTATGTGAGAATGTGAATGTACACAATTATTGAGAGAGAGAGAGATAGAGAGACAGAATGTGTGTGTGTGTTGCACTTGTGTATGCGTATGAATATGGTGGTATGTGACTATTTGCAATGGTTTTGGACACCGCAAAGAGCACACATTGTTGTTGTGATTATTAAACAAGAATATGATCCATTGATCATAGTTTTTGAGCAACTCTATTAGCTTTCATCGTTACATGTTTACTTATTTTGATAACTCTTTTATTGGAGACATGTCCTATCTCACCTACCTTTCCTAGCTTAGCCCCACCCCTCTTCCTCTCGCTCATGACTCCAATCTAAGCAAAGCGTGAATGAGTCCTAGGGTCTGGAGATGAAGGATCAATATCATCGTCTAAAGATTATGGTTCATAGTCGCTCTTTCATCTCTCGCTTCTAACTGATGATGGACTCCTAGAGTCGAGCACTCAGACGCCTTCGGAGAAGGCTGCCCCTATCGAATTAGGGCCAGTCAGACCAGGCAGATGATCCATATGCCTTTCTTTTAGTCACTAACCATCAGACAACAATGCTCTACTTTCATCATATATAAGAATCAGAGTCTGGTGAGGGAAAAGTTGCTCGATACTTCATATTCTTAAAGATCTTGAGTAATGGTGTGCTGGATCTTTCTACTAAATATGAAACATGGTTACTCCTTGTCATTTTAGTGAGTTCTATGAGGTTGTGATTGCATGGATGGGTGGGCTATCACATTTCCATGCAACATCGACCCACAACAACTTATCTTGTTAAATATATTAGGTGTATATATAACACCATCACCAAGGAAGATTGACAGGATTGGCATGGTAGTTAACTTTTACATGATTGTTTGAACGCTCTTTTTACACAAATCTATTTAATTCCAAACCTCATATTTTACACAAATTGTATAAATTGCATGGATAATCGAGAAATTTCCTTCCATAAATCATGACTTTAATTGCCTAATCCTGAAACTATTGATTTTTATAACTATTTCACATAGACATTGGGTCAATCTTGGAGAACCCTCTAACTCCTTTTAGCTGGTCCAGAAGATAGAAGATGATCAAGAGATCATAGTGGGTATTAGTTCATGATAGACACTATATCGAATCGACTGTGATTGATGATCATCTCATCTAGTCGTGTTTCTTCTTTATAATTAACATTATTGCACACCTTCATTGACACTAATGCACATTTTTGTCCAATCATCTTTCTTCTTTATTAGTAACCTTTCTTCCATAGCTCTTATAATTGTGTCTTGAGCTGTGGAAGCTTGACATGTGCCACTTAACATGAGATTTTGGAGATTGGCTAGGCCCCTGGTGCTACATGCAAACTCAATCTCATTTTCTAGTGTCACTCATCATAGTTCATATAGAAAGACCTTTCAACTCCACGAACTCAGAGTTAGATTTCCCTAGCATATGAATGACTATTATATCTTCCTTTTGAAAACAATTCATGGAGGCTCTGGGATAGTCAATGTATCATGAAATGAGCTTCGACCTTATCCATGTGCTTGTCATATAATATTATAGAAATTACGGTACGCTCCTCGACACTGTCGCCTCTAAATGAAGGGTCAATTTTCGCTGTCTCCCAACTCACGGCACGTGAGAACGCAGTAGACATAAAATAGTGTGATATGACATAGGGCATCATAGACAACCTAGTGCCTTGTACAAGTGTTTTTTCCTCCACACCTCGAGGATCCTGTCTTCAACATATCAATTTTGAAGCATCATATTCATCATAATACCTTCGGAAGTATCCTTAAAGTGATGTTTTTTACTTAATGCTATAAAATCTGGTGCCTTTCTATGAGAGAACCCTAATGCATCCAAATTAAACACTGACATAGTTGGTTATGTTGGTCGTTTCAAGGATCTCAGCCTTCCAATTTCTGGAGTAAATAACAATCTACCATAGATCTCCATTTAATTTTGCCGTTTACTCGATTTTTGGGCATTCTTTTGAGATTGTGGTAGAGGACTGAACAAGGAAGACGGCAGTGAATGCAATTTGAATTATCATGGGACCGTTCTATTTTTAGAAATTGTCGCAAGGGCATCTACACAAAATACTCAAATAAAAACACCCTCACGAAAAGAGCTGTAGTGGGATTGGCCAACTTTCTGCCTCACACGGCCCACCAACTTCTA
>JAZKJV010000464.1:2474108-2797150 GCA_037367405.1 Ottelia alismoides
ATTGCAATATTCCCAGAATTAATTGAGAATTATTTTTGGTGAATAAAATACCAACAAATAATTGTTGGAAATTAAATTGAGAGAAAAATAAGGAGATATGCAATCTCATGGTGATCCATGAGATTGCCCTCCCATTAGGAAAGGAGGGGCGGCACCAAATCCCTTGTGGGATTGGTGGCCGTCACCTCCCTCCATATGGGAAGGAGGATCTCCATTATTCTCTCTCTCCTTATTTGGTTGGTTTAATTTAGTATTAATATATATTTGATTTATCAAATATATTTAATCAAAATTAAATCACAAGTTGTTGGTTTTGCCAACAACAATCTTGACCATTGGATTGACATAAATCATTCTCATCCATTGATTTTATATGTCCCATGGATTGAGATCCATGGATCCCAAAACCCTATAAATAGAGAGGCATACTTGGCTCTCTCTTTACACATGCTATTGTAGCACATATTCTCTCTCTCTTTCTCATACTCGACAGCCCTCTCTCTCCCTCTCTTCTTGGTGGCCGTCCACCTTGATGGAGAGAATCGTTGACGCCCGCGCCATCGTGTTGCCGCTTCGACGCTCTGCGGTTCTTCGTCTACTTGGAGTGCTTCACTCACGAAGGAGACGTTTGATCTCGTGCGACGAGATCAAGAGCAACCGTGCTTGGATCATCTTGGATTGCGAGGACACCGCGACTCATCTCCGCGCTCGCAAGCCGTTACTCCGACGATCGGACTTGAGACAGGAGGTCTCTTTTCGTAGAGACTTGATCAACCACGCTTCAAGAGGTATTGCATTGTACTTGCTGTGGTTATAGATGAAACAATTTGAGAATGGTTCTCGGATCATGTGGTTTCATCGGATAAAATTTTTTTAAATTCCGCTGCACCGAACAACTAGTACGACTAGTCGTTCTTCGTCGTATCCGATACGATGATCACGCTTCCGTGATGCGCTTGAGGATTTCTCCATATCCTTCAGAAGGGCATTACCGTCCATTCATAGAGGCCCTCTTTGGTCTTAAAGGCAGTTTTCCACTCGTCTCCAGGTCGGAGGCGAATTTGATGGTAGCCACTGCGAAGATCCATTTTGGAGAACAATTTGGCACCCGATAGCATATCAAGCATGTCATCAAGGCGCGGAATGGGAAAACGATACTTGATCGTTATCTTGTTGATGGCGCGACTATCCACGCACATTCTCCATGTGCCATCCTTTTTTGGTGTAAGCAGAGCAGGAACCACCACGGGGATCATACTCTCTCGAACATACCCACGTCGTAGAAGATCAGTGACCTGCTTGTTCATTTCTTCGTGTTCACTTGGGCTCATCCGGTAATGGGGTAAGTGGGGTAGGCTGACTTCAGGGACTAGGTCAATGTGATGTTGAATGTCTCGCAATGGGGGTAGTCCTTCAGGCAACTCTTCAGGCATAATGTCAGCGAACTCTTGGATGATGGGCTTTATCTCAGGCGGGACTTCGGGTGTAGTTGTTTCTTGATTGTTCACTTCACGTCCCATTAATGCATAAATGGTGGAGCTCTCCTGAATTTCACGTTGGAATGTCTGGGCTTCCATCAACAACACGGGACCCGTAGTCGAAGTCTTTGACGGGGGAGTGTTTTTACCAGATTGTGCGGTCGCGGCTCGAAGTGTAGCCACCTGGCGAGGGCTAAGGGCGTCGCGTTGTGGTCTAAGGGTCACACGCACCTTGTCGATGAGAAAGGAGTAAGTGTTCAGTGTTCCTCTGTGCTCAGTGTCTCGATCGAATTGCCAAGGTCTCCCTAGAAGTATGTGACAGACATCCATAGGGGCTACATGGTACCATACCTCGTCCTTATATGAAGGCCCAATTGAGAAGCTAACGAGGCTTTGTCGGTGGATCGGGAGTTGTGTACCACCTCGAAACCAGGCCACGCTGTAAGGTTTCTCGAGTGGTTGAGTGGGTAGACCCAACTTATCGAGCATTTCTTGAGAAACGAAGTTCTCAACGCTTCCTCCATCAATGATCAGCGAACAGTGTCGCCCTCCTGAGGTGCAGGTGGTTCGGAAGATGCTGCATCGCAGCCAACTATCAGCGTCATGGGCAACGGGTGTAAGCAAAATGTTTGTGGGTGTGATGTCAGGAGCGATAAAGTTCTCATGTTCAATGACCAAGAAGGGTCCGGATACGTCTCCATCCACTCCCAGAGGCTCATAGTCATCAGCTCCCATGGTGTCAGCAGCCAAAGCAGTCGGATCCTCTTCAGGTGATTCCTGTTGGTCAGGGTCAGGGTCTTCATAGGGTTTGGATACTCTACTGCTCGATGTCCCTTTTGATAACATCGAAAACAGGTATCAGGACAATAGGTCGACTTCCCAAGATGCCTGGTCCGGGGTTTCCAGTTGGTTGTCGGGCGACGGCCGGAGTTGATGGTTTGGCTTGGGGTTTACCCGCAACGATGGATGGGAAACCTATCGGTTTGGAGGTGGTCATCGGGGTACTGGTGCGAGGGACGGAGTTCACAGAAAAAGACATCTTCCTTGTCTGGGCTTTAGCGAGCTTGGTCTCCGCCCGTTCTGCCTGCTTGTAGGCTTCGTCGAGTCTCGGCAGTTGTGGAGGTAGAGTTCATCCTGGATAACTGGGCGGAGTCCTTGCAGGTAGCGGGTGACTTCCTGGATAGGAGTCTCCTGCAGTCGGTTGCGATGCACGAGGGCTTGGAACCCCTCGGTGTATTCTCTCACACTCATAGTGCCTTGTTTCCATGATTGCAGTCGTGTGTATAGATCTCGTTTGTAGTCTTCTTGCACGAATTTGGTTTTCAATTTGGCCTTCATCTTGCTCCAACTGCGGATCTTACTTTTCCCTTTTCATTTGCGTTCAGATTGCAAACGGTCCCACCATAGCAGAGCATGTCCCTTTAGTTTTATTGTGACAAACTGGACTTTTCGTTCGCTAGGCATAGACTTCCACACAAAGAAGTGCTCGACGGTTTGGAGCCAATCCAAGAAGACATCAGGGTCTCGTCCTCCGTCAAATTCCGGAACATCGAGACGGATGCCTCGATCACATCCGTCATCGGACCTAGGTCCAGGTCGTGGTGGGAATTGTGATGCACTATTAGGTTGTGAAGTGTATCCAGAGGTGTGGGGATCTTGAATCTTGGGAGTGAAAGGGGTGTCATCTCTTGGTCCTTCTTCTTCGCTTTCTTGTGATTGATAATTGCTAACATGTCCATCAGAAGTAGATGAGCTAGAGTCGTGGGAAGTGCTACTCCGGGAATGTGGTCTCCGGTGAGTACGCCTGTTTTTGTTTGGCGTCTCATTGCTATGATGTTTCTCTAGCATTTGACAATTGAGGGTGGCAACTTGTCCGCACACTTGTTCGTATAGCCGCTGCATGTGTTGCATTTGAGCAGCTAGGGATTCTAACGATAGCTCAGGGTGTGAGGTGTAGCCGATTTTAGAAGTAGACGATTTTTCGACCATGGGAATCCTAGGGTTTCTACTTTCTTTTGTTTGGGGATTTTTTTTGTTCTCTTTTTTTTGTTGTTTTGTTTTGTGTGTTTTTTTATGCAATGAATAAATGGGATGCAGACGAAATGCAGAATCGTTATGCTCAGATACCAAATTGATGCAACCTAAATGAGTAATGAACTAATGGCGTTCCTAACAATTGAAACTAAGGACTAAATGACGAACACAAATAAGATGATATGCGATGCGCAAAAATCAGCAACAATTGAAATCAAAGACTCGAGTTCGAGCACCGGTTTCTTCCACAATTTTAGGGCAAATCAATTAGTTAACGACTAATGGAAATAAATAACGGTGTTGCAGTCTAGAATCTCAATAAAGCACCAAACCGAACGGCAATATCGCAGTCCACAATGCTAAGTTCATACGGTGGAATAATATGTAGAGAATAACGCTCATACCACAACCGGCAAGGGTCGTCGTGTCGCTTCAGATCTGGTCGACGCTAAGGGGGTCCTGCTGGGCGCCTCGACAATACTTGTCGTCCCGGGAGGGTGGGGTAGAACGGTGGCGGGGGGGTGCTGAAGGGCTGGCCCTTGGCGGTAGCTGGGGGGGAGAGGCAGCTGCGGTATACAGGCGAAGCGGTGAGGGAGGGAGGTGGGCACATGGATGGGCGCGCGGGGAGGCGCAGTCGCCGATCGGGGGAGCGGCGCGGCGGTCCACGTGAGGAGGCGCAATCAGGGGGTAAAGGGGCTTGGCGGTGGGGACCGCGCGTGAGGCAGGGGGAGGTGGGCGGCGAAGGCGAGCCGGAGGAGGAGGAACCTGAGGGCGCTGGAGGGCGGGGGAGGGGCTGGAGTCGGCGATGACAGGGGAGAGCGATAGGGGAGGGGCGATACAGAGGCGCAGGGTGCTGGTGTGGCCGAGGGAGCGGCGGCGAGCGGCTGGCGGGGAGGAGGATCGGTTAGGGAGAGGGGTGGCGGCGAGAAGAGGGGAGGAGGGGGTGTTTAGGGTTCGGGGGAGAACACGGAAGGGTTAGGGAAAAGAGGGGCGGCAGGATTAGAGAGAGGGGAAGAGAGAGAGATAAGTGAGGGGAAATAAACTTTCATTCAAAACTTAAACCCAACCCTAATACAAGGGGGCCTTTTATAAAGGCTAATTCCCCCCAAAATAAGCAACAAGCCAACAACTTCCTAAAATTAGGGAAAGAAAGAAAACAAAAAAAGAAAGGATAATAAGGCCTTGTATAATGAGCTTTTTACATAGGAAATAAATAAAATAAACAAAACAAATGATAAATAAAATAAACAAAACAAATGTTCACTAAAATTGTTATCATGCTGCATCAAGGAGCTCCGTGGCTGGAGCTCGCCTAGGGTGGGGCTCCTCACCGCCGATGGGCGAAGCTTGCGACCTGGAAGTTTGTCGCTATTGCCGCCTGGATGGAGAGATTTCTCGCTTAAGGAGATTCCCCGCAAGGGGGCTGTCGCCTGAAGGGGAAGAGCTCCGTCTGGAGGCTGGAGTCTTCGAGATCAGAAGGTAGGGAGCAGCGTCGTTGTGCGCGATGGGAGAACATATGGGGCTCCATCTCCTGGAGATTTGTTGCTCGATATATGCTAGATGTTGCAGATGGCATGCATGCTGGATCTTCATGAAATCTACAAAAATATGACAACTCCAAGAAGATGCAAAATTAGGGTTTCAAGAGGAACCCTAGAGCTTGATATTGAACATGGATAATAATCTTCAAACAAGGATCATGCATGCTCTAATAATCGAATCTCGAATGAATAAATAAATAATCAACATAAAAATCCTCGAGAACCGAATCCGCTCTGATACCATGTTAGAAATACAATGTGGAAGCAAATATCAAAGAAAAAAAATTAAACATTACAGAATACCAAGATTTTAACGTGAAACCTTACTCCCTAAGGAGTAGGATGAAACCACGAGAGAATGCCTCAAAGGGTTGATTTGTCTATTGACCTTCTCACTGGATACATGAGGTTTGGGGCTTCTTATATAGCCTCCACAGACTCTCCAAGTCCCACCACTGGTAAATGTGGGACTAAACTCTAGATGTGGTAAATGGATCTTGGGAGGATCCATTTACCCATCTTACATGATAATGACACATACTCTAACACAGACCATTGTTAGCCATGATCCACCCCGATTGTCTCCCTGCATTGGAGAACCATCAGTTATCACCTCCCCGATGTAGTTCCTGTTTTTTCTCATATGCCATGGAGTGAAAGAAAGTTTGTGTTGTATCCCCCCCTTTAATTCATGTTGCTTAAGAATGTCTCCACCAACTTCTCTCCTTTTCTCCTCTATGACCAACTGATATTTCTCAATGACGTTAAACCTCATCCAAACCGAGGACATGATGTCCTCACCTTGGTCGAGTCTATCAACCTCATCTTGCGCATCCTACCTGATGCGGATCGGATTTTGGCGCGCGTCGAAAAAAATAAATTTTGGTAGAGATAATTGGTGGGAGAAGAAAGAGAGGGGTTGAGAAGAGAACACGCCGGAATGCGCGGGGTTGAAAGGAAGAACGTGAAGATCACGAGGAGAGAGAGGGAGAGGGGATAGAGATAACAATCTCAAATTTTACTTCATAATTGACTGCCTCAAAACAATGGACTACCCTCTCTTTATATAGGAGAGAGGGGTTTACAAAAATAGTAAACTAAATTAATTGACAACCGACTTGCCTTATTGGACTCTAACAAATTCAAATTGACCTCTAATTACTCTAATTAGACTCTAATTAATTAATTGACCAACAATTACAATTAAAATCTACGAAATAAACGTTGAGATCACAGACGATCTCAATTATTTGATTAGACAATTACGACCCTAAAAACGTCATTAAAATTGACTACTAATTAATTAGATAAATGTGGCCCTATAATTTGGGGTCACGCTGCATCAACTCTCCGCCGCTTTAAAAAATTCGACTCCCGACGAATTGCTTGATCTGCAGGCTTGGAGGAAGATTCGGCGCATTCCGTCGTCTTCTGGAAGAATTGATGCGGAGCGAACGGCAGAATCCCTGTGCGGGTGGGAAAGGCGCGGCGGTCGTGGTTGAAGAACATATGCGGTGCATACGGCGGCGTCGTCTTGATCGTTGTCTTCTCCCCGTGATGCTCGAAAAATAGATGCGGCATGGAGAATATGACTCTTGGAGAATCCATAATGAAGCAATGGCACAAGGAGAGGAGAAGAGGAGATGTGTCTAAGGAATGAAGCCATGGGGTCCTTATATAGGGAAAACCCAAGGCCCTAGTCCCATTTGGATAAGGGAGGTCCCTTGATTTCTTACTTACAGCCCTCTTTTTTAAATATTTCCGCAGCTGGGGGTATGGGCGCAATTTTCGTACCCCTTCATTGTTCCTTATTTTTTTGTCACTTTTGGCCTTTCTGCAAATAGGGGATTTATGGGGTTTTCTTTTGCAATTTTTCCCAATGAGTTGCCAATTCCACATTTCACGGGACTCAAGTTGCGTAAATAGCGGTATTCCCGTTAGGGTATGCTCACATCCCTTGCGCACTTGGCGAGGCCTGGGACGGCGGCTGCTGGACTGCGGTTGGGGTCGGTGCGGTTCTGCGGGGAGGCGGGGGTCGGTCGTTGCTTCACGCGGAAGGCGCGGCGCTGTGGGGCGCTGAAGGAAACGCGGCCAGAGAGGGTGGTGACGCGAGGTGCTGGAGGGGGTGCGGAAGCCGCCGGAGGATGGGAGGCGGCAGGGAGGAGGCGGCGCGGGGAGAAACCGGAGGGGAGGGGTGCACTGGTCGAGGCGGCGCGGGCGTGGGGAGGAGGCGGCGCGGGGGGAGATTGGAGGGGAGGGGTGCGCTGGGTGTGGTGGCGCGGGAGGAAGAGAAATGCAGCGCTGGGCGAGGATGGTAATAGGGGCTGGGTGCGGCGGTTGTGCGTTGGGAAAGGGAGGGGTCGGGGTTGTTGGGTTCTGGGCTGCTGGGTTTGTGGGAGAGGGTCGGGGGGATGCGGCGAGGGGAAGAGGCGGCGGCCGGGATGCTGGAACCGTCATCGGGGGTGATTTCGACGGTGGTGGCTGGTCTGTAACATCCTGGACAGCAGCATCAATTGCTAAAAAATCGCGGTTTTCGTATTCCTCGTCCACGGGATCTTCGTCGAAGATGGGTCCCAAGTCTTCCTCTTCATCTTGTATTATTATTGTATCAAATAAACCTTCGGTATGAATGAAAATACCTTCGTTTTCTTGATCAAAACTAGGTTGCCCAGCAGCTTCTATGATCTGATTTACGTCGTCGACGGATGAATCTCCATCTAAGGTTGTGTCTAACCATGCTTGGACCTTCAAGGATGCCGCAAGACACTTTTTGTACTTCCGTTGACGCGAACGCGCATGCAGCCCATAAGATACGCGGTTGAGATCGAGCTTGAGCCGCCAATATGCCACGTGATCGTTGAATCGTAGGAACGACTCAATATCCATGCTCTGATACCAATTGATGCGGATCGGATTTTGGCGCGCGTCGAAAAAAATAAATTTTGGTAGAGATAATTGGTGGGAGAAGAAAGAGAGGGGTTGAGAAGAGAACACGCCGGAATGCGCGGGGTTGAAAGGAAGAACGTGAAGATCACGAGGAGAGAGAGAGGGAGAGGGGATAGAGATAACAATCTCAAATTTTACTTCATAATTGACTGCCTCAAAACAATGGACTACCCTCTCTTTATATAGGAGAGAGGGGTTTACAAAAATAGTAAACTAAATTAATTGACAACCGACTTGCCTAATTGGACTCTAACAAATTCAAATTGACCTCTAATTACTCTAATTAGACTCTAATTAATTAATTGACCAACAATTACAATTAAAATCTACGAAATAAACGTTGAGATCACAGACGATCTCAATTATTTGATTAGACAACTACGACCCTAAAAACGTCATTAAAATTGACTACTAATTAATTAGATAAATGTGGCCCTATAATTTGGGGTCACGCTGCATCACTACCTCAATTGATGGTGATGGCACATAATCTGCCCCCAAAAGATTCAAGTCACATCCAAGTTGTAACAACATGGAAGTGGGTCGACAACCCATTCCCCTTCTTCAAACTCTGATTCGTATTTTTCATATAAAAATCTACGATCAACGATGGAACAAGATCCATTTTACATCATATCTAACTGATTCCTTGGTTCGGACCGGAGAAGCAATGTCACTCGATTATTATCAAACTGACTGCAATCTTTTTGTCTGTAAGGATCCCACCAGAGCGCCTTCTACTTCTAATAGGCCATGAACTAGATCAGAATCATTCTCAACGAATCCATAAGAAGTGATCCCATTTTTTTCATCGGGTCCGAGTGGAGACCAAAGATCTTGAGCGACCGATCCGGCAGAACAACTCAAAAGATAAAGAAGTATGGGGAGAGGGGGTGGAGGGTCTCAATAAAGGCAGTCCGACAAGACATAAAAGAAAGTCAATGGAAGGCACGAGGGGGTTGGAAAATGGGTTGGTCGAGTAAGAGCTCCAACTTACCTCTCCCAGGTCGACCTCGACTTCTTGCTTTCTCCGACTTCTTTGCATTTGTTGTTCTCGGCTAACGCACTCCAAAATATGGGCCTCTCATCGAGGGTGGACTATTCTCGAGCCTGAACCTACCAATCCCAATGCTCAACCAAGGACTCCTTGAAAACCAAGCTCCGACATATAACATCTAGTAAATCTAAAATACGAGGACATACACAAAGTTGTCCAAAGTCCTATAACAAAAGCATGCGATCAACCCAATTCGTGGGCAACCCTATCATATTTGAGTTGTAAGAAAGCCTTGTTGATGACCAAGGACATCCGAGTTGCAACAACATGGAAGCAAGGCTTCAAGTTATGGAGCCCACATGAACCTGCCAATTCCAATGCTCAACCAAGGACTCCATGAAAACCAAGCTCCAACATATATCTATTACATTTAAAATATGAGGACACGCCACAAAGTCTTGTTGCATCCGAGTTGCAAGGTTTTGAGTTATAGATAGAGCCCACCTGAATCTGCCAATTCCAATGCTCAACCAAGGACTCCCTGAAAACCAAGCTCCAACATATAACATCTACTAAATTTGAATATGAGGACAGATACAAAGCCTTGTCCGATTACTAAAACAAAAGCATAAGATCAACCCCGATTGTGGGCAATCCTAAACATTGGAAAGATGGAAAAGCTACATCTATTCTATAGAAATTGTAAACCTACCAAGCCTAGTCCTTGACGATGAATTATGCCACGTGAATCTTTGGTTCTCAAA
This sequence comes from Ottelia alismoides, assembly GCA_037367405.1. Lineage (NCBI taxonomy): Eukaryota > Viridiplantae > Streptophyta > Magnoliopsida > Alismatales > Hydrocharitaceae > Ottelia > Ottelia alismoides. The sequence goes on from JAZKJV010000464.1 coordinate 2,483,869, forward strand.
ATCTAGGATCTCAAGTTGTAGCTCACCACTAAAAGTATAGAACTAGTCAGAACCACGATCATGGCCCTGATATTGCCAGGCATGTCTGCAACAATGAGATTATAGTTAAACTCGTCATCAATTAAACTCAACCAATAATGAAAGTGTTGACTGACCTGGCCTCCATCATTTTCACCTACAACTACTCTCAAGGTCATTGTATGCCCATACATCGACAACAACATCAAACAGAAATCATTTGCAACTACCTCAACATGATTGTTACTTTTGAGTTTTGAGAGCCCTCATGTGAAGCCTCCTTAAAACCTTTATCCCATTCCACCCTAACAACCTCGATACATTTTGCCTTCATCCACCATTGCAACATCGGTCAAGCTAAAACCACTCATGATGCCGTATATCTCTCATTGCAACTCTCCCAACTTTCTTTCATGTAAAAGAACAATATCGAGTTCGCACTCAAACAAGTAAAAGACCATAGTCGTTCGCTTATCCCAGCTGTAGACTACACATATTCCATGTTAAGACCTTCATTTTTTAACCACATCATCACATCTTACCAAGTAGGCAGCAACCACAGGCTCCACTTCGTTATCTTCTTCTCTCAACACTCTTCAACAAGAACCTCCATTCTCTATGATTCTAGGCATCCACTTTCATGTACCTGATAGACTCGCGCCTTTGCTGACGGCTCAAGACCAACCTCCCCCACAACGAATCTCCTAGATAGGTGCTTGCCAAACTCTTCATTTGCACCTCCTCTTCCTATCATAGACATTCTCAACGCAACTCTTGCGCAACGGAACACCCCTCTGTGTGGTGTAAGTAAACTGCAAAAGTGCAAAACTTTGCAGAAGAGAGAACCTAAACTCCAATCTGGTGGACCTCCATCAATCCTTAAACGGAAGCAACAAAACCCGAGATGCATATTGAATATTCAACATTAATCAGGCCATTGACAACAATAAACTCAATTCCAGAATTCCCACAAGTCGTACATTTTCGCCCAAAAAAGATCTGAGAAGCAAAAAACAATTTTGCATCATAAATCAAATAATTCAAAAGCAACGAGTCGAACCTAATTAGATTTATGGTGTCCAAACGAGGATCATTGGACATACCTAGTCTAAATCCCCGCTACAAGAAGAACCACCATCATGCAATTATCGTACAAGTGTAATCCCCTGCCAACTGACACAGAGAAAGGGCTTTGGAAATTCTAAACCTTATTTCCTCAAAAAAGGCAAATCACCAAAGAGGATGCGATGATTCCCCTCTTAAAGATAACCTCGAGCCTCTACTTATCGTTGCCACCAACCCCTAAGCGTCATGACTGATAACCGCCCAACTCCACCTCCCAATGAGACACGACATGATCAACCCCCATCATTAATAGTGAGGATGATGATGAAACTCATATACAGATCATTGACACGACCATCATGATTAATGTATCCACCCAACAAGCCACATGCATCGAAAAGCGTGAATCTGACGAATTTGTGAGCTCCACCCAAACATTTGAAAGACTGTCAACAGACAACACATCCGACAACAGTCATACACTCACCTCCAAGGAAAGCGCGTAGTGACAATTGACAATTAATTACTGAATGGAAATGGGATACCTATTAACTCCACCACGTGACAACCTCTCTCTAAAATGAACCGCAGAGCGAACTCGGATGCCTTCAGACTAATGAACCCCTCACTGAGGTTGGCCCATGATCACGAAGAAGAATGATCACCTCACGCTCGACAAGCTCCGTGCATAGACAATGTATTCTCCAAGAAGAGTGTTATAAAATATGAAGAATGCGGAAGCGATTGATAAGCATAGCATAAACAAGAAAGGTCAAACATAGAACACCATGATTTTACGTGGAATCCTACTCCGTGAGGAGCAGGATGAAATCACGGGAGAAGCCCTCAAAGGGGCATGCTATGCATTGCTTTTTCTCATTGGATACAGGAGGTCTGGGCTCTTTATATAGCCTCTCCAGAGCCTCCAAGTCCCATCACTGGACGATGTGCGACTAAACACAGAATGGGGTAAATGGATCTTCTCCAGGATCCATTTACCCTGCTACAACTCAATGGGCGCACTACCAAATACTCTAACACTCCCCCTCAAGCTGGAGCATGCAATGCTCAGCTTGGACAAACAGAAAGAAACTCAACTCAATGTTACAGGACACTACGGACAATATCAACCCAACGCACACATTGCTGCAGTCGAGGACGTTGCTTCTCATGTCGTGCAGGTGAGGAGGACGAACGGGCTGGAGTGTGAGTCTGCTGAATCTCCTCGTCGGAGAGCATGTGCTCTGAACTGCGCCTGTCAGAGTCATTGCAACTGAAATGAGTCTCTTCGTCGGAGTACTCTTACCCGCCACAATAATGTGGACAACTGCTCCATCTCTGAAAAGGGCCAAACAGAATAAGAGCCGTGGCTGTGCAATCCTCGTCGGAGTCCACGATCGCTGGAGAATGGAGTCTGAAAATAGTCTCCTCGTCGGAGAACTGGGTCTCTCCCATCTGGCTCAGAGAATGGTGCACTACTCCGATGTACCTATGATACCACATGAAAACCATTGCCCTTAATGGCATAGGGAATGGTCCTCTGCTCTGGAGTCTCTATGGCTCACATGAAAACTCTGGCCGAAACAACCACAAGAATGACGAGGACTTCGAAAATTGATGGCAATATGTGCTCATCTGAAAATGACCGCAAACTCGTACGTATCTGTAATTGAGTCTCTCTCTGGAGATCTCGAAAATGGGCCTCAACATGAAGTGCATCGAACTTGGACTCTGACCAATCTGTCGAGTCTGAACAACTGTGCATGAAACTGGGACTCGGAATCTGAATGTCGAGTCTGGAATTGCGCATGAAAATCTTCGTCTGAAAAAACTGTAGAGTCTGAATAACTGGTTGGTCTGGAAATCTGCATCCGAATCTGAATAATACATGTGACTCTACATATACTCCCACTTTCTCCCATACTGGTCGAAATTAAGACATCGACAGCTGGGAGAAGACAAGATAAATGGGGAAAAACATGAAATTTGCGGCTTTTTTTAAGCCGTCACATTTTTTCGTAAGCCGTTCCATTTTTTTACGGCTTTTGCATCATTTTTTTTGAAACATTTTTTAAAGCCATTTCAACAATTTTTTTACGGCCATTTCTTTAAAAAAAATTGCGTATGTCTTATCTTATGCGTACCTCTTCTTCTTCCTTTTTTTAACAAAACAAATGTGGCCCAATTGGACCCAATCTCTCTCTGTCTTTTTTTTAACACACAACCCTCTTGGGCTCTCACGTAAATAGCCCATACCTTTTTTTTGTAAAAGACCGCCTCTCCTTTTTTTCCGCTTTCGGCCTATGCACGCCCAACGCTTCTGCCCAAATTTTTTTAAAAAAATATAAGGCAGCCCTAGGGTTATGGGAACCCTCGACTTCAGAGAAAACCCGCCGCCCCTGATTTGGGGAGCAACAAATGATGTTGCCGCTAGAAGGGTTTCGCCACCAAGGGCGTAGTTGCCGGCGAGCAACTGGAAGAGGGGGGGGGCACCGCTGGTAGCGGCTGATGGAGGTGGGCTCGCCGTCGCTGGGAGCACCAGCCTGGAGCATGCCCGAGCAATGGAAGAGGTCGAGATCGACCTAGGGAGGTGCCGCCTGAGCAATCGGGCTCGATCTGAGAAGCAGAGGCGTCGCCCGGGACTTGAGTTCGCGCCACCGCGCGGTGGGAGGGCAAGCGGGACTAGGTTGAAGGGCTTGGAGCGCTAGAAGGTGCCGCCAGATGAATCGCGGGCTTCACGCAGATGCGTCAAGAACTGATGTTGCGCCGCCAGCACGAGGCGACCTGGGAGGAAAGAGGGGCTCGCTTCTGGGAGCATGAGGCGCGCGCGTTGGGAGCGCCGCCTGTAGCCGCGGAGGTGCGCACGCCATCGGCCTGGAGGAGAGAACAGAGAAGCTTCGGCGTGGGGGAGAATCGCGCCTGGGATGCGCGCTTGACCTGCGCGAGATGCTCTGGATGCGCATGGCTCTGGATTGCGCTACCTTGATTTAGGGTTCCCGAATGAACCCTGATGCATCTTGCACGTTGATGAAATCTGAAACTTGCTTGAACTTCAGAACTTACAGATATTTGCAGGACAATCGTTGTTGACGTTCAAAGGAAACCCGGAACTTGATCTTGAATCTTAAATGATATAAAATAATGATCTCCAAACATAAATCTTCAACATCAAAAACGAATCTCGGAAAAATACATATGAACTACGTGAAAATCCAAGAATCGAACCCGCTCTGATACCATGTTATAAAATATGAAGAATGCGGAAGCAATTGATAAACAGAGCATAAACAAGAAAGATCAAACATAGAACACCGTGATTTTACGTGGAATCCTACTCCGTGAGGAGCGGGCTGAAACCACGGGATAAGCCCTCAAAGGGGCATGCTATGCATTGCTTTTTCTCATTGGATACAGGAGGTCTGGGGCTCTTTATATAGCCTCTCCAGAGCCTCCAAGTCCCACCACTGGACGATGTGGGACTAAACACATAATGGGGTAAATGGATCTTCTCCAGGATCCATTTACCCTGCTACAACTCAATGGGCGCACTACCAAATACTCTAACAGGAGTGGACTCTTCTACTATCTACAAACAATCCTCACGAAGAGTTGCAGTCAACAGCCAAAACCACGTCAAGCAGTCCTTAGGCCCCTTCCACACAACCCCACGAAAGGTGCCTCCTTCCTCGAAACCCAGAACCAGATACCCTTCTTTAGCACCCCAATGTCAATAAAGCTCTTCATCACCCCGACATCAACGCAACCTATGTCCAGCTAGATGCCCAGACAGGTACAAGCCTCCTTATGTTGGCAACTTCACAACAGTAGAAGCAAACAGGATCCATACATGAATTCACAAGATAACCACAGTTACCATAACCGATGGCATCAAAATCAATCCCAATGAAGCTTTGTTACTTCTCTACCCAGTCACTATACCCACTCTGTCGCCACCTTCATTTTTGGTTTCTGTCATCAGACTAAGGTTTAGGCCCCCTCTTTACCCCCTCCTCTCACTCCTACATCAAAATCCCCAGTGTTTTATCCCCCCAAATGTTCCTCACCCTACCCTCGCTCCTCACATTCTTGCTCCATCCTAATGTCAAGGTCCTAAGACTCAACTTTCCCCTTTTTGATCCAAAACTCCCAAATTACCAATATACAAAAACTTTAGGACAAAGGCAGGTTGTTGATAATACTCTAGCAATTTAAAGTGAAATGAACATGGTGATTGGTGACACAAATGCCATGTACACGTCGTGTGTGTCATTGTGGTGATAGAGTGGATGTAAAAAGAAGCATGAAAGGGATCTAATGTTCCTCACCCTTCCCTCGCTCCTCACATTCTTGCTCCATCCTAATGTCAAGGACCTAAGACTCAACTTTCCCCTTTTTGATCCAAAACTCCCAAATTACCAATATACAAAAACTTTAGGACAAAGGCAGGTTGTTGATAATACTCTAGGCAATTTAAAGTGAAACGAACATGGTGATTGGTGACACAAATGACGTGTACACTTTGTGGGTGTCATTGTGGTGATAGAGTGGATGTAAAAAGAAGCATGAAAGGGATCTAAACTTCCTTATTAATAAAATTTGGATGACATTCTATGTTAGGGATCATCATTTGACTTCTCAAAAACTTGGTCTCCATAATGTAGACTTTGGATTCTGCATAAAGTAGACTATGGGTATCAACTTGTGGATACCAATAATTGGGTTACAGCAAAACATGCACATTAGAAGATGAATGAAAGCTAAGAAAACAAAACATCAAACATTAAAGAAAAAACTGATTAAATTACGTTGTTAACACCAGCCACAGAGAATTATGTAGACAAGAAAAGAAACAGAGACCAACCCTAACAAATTGCTGAACCTTCTCAGAAGTAGCCAATGGTGGACGCTTTTTAATATGCTCCCTCAATCCATTAAGAGAATACCTTCCAAGATGAAAAGCAAAAGAGAAGGTGTTTAGAAAATTCATCAACAATTTAAAACTGAACAGGAACCAAAAGGACAAAATTGTCGACAACAAGCATATCAACATCCATACAGAGAAGGAGAAGCATCACGTTGACTGATGTAGGCAAAACCAACCCCTTCATCCTGAAATAAATGACTACAAATTATGGAATAAATTAAGAAACCTATGAAAACAAGCTCCAATGCATCCTTTGATACAATCGTTAATGTTCGCTGTTCTACCAACAACTATGTGTGAGTATGAGCATGAGCGTGTGACAGTAGATCTAAGAGCATTCTACGAGCATTACAACCATCAGCGTGTGTTGAGTATCACTCAGATTTCCTAAGATGACTATGGGACTAGCGTGACTTGGTGGTTGTAATGGACTGACTAGGGCAGTTGTGTTAAGAAGCGATAATGGTAATGCTGGTGGACAGGAGGGGGCTGAAAGAATAGGACCGGTGTTTTGTTGTGGTGAAATTAATAAGAACAAAAAATCAAAGTATCAATAGTTCTTTGACAAAAATTCAATGTGGGACAAATTGGATTAATGTTAAAATTGAAAATCAATTTTGAAACGATTAAAAAATGAAGGATCTAATTGAGCTTGTACTCGTATATAAACGATTTATTTTTAATTTGCCACAAAAATACAAAAAAGGGAATTCAGAAATGTAAAGTGCACCTCAAGAAGTGTTTTGGCTTGCACGGGTGTCAACCGTGTATTTGCACCCATAAACTTCAGCATCTGCTCTTCTGTAATGCCACCCTGAAAATCATAAAAAAAATGGGATAATTACACCCATAACCCTGAGTAATTTTGCAATCTCAATCATAACCCTGTATAATCGCGAATTACACTCATGATCCTCAATAAGTGTGCCGTCTTACACCTATAACCTTCCGTTACGTTACTTCGTTAACTCAACCAGATATTGAGTTAATCTAACTACTCAACAATCTAACGGCTGAGATTACCTTAAATAAAAAATATATATTCCATTTTCTTTTGAGCTAGCACCTGCAACCCATCGGCCTTCACGTGGACGGTGTGTGGGTGACTGGCCGTGAGGGGGGTCGGCGGGGTCCGAGGGGGGTAGAGGTGCGGCGCGGGGGTGGGGGTTGCAGAGGTGCGGCACCGGGCGTGTTGGAGGGTGGCATTGCAGAGTTGCGGCGCCGGGGGAGGAGGTCGTGGCGTGCAGAGGTGCGGCGCGGGGGAAGGGGGGTCGTGCAGAGGCAGAGGTGCGGCGTGGGGGAAGGGAGGGAGTTGCAGCAGCGTTGCGGGCATGCAGGGGGAGGGGGGTGCAGAGGTGCGGCGCGGGGGCGGGGGGTTGCAGAGATGCGGCACCGGGCGGGTTGGGGGGCGGCTATGGGTTTCACTATAGACGACAACCATATCTGAGGGGTTCTTCAGCAATATCGTAGTTTAGTCGAAATTAGTCGAATTGGATGGATATTCATGAAAACGTAGCTCGGATGAATTTGAATGCTTAGACGAGCAGAGCAAATAGGGGGCACGAATACTTAGAAGCAACTAGAACTTTGTTCATCATATAAATCGAAATGATTCATGGGTAATTGACAGGAGTGTTCCCTGTAATCAGAGGCAAAGCAACACTTCTGGGAGAGATTCCATGTCGTAATTCCATGTCGTTCTCGGATTCCATGTCGTTCTCTTAGAGAGATTTCCAAAAGCAACACTTCTGGCAAAGCAACACTTCTCGGATTCCATGTCGTTCTCTTGGAGAGATTCCCAAAAGTCCTGATCTAGAACACATTTGGGTGATCTCCAATTCGGTTTTGTATATTGGTCCGATTGTACGGTGGAAACGAACGGATGGCGGAGGAGCTCGTCGGTGGTCCATCTCCGACGTGGATCCCTCTCGAAGCACTTCCCCATGAAGTCCTCTGCTTCTGCGGAGACCCACTTCGGTATCTCCGGCGTTTCGCCAGAGAATCCGATCCGGTGAATGGCTGAGATGTCCCCTGCTCTTCACCCCTCGCAGCCTCCGGCGACATGAACAGCGGCGTGCCAACGATGGGTTGACCGGCATCGTGGACGAACCTCGCGCAGCCGAGGTCGGCGAGCTTGGCGGAGCCGTCGGCGGCGATGAGGACGTTGCGGCCCTTGACGTCGCAGTGGGCGATCCCATGGGAGTGGAGGTGGGAGAGAGCCATGAGGATGCTTCTCGTGTAGGACCGGATCTGGGGCTCCTTCAAAGTGGTATGATTGTGGGTGAAGAGGAGGTCGGAAAGAGAGCCACCGGGTGCGTACTCCATGAAGAGGTTGAAGAGGGTGCGACCGTTCTCGACGCTGAGGTCGAAACCGAAATAGGAGATGAGGTGAGGGGAACAGAGGGAGGAGAGGAACCTTTGCTCCCTCTGTAGGAGGGCGGATTGGGAGAGGTCGGCCGACTTGACGGCGAAGGTGGTGGTGGAGGCAGAAGTGGCGAGGGAGACGGTGGCGATGGAGCCTCTGCCGAGGAGAGGCCCTCGAACCCATCTGGCAGAAGAACCCATAGCAGTGTTTGATGATTCTTAGGCAGAGCACTGTTCTTGGTCCGCTTCTAGAAACGGTGTTGATGAAGAGGAACTTGTGGAGCGGATGGAGTGATATTAGGGGTAATTTTGTAATTTTTTTAATGGAAACTGTCAAAAATAACGGGCAACTCAAACGGATCTTGACACAAGGTCATGTCATGTAAGAGTTAAGCATTACTCAGGGTTTCTCGTGTAATTCGCGATTATGCAGGGTTATGATTGAGATTAAGGAATTACTCAGGGTTATGGGTGTAATTATCCCAAAAAAAATCCAACTTATAATAAGAAAAAAAAACAGTATGCATATATAGCATGATTAAGCTAAACTACAGGAAACAAAGTAAACATCGGCAAATAAGGCAAATTGTCATTTTTTTAATTGCATATTTTGTCTGAGGGACCAATAGGGTAGCAGGTAGGAAGGTTGTTGAATCGTTTAATCGAAAATACAGAGGGTAATCAATGACGTGACAAAGAAGAGGAATGGGATAAAATGAGTAGGAAAAGTTCACCTTAATCAATGATGTGACAAAGAAGAGGAATGGGATAAAATGAGTAGGAAAAGTTCACCTTTTATATTGAATGAGAATTAAATTATTAAACTGAAGTGACTATTGTATCCTTGATAAGATAGAAGAATGTGTTAATCAGGCAGAAATAAAGGAGTATTTTTAAAAAAATGATTCCATGTTCTACCAGAACAGGTTACGAAAATGTGAAAATGAGAGGAACAATGGCAAATCTAGAAGAAGTCAAAAATAGGTTGGAATTATTGGGATTTATTCAGGCTGACTTCATTGGGGGTTTGGATGATAACCTTGGATCCTCCAAACTAAAGTCCCTGGAGGATATCACCGTTTAGGTTGGCAGGGTGTTTCAGTTGCTCGTCGATGTTAAGATCACCATGAGAGCCAAGTGACCCTACTTTTCTCCATAATTATCATTGCATTTAGTGGGCTAATATCCACCACAAAGTTCAAGATCTTGTTGTGGGCCCGTGTCTACTTAAAAAAATAGATCAGTGATCAAGGTTTATAGGAGTGAACAGGTACAATATGTATAGTAGACTTGCCTTGTGTACAACTCTGATCAGAAGAATATCGAGCATTTTTTCTTCAAGTGTACCTATACAAGGCAAGTTTGGACAAGTGCAAACATTACATGGTTGGCCCCTTCCTCAAGGGACATGTTTTCGGTGTCCATCCAGGATCGAGACGCTTACAAGTGAGGAATGTATAGACTGCTAATTGTGATTTGGGCTATTTGGTTGCAAAGAAATGGTGTGGTATTCATATCTTGTTAGTCCTATGGAATATATGTGCTGCAACTTTTCCTGTTGTTGGAGATACGGTGAAGGTTGATTAGATTGGCTCATTTTGTATATATTATATTTCATTTTTATGAAACAAGAGGGGGAAACACGCATAGGTACCCATCCCAAGATCTGAACCCTGATCTTTGGGAGGTAGGCACGCTGCACTACAAACAGACCATTGATGTGGGTTCCCATATATTATATTTCTTCAATAAATAACTGATAATTATCCTCCAATGACCATTGAGGGCAATTATGCATTTAAATGCAACTCAAAGGACTGGATTTAACCCTACCTCTGAGGACAATTATCCTCTAACGCTCAAGAGGGGCTACTCCGTGAATAAAATGGCAAACAAAGTATCATTAGGTGATTAATGCATTTTCTTTATGGAAGAAGACACAATTAGGAAGGACGTGTTGCTGTCAAACCTTAGGAGGCATCCATTCGACACCATGGAGAAGGCATGATTCCCCATAGCATGCTCTCACAGCAGCCACAAATAATGTGCTTCTAAAGAAACGAGTGTTTCCATCATAAGGTTCACCATAGTGAGTCAAAGATCTAACATCAGCCACAGGAGGAGGTCCTGGTAATAAAAAGTAACCATATTTTCCCATAAATCAGACAACATTTTAAAGAAAATATAAAGACACATTTACATTTGTAGGTTTCCAGGATCCTCACCTAATTCATCATCGAATGCAAGACAGTATGCTTTTAGCTCTCGATTAGTTTCCCTGTTCATTCGCTGTCCTATTAGAAACGCTGCCATAAGAGACTCGCTCACTTTTTGCAATTGTTCATCCTCTGATTTCAAGGGAAGAACATCTCTAAGCAATCCCTGAACCTCCTCGAATCCAAGATGACCACCTGCTAATACCTCCCTAAGTGCACCAACTAGTCTCATCTCAGCAATACCTTGGCCAACAAATCGGCGTCCAACTGTATTTGCAGTTTCCGTAATAGTACCCTCAGGATCAGCTACAAAAATCACATCTGATGGAAGTGCCTGAAGCAACTGAGGCCAGAAAGCATTCAAGGCTCGTAGTTCTCCTTCACTCAATTGGGTAGCCGGAGGAAATGCATTTGTACGGATAGTCATAGCAGCGAAAAATGCACCAAGCTGCGCCTTAGAAACTTCATCTTCCCCTTTTTCGAGTTCTCCCCTAGCTTAGCCAAAACAAGAAATGGTCAGAATACACAACATTTTATCCTCAAACGCAAAACAATTGCTACAATTCCAGAGACATTTTTCTGTAAAAAAATAGGACAGACACCAGAGGTCGATGATCATTAAACATTTTATTAGCTCAAGAACAAACGTAGAGTTGTAAAAAAATGCATCCTCCCCGTACAATGCAGACGACCGCAGTCCCTAAAAGATAGATCACATGACTTAATATGAGAATTAGGATATTACTTTTGTGCCCCTGCAAAACAATGCAAATAGATGCCTAAACATCTATTTATTTCATATTTACACTACAATCTCCTGTTTGCTTTCATATTTACATGCCTCACAGTTAATACCTGCTAGCCAAACCATCATATTTAGCAGTTAAAGACCTAAAGGTAATAAAATTATTTATTAATAAATCATCGCTAACACTTTATTATGTTTAAGTCCTACTTGTTACCATGCCAAGTCTACTGCTATTTCATTTGGTCATTCAGACACGGATACGCAAGATTGCTGCACGGCACTAGGCACGGAGAGCAGCACCCTTTTGATCCATTACTTGGGGCTCCCTCTAACAACTGACACCCTAAAGATGTCTGACTGGTTGCATGTCATTGAGAAGTTAGAGCAAAAACTTTCAGGTTGGAAAGCATCTATCTTGTCCCATGGGGGATGTTTGGTTCTAGTAAAGGTTGTTCTCTATGCCATTCACGTGCATTTCATATCATCCTGTCCTCTACCCGTTGGTATAAGGCGACTGCTGGAGACAATCATGCGGAGATTTCTTTGGGGTAAGTCAGGGCAGGAGGGCAATGGAATACACTTGGTGGACTGGGATACATCCACTTCGCCTATGGAGGTTGGCGTCCTTGGGATTTTACGGCTGGAATCCATGAATGACGATTTCCTTCTATAATGGGTTAGCAGAATTTGGGGAGAGGTGAAGACCTTTGTTGCAGACTCATCTACAAAATCTATGGATTGGGGTCCTGACCACTTTTCCCTAACAACAAAATTCCCAATCGTCCGCTTTCTGAAAGGGCGTTAGATCAGTGTTACCCTGCTTTCATGAGCTTTTTCACATGTCCTTAGGTGATGGATCTGCTTTTGCTTTTTGGACAGATAACTGGACATGCGAGGGAACTCTTTCCTCCATATTCCCTTGCTTGTTTTCTCTGGCTACTAACCGTGAAGCAAATATAGCAGATTGTTGTCTTGACGGAAATTGGATGCCCTCGTCTATAACAGACGTCTCTGACCAACATCTTGAGGATTTTCTCGTACTATTAAAATCCAAAAGACAGGGTGATAGACCAACCATTGGGCGGGATCACTGGGTGTGGAAGACCAACTCGTTCTCTATCAAATGAGCATACAGTGTGATCTCCAGACCTCCACCACATACGACAGATATTCCGGTTCGTGACTGCAACTTCATAGGGAAGCTAAAGCTGTCGAGCAGAATTAGCTTTTTCATGTGGTTGATCCGAAGTAAATGGATCGTGACAAGGGACCGATGTGCAAGACTTTTCCGAGATGACTCGAACAGATGCCCTCTCTTTGAGACACCGAATGAGATGATAGACCATCTTTTCTTCCACTTTGAGAAGACATTTCCTATTTGGTGGGAGACAGCAGGCGGCTGGCTGAATGTTCAAAATCTGACCATGTTTTGGAACTCTTTGTTTAAGGCAAGAGATCGCAACAGAGAGGATTTGCTGCAGCCACTTGCGACTTTCTGAGCAATTTGGTTAGCTAGAAATAGCCTACTCTTTTCTTTATATCGCTTTTATCCTGAAATGTAATCCATCATTGTAGGACGCTTCTGGAGTCTTGGCTACTGTAAGTCCTCCTATTCTTTATTATAGCCTATTAATATATCGGGGGTGGACACCGTAGCATGTTTCTCCCCCTTTTTGGTTTCAAAAAAAGTCCTACTCGCTACCGTCCACATCACTCCAATGTCTCCCGAAAGCAATATCCACATCAAGGATGAAGAGTCTGTATTCATTACTCAATCGGAAAAAGCATTAAATAAAAGACAAAATAATATCAGAAAACTGATTAAGAATGTTAGTTTTTTATTATTTTGATCAAAAATAATTTACTAAATACAAACATACACATATACAATACAAGATAAGTTAACTTATAAAAATAGAGTAAAATTACGATAAGGTCATTATCTATGCATCAATTCCTAATTGGGTCCTCATCTTTAAAACGTAACAAAGAGGATCCAATCTTATGTTTGTGCCTTATGTACATCCTTATGTGCGCTTAATGTTCGAGATTTAAAGGGAAAAGGTTATATATGTCGATGCTATATTAAAAATGCCCTCTTCATCTACTTCCAACCACCCCCACACCCAACTCATCGCCTTCCTCCCCTTCGAAGAATGAGAGTAGTAGATGCACTATCTTCATGGGCTTCACCTCATGGTGCAACTTCATCCATCGTAGTTTGCAGTCTCCCAACCCCATGGAAATCTACTCAAGAAAACCACGAGGATCCCCAACTCCCGCACCTTATGGACCTCGACATCACCACCGTGTAATCCTCCTTCTGCAATGGATTGGGGACTAGAACCCATTATCTTGCAATGATCATGACAACACATGGTAGGATGGACCGACGAGAACCACTATTGTTGGGGGTTGTCAATGAGTGTGGTAGCCTTAATCACCTCTACCAACAGCTTGACAATGTGGTGCTTCTTAGGCGATGGAGGAAAGGGACGAGGTTATGGTGGGAGAGAAAGGGGGCGAGGTTGTCGAGCTTATCGTAGTTGTATGAGTAATGTTACAATAGTCACCTGAGTGGACCAATTAGTTGGTCCCACTACTCTATTCAGTAGGGTGACCAAATAGAATAGCATGGGCCGAATAATCCACCGACTAATAAAATAATATTTATTATTATATTGGTTTTTTATACTTTTCTTTGATGTAAAACAAAGGTTAGACGTGTAAAGTTAATTGTAATTCAATTGGTACTTTTTGTCTTGTTAATTAATGACCACACATGTATTAATAATATTATGTGTAAACATAGTTTTTATCTTTAAAATAATTAAAATTTTCTAACTAGATGTTTCTTATTTCTTTCAATGAACCTTCCGACTGAATACCAAAAACCGACTTTGCAACAGTATGTAAGAGTAAATAACAACAATGTCTCAAGCCTCCTCAAACCTGCTAGGTCAAACTCATGCAGATTCTCCTCGATATAGCGCCTTCATAACATGATTGACGTCCACAACTTGTCCCCAATGTCCATGAACACGAGGTAGGTCACCTCACCTCTAACTTCTACCACGGAGTTCAGCACTGTTATCCTTCACACCATCCTAGTGCTTAGCAGCACCAAATCAATATTTGAAACATTTTCATCTTTGAAGTTGAAGCACAACAAGAACGATAGCATACAGGAGTTCCTCCTTATAGACTTTAACTCACATGTGACCATAATTGTGCAGAAGATTCCAAAATCCATGATGATGTAGAGGTATGATGTGGTTATCTTCATGTCGTGAATGTTGAAGATTCCGACGGAGAGGAGAATAGAGTCAAGTGGGACGTAGGCATCCATGACCTTGATGAATTTCACGTTGAGGAAGTACTCGTAAGACGACTCCCTAGCAACGAAGACAATAGTTTTGTCATGGTTGGAGTGGAAGGGGTATGGGGTAGAGGAAGGAGGGGAAGAACTGAGGAAGTAAAGGGTAATTTAGTCTCTCAACATCGATTTTAAACAACGTCACTGTATATCGTTACTCTCCAAAGATCATGCCCCTCTTTGTTACGTTTCAAAGACGAGGACATCAATTGAGAATCGATTCATATATGATGAACTTTTTGTAATTTACCAAAAATAATAATATAAAAAGTAAGCAAACATAACAGCCGCTATCTATCGTTAGAAGGCTCCCAATCCTTGCCCAAGTGCAAGCACCACCAGCTCTACGCGATCGCCCACCAGCATCGCCATCATGTGGTTGCAACAGTTGTCATCACGCTCACTTGATAAAGATCTTGCTCGTTGTTGTCGCCCTTATCAATGGCATCATCACCGAACCCCTTAAAATTTACAATGAAACCCATTGTCAAGGCCATTTGAATGTGCAGAGAAAATCCTAGTAAAACTAGGGATGGTTGTTGCATGTGGAGGGTTCCTCATCCATTCCCAATGGGAATTGTGCGCTCCCAGAAAGGAATAAAGGGGTTCTCATGGCACGATTTTAAAGAAGCCCCTCACCCAAAAACACTTTAATTGAAAGGTAAAGATATAAAGAAAGAGAAAAAAGGAAAAGACTTTTATATTGAAGGAATGCAAAATTTGTAACTAGGCCCCTTCCCGAGCAAATTACAAAAGAAACATTGAATATATAAAAAGAATTAACGTAATATGGGGTCAAATGGAGATCAACATGTTACATGTGCAACCCAAGGGTCATCAACTCATTAGGAGATGAGTTTTTCGGGTGGGGGTTAACTACTGCAACATGGAATTGAAAAAAAAGGGATCAATACGATGTATCATCAATTCCGTTTCTGATTACTTTCGCGTGACTAGGGTCAATTAATTAGGGCTAGTTATGGTTTTGCTTTGTCTATTTTAATATCTTGTATGCAGTTCAATTGAAATTGAATACAGGGTTTGGACTCCTCTTCATCCTCTCTCCTCCTCTCTCGTTTATGCATCTCCACGTCTTCTCTCCAAATCCCGTGCAGCTGACCCCCCCCCCACCATAAATATATCTATCCCAAGAACCGGACGGTGCCAGGGTGACATTGTGGACGAAATAAAAAACAATGAGGTAGAAACAAATATAAAGGAAGAATAGGTGTATGAAGTGAACTTGTATATGAGCAGAACACAAATTTGATCAGCCATGTTGTCGTAGACAAGAAAAGCTCAAACTAGATGAGGCCAGTATCTATCCAAGCTCGTCTGATCAACATATTTGGCAAAAAAACAGCTTAGATTGTCCCACCCCTTTGTCCATTTCTGACAATAATAATGATAAACAGGAATCAATATAAATGAGGTGCCTATCACCATCAGGGAGGGTGTGAGGGATTATACTTCAGACTGTAGATTTCTAGTACCAATGAGGTGGTAGAAAAGGATGAGGAAGAGAGAGTGCGGATAATCTGGGCTGGGAGATGAATAGGAGGCTGATTTGGTCGGACCTACTCTTGTAAACTGAAAAAAGATGAAGCTGGATGAGACTTATGCCAACCCAAGCTCGAGCCGCCATTAGCACAGATCAACATATTTGGCAAGAAATAGTTGTGCCAATCCTTTTGTGCCTAATTATTGTTGAGATAATCCCTATTTTATTTATTCAGATAATTCGAATTTCTGTTTTTTACTTATCTTTTGTAATTCTTTATTTATCTTTTGTATTTTATCCAATGGGTTTTTCTCCTATATAAGAGAACCCTTGGGCCCTTCATAATTTTATCTGAGTTTATCCCTATTCACATGGTATCAGAGCCACCTTAACACCCTAATCAGCACCTGCCCCGCGCGTGACATCACACGACTCCTCCTGTGCGCCTCCGCCCTCCCTAGCCCCGCGCGTGGCCACCAGGCCCTCGTGCGAGGTGCTCGCGACCGCACCTACGCCTCTGCGCCTCTGCCGCCGGCGCCTCCGCCTCTGCGCCTCACGCGCCTTCGCCTCTGCGCCTGGCGCGCCTCCTGTGCGCCTTGCGCTCCCTGTAAGCCTGTGCGCAACAACTTCATCGGCTCCTGAAGATCACAGATCGCGCCCTACAGCACCGACTTCCAGGCTTGTGCTCCTGAAGATCGCAGATCGTGCGCGCCTCTGTGCGCGACTTCATCGGCTCTGAGAGCGTGAGGCATCACCCTCCTGTGCGTCTAGCGCATCTTAGCGCTTCTGTTCGCCTAGCGGTTGGAGGATTCAGACGTCAAAAAGGCGCGCCCTACAGCATCCGGGCCCTTATGCGCTAAGCCATCCAGTAATCCTCGCCCTTCTACACCCAGGAATCAGGCTTTCGTTTTCCGTTCCATCAACGGATAGGTATGTAATCTGATTATACAAGAAGCACGATTTTTAGTCAAGCAACAAGTATTAGCAATGATGATTGTATGAATACACACGAACAATCGATCCTTCTTATGATTCTATAGACTCGAGTATATCGATCTACCCCCAGTTAAAGTCTGTTATTTGGCTATTTTTTCGTCATGTCTGACACCAAGGGTGACATTTTCTCGTCCGGAGCCTTTAAGGGTCCGGCTCCCATCGTTAAGATGGATGGGACCAATTATGAATTATGGTCCATGCAGTTTCTCACCCTCATGCAGTGCAACAATAAGGAGCACATCTTAACAGACCCAGAGCCAACAGATAAGACTGGGGCAAATTCTTCCTGGAAGCAAGATGATGCGTACGCGCGAGTATGGCTTTGTGGGACACTTAGTACAGAAATAGCAAATGATATTCTAAATCAGCCCACTGCCAAGGCAATGTGGGATACCTTGGCATCCACTTATGCACAAGCAAAGAATGAGGCCAAGATCCTTCAACTACAGTTTGATATCTACAACTCCAAGCAGAATGGTCGCCCTCTGCATGTCTAATATTCCTCGTTGCGTGGCATGTTTGAAAACTGCATAGCTACATGCCTATTACGACGTCTGTTGAACAACAGAAGACATATAGGAACTCCACGATGGTTGGAGTTTTCATGGCCGGACTTGATGCAGAATATGAGGCTGCACGTACTCATCTTCTTACTGGAGCAACCATTCCTCCTATAGAGGAAGCATATAGTCGTCTCAGCCGACTCAACATCCCTTCGAGGACTACATCTTCGCACTCTTCAGCAATGGCAGCCTCTCGTGGTCGAGGTGGGGCGATCCAGTTCAGAGGACGCACACCTCGAGGAAGAGGTGGTGGACGCCAACATGGTCCCTGCACCTATTACCGCAAGCCTGGACATGCAGAGGATACATGCTATCAGAAGCATGGCTATCCCGTTTCTGGTCGAGCAGCAGAGCAGATTGTGTCTCCCCAGGCCGATCCTCGCCTGGATGATATTGTCTCTCGCATTCGAGAGATCATAACTCCTAGCACTGACACCACCACAGATACTGCTACAGCAGCCAGAGCCTCTTCGAGCTCCTCAGGTATCACTTACGCCTTTACTGGTAGTACGAATGTAGATATGACAGAATGGATTGTGGACTCTGGAGCATCTCATCATTTATGTGGAAACAAAACGCAACTACAGTCTTACAGGGCTATACCACCTGGCAGATGGGTCGTCATTGCTAATGGTGACCACTTACCTGTTACAGGACAGGGGGAGGTGCAGTTGAAACCGTCCATACGTCTGAAGAATGTTTTATATGCTCCTGCCTTTCAGATGAATTTACTGTCTATTAGTCAGATCACTAAAGATCTGCATTGTCGTGCCATCTTTGATCCTTCATCTCTTGTGTTTCAGGACATACTCACGGGCAGGATGATTGGAAGTGGCCATGAGCAGCGAGGACTTTATAGACTGGTCCAACCTCCACATGCTAATGTTTCTGTTCTACCTACTGGACCGGTCTCTCCTTACTTGTGGCACCTTAGGTTTGGGCATCTTCCTCTGCAAAAGTTATGTCATGTTCTCCCTCAGATTTCTACAAGATCCTCTTTTCAATGTGAAGCATGTCAACTTGGGAAGCATCACCGTTCATCTTTTCCATCCCGTCAGAGTCGGAGCAGTTCTCAGCTATTTGAGCTTCTTCATTTAGATATTTGGGGTCCTAGTCGTGTTCCTGATCTCCAAGGACACCGCTTTTATCTTGTAGTAGTCGATGATTTTTCTAGACTTTCCTGGGTCTTTTTATTAAAAAATAAGTCTGAGGCTGGATCCACTATCAAGTATTTTATTAAAGAAATAAAGAATATTTTTTCTGCCAATATCAAGTATATATGTTCTGACAATGCCTTGGAATTTTGCACCTTACATCTTTCTGAGTTCCTTAAAACCCATGGCATTGTTCACCACACCTCATGTGTCTACACTTCCCAGCAGAACGGTGTTGCCGAACGCAAACACCGTCACTTACTTGATGTGACCAGAACATTTTTGATACAGAGTCGTGCTCCTCATTCTTACTGGGGTGATGCTGTCCTTACTGCTTGTTATCTGGTAAACCGCATGCTCTCGTCTGTGTTAGGAGAGAAGGTTCCCTACTCGATTGCGTTTCCCGAGAAGGATATCTTTTCTCTTACACCTCGTGTATTTGGATCTGTAGCTTTTGTTCATGATGTCTCTCCAGGGCGTAACAAGCTCTCTCCTAGAGCTATCAAGTGTGTATTTGTCGGCTATTCTCGTAACCAAAAAGGGTATCGCTGCTTTAATCCACTAAGCCAAAAATATTTTGTTAGTGCTGACGTTACTTTCTTTGAGTCGGTCATGTATTTTTCTCCTACAGGTGACAAACTTAATCCATCCGACTCTGATGATGAGATTTACATGCCACCACCTCCTACTATTGATTCTTTACCTTCACCCAATCCTCCTCCTCCACCACCTCCTCCACCACCTCCGCTGGTTCAGTTCTTGCCTCGTGATATTACTCGCAGACCTCGCCCTGTTCGCCCTGCTCACAAGCCTTGCCCATCATCCACCACGCCCCAGGTATGTAATGAGCATATTATTTCTACTAACAGTACCACTGAATTAACTGAACAACAGGAGGAGCAGATACCCTCTCAAGAGGGAAATATACAAGCCCATGACTTGGCAGATGATCTTGATATACCAATTGCTCTGCGAAAGCCAAAACGAACATGTGCTACTTACCCTCTTGCAGCCCAAACTTCTTTGAATAGGTTGTCAGAGGATTTCAGGAGATTTACATTAGCACTATCAGCCGTACAGATACCGAAAACGTATCAGGAGGCCCTCAAAGATAGTCAATGGAGGTTAGCCATGGAAGAGGAGATGGCTGCGCTACAGTCACATGCTACGTGGAGTCTTGTTTCTGCTCCTACTGATGCATCAGTTGTAGGATGCAAATGGGTGTTTACTGTAAAACACCGTCCGGATGGGAGTGTGGATCGCTATAAGGCGAGACTCGTGGCAAGAGGGTTTACCCAGACATATGGGGTAGACTATCACGATATTTTCTCCCCAGTTGCCAGACATTCTACTTTACGTATTCTCCTTGCTATTGCTGTAACACGAGATTGGCCTCTTTATCAGCTTGATGTGAAAAATGCATTCCTCTATGGTGACTTACAGGAGGAGGTCTACATGCAGCAGCCACCTGGGTTCGCTGCTGAGGGGGAGTGTCATAAGGTGTGCAGGTTACACAGGGCTATCTATGGCCTCAAGCAAAGTCCAAGAGCATGGTTCCAGAAGCTCTCGGACTTGATAGAGCAGCGAGGGTTTGTGAGATCAACTGCAGATCACTCCTTGTTTATACAGAAGACCCAAAGAGGTATTACAGTCATTCTTGTTTATGTCGATGACATTATTATTACAGGGGATGACGAGCAGGGCACTCAGGATACCAAGGACTTTCTAGGTCAGCAGTTTGTGACCAAGGACCTTGGACATTTACGTTACTTTCTTGGAATAGAGTTTGCCAGGAATCAACGGGGTCTTGTAATGACCCAAAGAAAATATGTTATAGATCTTCTCTCAGAGACAGGCATGGCAGATTGCAGACCTGCCACTACCCCACTTGACCCAAGCATGAAGTTGTATGATGATGATACTGAGGAAGTCGACAAGAGAAGATACAGAGAGCTGGTTGGCAAGCTATTATATGTAACTATTACCAGGCCAGACATAGCATTTGCAGTAAGCAAAGTAAGTCAATTTATGGAGCAACTCAGACAGGCACATATGGATGCAGTCCATATGATTCTAAGATACTTGAAGACTTCACCTGGTACTGGACTTCTTTTCAGCAGAGGCACATCTTTATCAGTGACAGCATGCGCAGATGCAGATTATGCTGGGTGTCTAAAAGACAGAAAGTCTACATCTGGATTTGCTGTTTTTATAGGAAATTCTCTTGTTTCATGGAAAAGTAAGAAGCAGACGGTGGTTGCTAGATCAAGTGCTGAATCAGAATACAGGGCTATGGCACAGGCTAGTACAGAAATGATGTGGGTCAGATTTGTTCTTACTGATCTAAGCACCTCTGCTTTGCCATCCGACTCACTTGCGGTTACTATAGAAGTACCTCTTCCCATGCATCTCCAGTGTGATAATCAAGCTGCTCTCTTCATTGCAAATAACCCAGCCTTTCATGAAAGGACGAAACACATAGAGGTGGATTGCCATTATACTCGTGACATGATACAAAAGGGCTTTATCACTACTACACATGTCGGCTCTGGAGACCAAACGGCAGATATACTTACTAAGGCTCTAGCAAGAGGACCTTATCAGAAATGTTGTTCCAAGCTGAGTCTTATTGATATCTACGCTCCAGCTTGAGGGGGAGTGTTGAGATAATCCCTATTTTATTTATTCAGATAATTCGAATTTCTGTTTTTTACTTATCTTTTGTAATTCTTTATTTATCTTTTGTATTTTATCCAATGGGTTTTTCTCCTATATAAGAGAACCCTTGGGCCCTTCATAATTTTATCTGAGTTTATCCCTATTCACAATTACGATAGAGATTTGATCAGCAGGAAATATACCGTAGAGCCAAGTCAATGGATGAAGAACCAGGAAGGGTGCGAGAGATTGTCACTCAAAGTACATGATTCAAAAGTAAATGGCTTCTTCTCACTTGAGTGTTAACTATAAATACTTCTCGTCCTCATTGTCTGCCTCTCCTGTATCCAAGAAAGTTGTTGTCGCGCAATTTCATCCCAAGTCGCAAAAAACATGCAACCGACCCTCCTAACCCTAATCCGAATCCATCCCTTTATTACTATTCGATCGACCATTTTAGGTATAAATACTTGTGATGATCAACTAACTAAATATGAACAGCAACCGCTCTATCCGCTTTTGACGAAAAGGCGCGTAACTATAGCTCAGTTCGTTGAACCAGAGCTCACCTGATCTGAGGATCGTGTCGAAGACCTTGAACGCCTGCTCCTCGCCGAGGGGCCTCGTCTGGGAGGGGCCCGTGCAGACCCTAGCCTGTGCCTCCAGAACAGTGGCGTTTGGCTTGGGGATAGAATCCGGGCGGTAGGACGTCGACAGCGTCGGGTTGCGCAGATCGCACTCGAGGAGCTCCTCCACGGTCAACGGGGAGCTCGCCGATGAGGAGTTGAGGCGGATCGGACGGACAGTGGCGCCGGCGACGAGGGGCAGGGAAATGCGTGGCGGGGGGCGTCGGTGCACGGCGGGTTTGGCGGCGGAGTGGGAGGTGAAAGCGGCGGCGGGGCGTAGGAGGACGTCCATGGCGGTTCTCGAGAGCGGTGCGAGGGCGTCTGTCATATTGATGGACGTACAAATCTAATATCATCTGTTGTTTTATCTGAATAGAATATCTTTAAAAAAAAGATAAAGTAAAATAGAAAATGACATAGGTTTTAAGCAATATTTAATAAATATATGTATAATATTAATCAAGAATCAATATATGAGGGTGGATTTTTGCGATGGATGTCTCAGAAAAAATCACAGCACCATAAAATGTGTTACAATGGATGATCCGCTTTGGTGTTACACGTGGGAATGCTGACATATTAGATTTTTATGTTTCTATTGAAAAGCAAGGTAAAATGTGATTTAAATTAGGATTTTACTTGTGCATATTCGATAATTGGCATCAACATTTATACTGTTACCTTTTTGCAACATCACATGTGTCCACGTATTCTTACGAAATTCATACTGAATTTTTGGTATCACACTTAAGCTCATATTTTACTATAATAGAAGGGTAAGTTGTGAATTTTGTAAGAATACGTGAGGTACTGCCGTACTGGTGTGAAAAAATGGTACAGATACAACTGTAATCACCAAATCTCAAAGGGGCACAAGTATAAAAATATACTTTAAATCCTCCCCAACTAGTTAAGATGGTGGTGGTTATAATTCATCCATGAAAAACGTCAAAAATTAGTTTAATTACATGCCCAAAAGAGCAAACATCGCTACCAAATAGATATATCCTTTTGATAAGAGAAAGGGCATCAATTATCCCTCGATCGATAAAGCACCTCATTTTTTGAAGTGTCACAAAATGGGGTGTTCATGGGGCGGGTACATGCCCCATTCATTCATGACTCGACCCGACCCATTATAGTCGGGTCGACGGGTCGACCCGCTCCGTTATAACGGGTACCCAAGTTTAAACATGTGCATTAATACAACAAATGAACATGTGCATTTTGTGCACTCTTATTTTTAGTCAGCAACCTGTGCATCATATAAAAATAAACATGTGTTGCCTTAAAAAAAATAAACTTATGCACTCTTATTTTCTCAAGATACAACATTTACAAAGTAGATAATTACGTAACGTTAGGTAATTATGCTGAATGTTATGTAATTATACATCAGCAGAAAATGAGAACAAATATGATATAATGCAAACGTAATACAAACTGTTTTAATTATATAACAACATCAGATATAGAATAAGAGATTTCCCAACAACCGTTATCTAATTATACAACAGAAAATGACTAAGGGGCTGCTAAACATACTTAGCTACTAAATTTATGAAGTGGATTTTCTGCACCTGTAAATATAATCTAAATGCAAAAAGAGTAGGAACCCAACATATGTCTATCACAGAGAGCAATTTATCTGTATTCTCCCCATATACATGGCATATATCATAATAAAATTCACATTCAGTATTATAAGATTGCATTCAAGAAAAGAAAGTTCACTTCAAGTTAAATTGAAGGTCAGAAAAAAAATAATATCACAATTGGTTCAAAAATTCATTTAAGTATGTTGCGAGTGAATATGATAGCAGATAATGTTGAGTGTTTTCACAATAAGAAACAAGATTTCTTGTGTCAAGGAAAAATGATCCATATACAATAATGACCAGAAAACTGATATGCCATTCATTCATTCTCTATTTTGGATCAGTAAAGAACTTGTTAAGATTGGGCATGGTATCTGGGGACTGGCTGCAAACTAGGTTTCTCGAGTCACGCTCTTTGTACTTCTTACTTCAGAGAAGTTGTCTAGCACTCCTGCAGTGAGATCAAATAGTTATCTACAACATATTTCATCATTCACCGGTGGCCTAAGATAATTATGTACATTCAAAATTTTTCAAAGCATGTACCTTCAGATAATCACACGATTTTGTATCGCAACTGCATAACCATACTAATCATCAACGAGAATAGAAATAGGATCATCATTCGTGTTTACCAAATCTATAAAAAATGCAAATACAAAAAATAATTCAAGAAATACATATGATAAAACTAAGTAACTAATGAAATCTAAAAAATATATACATACCAACTTCAAGTAGTTCAAGATCCTCTAAACTTTCCTCAAGGCTAAGTGGCAAATTATACTCCCGTAGCCAATTTGACTACACATGAGAGCCTCTGCCATTTTTGGAGTCAGTGAACTACATAATGAATCGAGTACACGTCCGCTAATACTAAATGCGTATTCAGATGCAACCGTTGATGTTGGCATAGCTAATAAATCTCGAGCCATGGATGATAGAACTCGAAATTTGGAACAATTCAATTTCCACCATGACAATATTTCAAATGATTTGTTATTACGATCTTCACATTCTTCAGCCAAGTATTTGTCAAGCTCACTTTTGCTCTCCATTCCTTTTTGGTATGCATTCTGTTGATCATACAATGTGGTCATAAGATCTTCGATATTTTCAATGGTATCGACATCAAAATCGCTTGCTTTATAGATTTGACTATTATATGATTGTGCATTGGAAAGTGGAATACTTGAAGTATATGACTCGAACATTGAGATTGAAACTTGTTGTACCTTCTCCTTCAAAAACTTTCCCTTTTCACTCTTATACGAATTATCTATCAACCAATTTACATAACCCGTCTTATAGCGAGGATCAAAGATAATAACAACAAATAACATGACATTTATATTATCAATATTTGTCAAATATTTGTCATATTTTATCTTCATTTTGGAAGCCATCAACTGAATGTGTGAATCCCCTCTTTTGCATCTCCTTGAAAGAATCATCCCAATACCGAGCATAACTTGCATATATTCATTACCAGTCACATATTGAGATCCAGATAGTTTCAATGTGGCATCATAAAATACCTTAAAAAATGTAGTGAAGTACGAGCACGTTCCCAATCATAACACCCAGGAAAACCTCTGTTTTTGGAAGATGTGAGCTCGTCTACATATTTGGCATCAATTGTTTCTAACAAATCAAATGCCTTCTCAAATTTCACAGCAGCTTCCAACATTAAAAATGTGGAGTTTCCACCTGGTTTCCACGTCCAAAGAAACGAGCCTCTTGCATGCAATCTTCTCTTTCTCTATGCAAGACTTGAACCTTGATGATCATGTATCAGTGATCTCACATACTTCACAACGCTACGAATTCTATAAATGCAGTCATCCACTTCTCTCAAACCTTCTTTCACAATGAGATTCATAATATGGACAACACATCTCATATGCATGTACTCACCATTAAGAATGGTTCCATTCCAATTATTTAACCTCTTTCTAGGTATTGAACTCCCACATCATTAGAACTTGCATTATCGACCGTCACAGTCATAATTTTCTCTATGCCCCATTCGAGTAAGCAATTTTCCACAACTTTACCAATAACTTCCCCAGAGTGACCAGATATTCGACGAAAATTAATTATTTTCTTATACAACGACCAATCACTATCAATAAAGTGTGCAGTAAGACACATATAAGTCAGATTCTGACATGAAGTCCAAGTATCGGTTGTGAGACAAATTCTAGAAGACAACTTTGAAAAAAAACTCATGAGATTCTTCTTTTCTTCCACATAAATATGGATGCAGACTCTAGTGATGGTAGAACGAGAAGATACTTTGAATTGTGGTGCAACAACACTGCAAAAATGACGCAATCCTTCTCTTTCTACACTTCTAAATGGCAACTCATCAACAATTACCATTCTCACGAGAGCATTTCGATACTCTTCTTGATTGATCTTGTGAGATATAGGAGAATGTGGCTTTTGGGCTAACGTCTTCTGCCTCTTGAATTTTGCACTACCATCAAATTTTCCACATCTTAGTAAATGATTATTTAAACTATTGGTTCCATAAGATGGTGGACATTTAAGCTCTTCATCACAATATTTGCAAATTCTTCTTCTTTCACTTATATCCCCACAGTCTTTGACAATAAAATGGTCCCACACCCATGAAGATCTTCTTGAAGATGAAGTTCTACTAGTTTTCTTTTGTGAGTTGGTGGGATGTGGTGGCTTCTCAGAATGAGCCTCATCCGTTGGAGCTAGAGGTTCATGGCTCCTCCCTATGGATCGAAGTTCAGATGTCGAATCATTTGTTTCAAGCATGTCGAACATCTAAAATAAATATATAGTTTTGTAAAATAATCAATCGACTTTTAATATGAAATGAAGAACATCGTACAATTCTACTATAAATGAAACAATGTGCCCCTACCAAATGCAAACTTGACCCCTTCTGAAAACATCTCCAATGGTATAACAAGCATCCACAAAAACACCATCACTCTCATAAAAGATAACAAGTGCTGGGCGAATATATACTTGCATCAAGTAATGCTTATTTCACATAATGATATCCCTATGCATATGTAAATAAACAGATAAGAATATGAATACGTACACATATACAAGAAAAGTTGTACAACTCTATCTATATTTATATACTCAAAAGCAGGAGAGTTGTGTAATACAACTATATATGTATTTATATACTCAGAAGAATGGTATTATCTTCAAAAGTAGGAGAGTAGTGATCCGGGCATAGCCAACAATAAACTAATGTTAAAAAGGCAAAATTAGAATATCTTGGACGATTGTGCAAGAAATGTGTATAATATTGAAAGCTTACCTCGTTACTCTCAGTAAATCTGGAAAAAAGAATACAAGTTCTTGTCTTGATCGATGGCAGCAGCGATGAGTAGCGACGATCTACGGCATTGATAATGTCGACGGAGGTGGTGTTGTGGGTTTTGTTGGCGGCAGAGGGGACAAGGGCATGAAGGAGCTGCTTGCGATGTCGTGGCAATGGAGAGGAGGCGGAGGGGAATCGGAGGGGAGGGGATGTTGGCGTCAGAGGGGAGAAGGGCGTGAAGGAGCTGCTGGCGGCGCCGTGGTGATGGAGCGGAGGAGGCGGAGGGGAGTCACGGGGAGGAGACGAAGCCCTGGCGAGATTATTGTTCCCACTAGGAGGCAGAGGCAAGAGTCGTGACTGGTGAGTGTGCGTGATGATGGTACATAGGATTTTTTCCAACCGGGTACCCGCAAATTATCATTGGGTTTTCCACCGGGTTCAGTGGGTTATCTTTTATGGGTACCCGACCCGAAAATTTCTCATGGGTACCCATGAACTTAGGGTCAACAATCGGGTTAGATTGGGTACTCGTTTGACCCGGAAATTTTGAGCACCCCTATCACAAAAAAGAGTCCCGTCTTATTATTTTACCTCAAATGTTAAACTTTGGTGTTCCTTTTATGTGATGTTAAACTTTAAAATTGGAAGTTGAGTATCATCTTTACTGCATTTAGAAAATAAAATCCATAATTAGCAATTGATGCGTGGCTTTTTTGCAAGTTACTGTAGAAAAAATCAAACATGATGTAGCTAAAAGAATTCTAATAGTTTAGCTCAAGACTTGTGTAGATTTGAATATTGTGTTTAGTTATCCATTATGATTTTCTTTCTAAATAATGGATGAAGAAAACCACGAAGAGCATTTGATATGGTTGAGAATTAGGAATATCAAGATTAAGGCGATGTTTGGATTGGGAATAAGTACGAATAAGGATGGGGAATAAGGAGAGTAAGGGTCCATTCTCTGTTGGGCTGGAGGATAGGAATAAGGAGAATAATGAGGAATAAGTGGGATAAGGAATAAGGTTTGAAAGTTAGTTAAAATTGTTGGTTATTATTAGATTAGGTGAGTCCGAAGCTATCGTAAAATGCTAATATATAATCATCATTTACACGCATCGGAGTTTCCACCATAATATTAAAAATTCAAAATCCATGAAGATAAATTTCAATGTACATAATTGACTACATTATGGCATAATTACCACACACCATATCGTCCTCAATCTCATGTGTCGAAGTTGATCCGCCTGTCAAGTCCGCCATCAATCTCTCATTCTCGTGGAGCTGTTGTTGGGTTTCCTCCAGCTTCTCAATAAAGAATTCTTCTGAAAATTCATCACGTTTATTAAGTTTGTTAGGAACACCTTCTCTACAACCACAGACTCCAACGTTAGGGGCAACATTGATTCCTTGACCTTATATCCGTAAGATCTCTGTTTAGAAGGAAATGAATTTATAAATCTCCTTGTTGGAATATTTAAATCAAATAAAAATTATATTTCTACAACAAACGCTTATTACTTTAGGGCAACTATACCACATTCGATCTTCGGGGTCCTCGTTTCTACCCAAGTCCTCAAAAAGAAGGATTGCATCCTCAAGTCAGTAGCATCTACACTCATGAGTCTTTGTCTAATCACAACGAAGCATCCTGCTATATTTGTTACCGATGGAAATTTTGAAAGTTTTTATAACGAAAAATGAGTCAGGAAAATGTCTTTGTTATTGTGGTTAAGAATCTATGATGGCGGTAAAATGTAATCGTATAGTTTCTCAAACAAACTAGCCAAAAATTGAAAGAAATTTCCTTCAGAATGCATCTTCCTCGTACAAGACAATGTTGACACATCCATCGGTTAATCCACATCACCGTAATAGCTCTTCATCCATGTCAAAGTGCCTCATCATTGTTCGTTTATTTGGAAGGTAGGGCATCATCATCGGGATTTGAAATATTCATCGCAGGAAAAGTAATTGCGGGATTGAAATGAAATGCTTCCAATAAGTTGCACGTAAAGATTTTTCATCAATACAATTTGGCAACAACAAAGATTTAAGATCCACCAGTAGTAAGTCCAAAAAGATGAATCCAAAATGATTGATTATTGCTGACAATATAGGAAGATTGCTAAGCGTTCTCCCACATGGTTGTTGCCAAACCATCACACAGTATCTTTCCAGCTCAGATGTCTTCCTTGGGGACTCGAATATCGCTCGCTGCGAAGTTGTTATCAAAGTCCCTGTCACCAACCATGGACATTACCTGTACCCGACCTTGTACTGAGTCTCGGATAAATGCATTGGATATATGATCCTCACCCTCAACTTCACAGATGAAATTATTGATAATATAACAAGCCATGACAACCATTACATATTTCGAGAAGATGTAGATTGGTAGTTCAGTGGTGGCCTTGAATCAAGCCTTCATGATCCCAAATATTCATTCGGCATATGACCTGAGTAGTGAGTGTATCCGGTTGAACATCTTCTCAAGCCTGGCATACCCACATCCCCTCCTAGACATAAACTGTGGCAGGTGCGCTATGAATCCACGGTATGGCATCAAGAAGGTGTCTGTTTTGTGTATCCACAATCCACAAGAAACTTCCGACCATTTGGTACTAGGAAAATGCTTTCGTCCAAACCCCACCTCAACAGATTCATGTCACTTGCTAACCCCTCTCACAATTCCCCCATGTAAAGAAATATGTAGCTGAAGTCGACACATGACATCACGTTATATGCTAGTGTATGGTACCTTCTCCTGAACTTCGGTACGATATTGGTTGGGACATTTGCAAGAATTAACATCTCATCAATAGCTCGGATGACATCCTGAAAAGGCATGACATCGACTTAGCATTAAGTGTGTATACAAATTACTATTTTGTGTTACTATACTTTCAAGATAAGCCTTGGCTAAAATCATGAACCAATACCATAGACCGCTAATCATGGTTAAAGGTTAAATCATGGTTTACTAACCATGGTTAGCATTTTTCTAAAGCATGTAAATAGCCTCCAGCCATTCATTCTCTAAAATTTCCACTACCACTACTACCCCAAGGGCTAGGGTCGAGAGATCCAGAGGAGGAGAGGGAGGCAGAGAAGGAACACTAACAAAGTATTGCCAGGAGGATGAGGAGGACATTGCAATCCTCTCCTAGTCGACTTCGTGTAGCAGGTAAGTAGCTCTAATTTGAGCTAGGTTTTCGATTCATCTTCTTTTTTAATTTATTTTGTGTTGTGATTCGAGGATAAATCTAAGCATATACATGCTCCGGTGCAGGCATCTCTGCTGTTAGTAAGCATACGAGTTCTTCATATGACTCACTCACCTTTGACAAGAGACCTACCGATTCTACAGTTTTTATCGATTTTATAATTGTTTTGATGGAGGAATATGTTTAACGTGCTACTTAGCTGTAGATGGCTAGACCATCAGTGAACCACATGATTCATTACATGCTTCTCTTACTTAAGATGTGTAGTGTTTACCGATTCTCCACCACTTGTAGTTCTTTTATATTCTTTCAGTTTCATTGTTTTTCCTCTTGATGATTTTATGGAGAAAACTCTTTCCATTTTTCTTTGGAAATATATCCCAATATAAAGGAAAACTCTGCTGAAATTTTCATAAAAAATGTCTCGATATAAGAGGAATTTTTTTTCAAAATTTTCCAAAAAATATCACCTTGTATTAGAGAAAGCTCTGCTGAAATTACTGGGGAAAATATGTTGTTTACGTTCTTTACATTCTTCGTTCGTTCTTCGCGCTCTTGGCACATTCTTCATGCTCTTGATACGAAAGTGAAATTTGATCATTGCAGGAGCCTTAGATCACAGTTTCTGAAAATGAATTATGATAAAGTGTTGCATATGCGAAAGAGCTCAACTAGGTAATGAAATCCTAGCTTTTGTTATTAGTTTTCATATGGAATCGTTGAAAATCATGATTTTATGTTCTTCACTATGAAGAACCCTGATTTGACTAGTTTTGAGAAAATATGAAAAGATGCTCTGTAATTCCCACAAAATTAATGGCTAAGCATCGAATTGATGCAGTGCCTTGGATAGTTAGGGTTTGGGAGTTAAAATAAGTATAAATAAGAGTATATATACATAATAATTAATATAAATGTAAATACATACCCAATGCTTATGAATAAGAAAATCGAAGGCTTGATTGAGAATTTGCATCATGGGGATTGATGTGTATTAAATTGGATTCTGAAAAGGATCATGTGTTATTTAAGAATGATTGGGAGTAGAACTATAGGTCCAGCATGCACCATGTAGGTTCATCGGAAGGAACCCGTATGGCGTGATCATATTAATGAATTTACGATTCATCACTCTAATTAGATGAAAACAGATTTCTGTCCAAAGAATTTAGGACCATTTACATGTTAACTTCGTAAAATAAACTTTCATGCACTTGTAATTAATTTGCATAAATTAGCATTTATTCTGCATTCATATCCATCTGCAAATTTTCACCTAACTTCACCCATTTTTAATTAATTCATGTTAACTTCATTTGACCTAAAACCAACTCCATTATATACATACCACTTAATCGAGGAAAAAACCTAACAAATGCTAACTTCTACTGTGACGCCCGCCCCGCGGGGAGGACGTCAGACCTAACTCCCTAGGATCTAGATACTCAGCAATAGCCACATTCATACATCATGATTAACATTCGTAATGTCAAGCAGGAAAATAGACAATAAAATGCTCAAATGACATTTATATATTCATGGTTCCCAAAACATCATAAATTTGCAATAGAGTCCACAATATTTTATTACATGTCAAAGAACTTAAACTACATTAACTACAAAAGTATAACAACTATTATTAAACCTCTACAAGTGAAATTGTACCCTGAGTCAGGTACAAATTGCGGAAGTTCAAGCCACAACTACTGCTCAACAACCTGCAAAACCTAGATGGGTTTCCAAAGAAGCACGTATGAGCAAAAATGCTCAGTATAGCTAACACAGGCTAACACTACACTAAGTAGAAAGTGCAAAAGAGTAAAGAGAGGGATGTTCATGTTCCATTATTAATCATGTAATTGTTGCTTATTATCACAAATCATCAATAATTTATTCTTATAAGTTGCATGCAATTTGCTACTCGTACTTTGCAAGTGGCGGTACTTTATTCATATCATGAGCTAACTAATTATACATTTATCTACATGCGTTATTTTGGATAATCATATACGCATATGTACATAGGTATACTATTCAAGATATCTTGCCATCATTTGGTTGTTGAGTTCAGATATTAATAATCAAACTCAATAGTCACAACATATGCACTAGAGCACTCAACTCGAGCAAACAAATCCTAACTCCACCTTCAACCCATTTCCCCAGCTTACCCGCCACGAGGGGAATACCCGGGAATGAGTGCACCGTGGCCAAACGGGACCGCACCAGATACACCCTTGTGGCAAAGTACGAGTCTTCGACGAGTGTTGTACTAGAGATGCGGACACACCGACTATACCTATAGCACTATGTTCAACCGACAGAGTCGCGGAACACACCGACAGACTCGCGAAACTAGAACTAACACTCCATCTAGGACTCACTGGGACCACAAGAGTTGCGCCCCACTCTAGGGTATGCTAACTTCTCTAAACATGACACATACATCCAAACATCGATAAAGTGATAATTCAATCTTATTTTTTTATTAATTTAGCTTTTACTTAAGAATGGTATCACATAAATATCTGTAATTTCTATTGTTGGTTGGAGTTAACAACGATGTAAAAAGCGATTACGGATATTTGATCACGTATTAT
Source organism: Ottelia alismoides (assembly GCA_037367405.1). Taxonomy (NCBI): domain Eukaryota; kingdom Viridiplantae; phylum Streptophyta; class Magnoliopsida; order Alismatales; family Hydrocharitaceae; genus Ottelia; species Ottelia alismoides. Next base: position 2,516,825 of record JAZKJV010000464.1, read on the forward strand.
TTCTCACAAACATGCATATGTCAACCATTCCACCAGCCTATTCCGTCGAGGGATCGAATACCGACTGGCTACTAAGATCATCATGCCACCCAACTCGTCCATTGAGATTGCGACCCTAGGATACATACATATTCCCTTACAACACATACCTCCGTCTAGCTCGTTAATGTGACAACTAACCCATGGAATGATAATAATTACAATATGTTGAAATTTGAATTCGCATGGGCTAGTGGTCTCTGCTTATAAATCATGTCTCAAGTAAATTCATCACAACAATACTACTAATGGTATTTGTTGAGTTCCTCTTTTTATGTACTTTATTCGTGATGCATTTATTTAAAAGAGGCGGAAATAATATACATCACATAATTCATATCAAAGGGTTTTCTTAACCCAACAAAAAAATAATTTAGAAGATGATGTATGAGTTCCTTGTATTATTCTAAAGCACATACTAAATGTTTCCTTACTATAAGATAGCTCGAATATAAGAGGTTAAGTACATCTCTTATAAATGTTTAAACGTCATGATCAAGTGTAGTAGCAGTAGCATGCCCCTTTTCGAGTTAATGATGTCATTTCTGGCAATACTGAACTTTGACTTAAATAATGTTAAACACGAATATAAATCATGAGATATTAAATATAGAAACGTTAACCATGACTAAATAGCTCGCGACAATCTACTGTCCAAGATTTAACGTCTATCTAGGAACAACTTTTAATTAGTCAAATTAATGACGTGATAAAAGCAATCAGAAAATAACGTATACTGAATATCTGTAACGGTTTTAACGAGAAGAATGAATTCAATTATCATAGAACAAGAGCATCTCATTCAAACTATATTAGGAGGATATACATACAATATGATTCATATTATCACCTCTAAAAGCATTGGTTAATAATATCACATGCACTTCATCTGAGCTACATGGTGATGGATTTGAATTCAAGTAATTGCATATATTGGTGAAAAGCATTCATGATCGATTGTATATTTAAACAAATACCTTCATGGTTTATCTCTGCATCAACGTACGGTGTACCTATAGGAATAAGATAGCTAATACTTATCTAATGAATGGTGATGCCCTAACATTACTATACAATTTGACATGACACGTGACTTTGCATATTCTGGAGATTAGCTATGTATGTTAATGGCATTTGAAATTAATATAATAACTTCCATATAATAATGAATTTCATGTTAGAGTATATGCTATATTGATGATGATAGAATCACATTAACCTCAACAATCTATTATCATTACCCACATTAATTCTAATAGTGTATCAATACAACTTTACCTCTAATATTATACCACCGATCCCCATTATACCACTTAAGTTACCTCTCATTGTTATTAATTAACCATGTAATTCCATCGGACAATTGCTGCCTTTCTATTTCTAGTTGACGTTACAAACTTGGATTGGTATAATGAACATCTTGATGTCCACGTGCAATTATGTAGGTGGGATTAAATTATCAAATATATATGGAAACATGAATGAATGTCAATCCATCCTCAACGGTCCATAGCCATATGAAAGTATATCACAAAAAAAACATGTGTGGGCAGCATCTCTACAATAACTAATTATGTTAACTTAACATTGAAATCAGACTCTAAAGAATCCACTTTATACGTTCAGACTGTATGTCTTAGTGTAGAATTTTGTGATGATGAAATACATCTTATTCTAGATGATATTGAGTAAGAATATCATTCACTTATTATTACAATGATATCTCATTTGTATGTGTTATATTTCAAGAGAATCAAAATTCTCGCTTCGATAGTACTGTTTGCTAGTGAATCATACTGGTTAGGCATCACACAAAAAAAACTACCACAAAAATTATTTTATCATAGTTTATGTCATAAGATTCTCATATATCATTATGAGTATTCAATCATAGGGGACTGTGAAGAACGTTTGAAATCAACAACAATAAGGAAAGGAGTTTATTACACATATACATTCATACGCATCCATTGATAGGTAATTACAAGTCCCTAACACACACTAATCCATTCACGTAAAATAAATACATTAAAACATCTTTTATTCCAACCATTTAAAAAAAACTATGCATGTAATATTAAGATATTCATCATTTAACCTTATTTTATTTCTTTAGGAAAATGAACAATCTACAATCTCCACACCAAGGGGAAACCCAATCCAGCAAGAGGGACACGAAGGTCCATGGGATATTAGCACAATGAGAAAATCACAAAAAGGGGGAGGGGACCGTACCTATATGGTTGTTCTCGCTTGCAATATCATGTCTTCGTTTTAATCCACCTTCCACATACTATCCCAACCACGGAAACCTCTAAATCACAAGCACATTTTCTTAGATCTAATCCATAAAAAAATCACCAAATAGAGGGAGATGGAGAGATGATCTTACCTTTCTAATGTGAGATTTGCGTAAAGGATGTCGAGGGAAAACTTCTCCACGAAAATAGTGGAGGACAACCAACTCCGCCAACACTCCGTCTGAGCTCCAGCGATCTTGAGAGGTGGGAGATGGTGCGCGGTGGCTAGGGTTTGCAAATGAGAGGAGAGAGCAGCCCATGGGATTTTTATATTTCAAAAATCATAGTTGGGCGGCTCTCTTAGATGGATCTTGCTCAATCCCGTATAACCATTTAAGAGTTGATCCCTCTTCACTAAAATGATCATATCTCAACCATCCGATATCCGATTTACAAAATTTCAGATGCGTTGGATTCCTAAGGACGATACGCATCTAATAAGCTATCTTAATATCCAATCAGATCAAAATTGAATTTTCCATAAATTTTATAAATAGACTGCAACTATTTCATCATCATCACTTGACGAAGTTGTGGTACTAAAACTTGGGGTTTCACATCATAACAATCTTAAAACAAGTCTCGTCCTCGAGACTTCAGGAATTAGAAGGAGTTGCAAGTATTCTTAGTTCATAACATATGTTATATACATCCATGATATCATACCTAATACCCATCACATTATGTAGAGATATTATTGGTATGGGACATGTGTCTATTACGATATGCAAACGGCTATCTACATACCTTAAAGTTATAATTTTTGAAAAGAAAAATCATAATATGCATCTTTCTTAGCTTGAAGGCGATAACAATCTTAAAAGAACTCTTCCTATTTCTCCTAGAGATGTACTCGCATCTGCAATCTACTTATCACAAAAGTGATAACAATCTTAATAGAATGTTTGTTATCACTATCAATGACAAATAATTTCAAGAAATTACAGTTGACACCTTCGATGTCTTAAAAGAATTCTTCATATTTCTTCAAAAGATGTACATGCGTCTACATTCCACTTATCACGAGAGTGGTAACAATCTTAATAGGACCTTTGTTATCGTGGTCAACGGTAACAATCTTTAAGGATTACGGTTATCATCTTCGGTGATAACATTCTTAAAGTATTCTCCTTATTACGCAGGAAGATGGATCCATATCTAGTTCATGTTTATCACGAGAGTGATACCCATCTTGATATGACCTTTTTCATCATGATCGGTGATAACAACTTTAAGAGGATTATCTTCGCCACTCAGTGATAAGAACATCAAAAAAAGTTAGAGCTATATCACCTTCAATGATTACAATAAAAGAAATGGTGTTATAGTAGCCAACAATAGCAATCTTAAAAAGAATCAAGACATCTCTTTCAGTCCTTGAGCTTGTCTTACAAATTAGTGTAGACTACTTAATGTGAGTCTCTATATCACGTCACTACAATTTGGCACTTATCAATCTTTGAACTCATTTCGATTATCATACTTTAAGAAGGTACTAAGATAGTTAAGCATCGTCATAATTATGATCATCAAGAAGGATATAATCCACGCATCAATATTATTTGTATAGGCATACCCTGCACTATCAAGCATTACACAAGGAACATGTTTCATGATCATACTCATAAACATATTGTCTATACAAGAACATTTAATAGTCATCAAATTCATTACATCAGTCACATGCCTTAAGTATATTTTTGTCCCTTCTCATCGACATGTTGATTCTTTCATGTTGTGCTCTAACAATAACATTATGGGCTCACTATGAACATTCAGCTTGACTATGGCCCCTCTGACCACAAGTATAACATCTTCGAGGCTTGCTACTTCCTCTTGGTCCATTTGTAGTGGAACTTGTTGTAGTCTCGTGCATTGATTCCAAAGGTAGGGAACCATTATAAGTTATTGAATAAGGCATCATAATCTGTTGTTCATCCTTGTCATTTTCACGTAAATTATCCCCGCTCAATTTCATATCGTGATGTAAGTCTTCCATGCGAGATATGAATTCTACCATCTCGCTGAGAGTGGATGGTCGACAAGAAGAAAGTCTATGTTGAATATCGAGGCAAAGTCCACACCAAAACTTTAGAATTCGTTCATCCTCACATAATTCAAGCATAGGTGAATGACGTGTTAGGTCATCAAATTTGATCTGATACTCTAACTGACATTGATCCTTGTTTCAGCTCATCCAATTCTTTTCTTTTTATTCTAACTCAAAAATCGGGAAGAAATGTTCTCTAAATGACTTCACAAAATTATCTCAAGTCAAAGGATGTGGTAAATGCCGTGATAATGCGCTCCACCAATACTTTGCATGACCGCACAAGGAGTATTCGGCAAATGGCACCCAACAGTCCTTGGGTGCTTGGATAATCTTGAGAACTTTCTCAATATTTTCTAACCAAGCATCAACATCCTCAAGAGTAGTATATCCTGCAAACTCTGGTACTTGACCCTTGCAAAAGGTAGCAAAGATTTTCTAATGTTTCTGAAAAATATCCTCAGTAGATGGAGGGGGAAGTGGAACTTTAGTACCACCATTGCTCTGAAGGGTACGAATGGATTCTTCAAATCCACCAAGTCATTTCTCTACGGTCTTTAGTCTCTTGTCTATATTTTGGAGCATGTCCATCATCAATGCCAACTGTCTAGCAATCTCAACATTCGAAAGCGACATGATTCTGCATGAATCAATTACACTCATAAGTCTCTAAATATCTAAGTCTTCATATATTAGGATTCTTATATGGGAACCATTCTTGTTGGACTAAACATCATAGTCAGAGGACCCTTATGTATTCCATACATTCCGAATACTGTTAATTACCATAAGTATAAATGTTCGCTAATGGAGTATCCTTGCTCTGATACCATCTGTGATGCCCCACCTCGTGGGGAGGACGTCAAACCTAACTTCCTAGGATCTAGATACTCAGCAATAGCCACATTCATACATCATGATTAACATTCGGAATGTCAAGCAGGAAAATAGATAATAAAATGCTCGAATGATATTTATATATTCATGGTTCCCAAAACATCATAAAATTGCAATAGAGACTACAATATTTTATTACATGTCTAATAACTTAAACTACATGAACTACAAAAGTATAACAACTATTATTAAACCTCTACAAGTGGAACTGTACCCTAAGTCAGGTACAAACTGCGGAAGTTCAAGTCACAATACTAGCTCAACAACCTGCAAAACCTGGATGGGTTTCCAAAGAAGCACGTATGAGCAAAAATGCTCAGGACAGCTAAAACATGCTAACACTACACTAAGTAGAAAGTGCAAAAGAGTAAAGAGAGGGATGTTCATGTTCCATTATTAATCATGTAATTGTTGCTTATTATTCCAAATTATCAATAAATTATTCTTATAAGTTTCATGCAATTTGCTACTAGTACTTTGCAAGTGACGGTACTTTATTCATATCACGAGCTAACTATTTATACATTTATCTACATGTGTTATTTGGGATAATCATATACGCATATGTACATAGGTATATTCAAGATATCTTGCCATCATTTGGTAGTTGAGTTTAGATATTAATAATCAAACTCAATAGTCACAACATATGCACTAGAGCACTCAACTTGAGCAAACAAACCCTAACTCCACCTTCAACCCATTTTCCTCAGCTTACCCGCCACGAGGGGAATACCCGGGAACGAGTGCACCGCGGCCAAACGGGACCGCATCAGATACACCCTTGTGGCAAAGTACGAGTCGTCGACGAGTGTCATATTAGGGACGCAGACACACCGACTATACCCGTAGCACTACGCTCAACCGATAGAGTCGCGTAACACACCGACATACCTGCAGAACTAGAACTAACACTCCATCTAGGACTCACCGGGACCACGAGAGTTGCGTCCCACTCTCGGGTATGCTAACTTCTCTAAACATGACAAATACATCCAAATATCGATAAAGTGATAATTCAATCTTATAAGAATGGTATCACATCAATCTCTGTAATTTCTACTGTCGGTTGGAGTTAACAGCGATGTAAATGAAGGATATTGAGAATCCTTAAGCGCATCACGGAAGCGTGTTGATTGCATCATATGCAATCGGAGCAACTAGTCGTACTAGATGCTAGATGCGGCGGAAATTAAAAAATTTTAAATCTAAAGATGAAACCACGTGATCACGAGAATACTTCTCGGATCGTTCCATCAAACCACAAAGTACAAGGAATACCTCTTGAAGCGTGGTTGTGATCGCGAGATCCCAAAGTAGAGATCCTCCTGTCTTAAGTCCGATCCACGAAGAATGCACTTGCGGGCGCGATGATGAGTCACGTTCCTTCCCGCAATCCTCGATGAAGATCCAAGTGATGGCTCCCCCAATTTAGTCAAACGAAATCCGTCGTCTTCCTTTAGAGTAAGCAACTCCAAAGAAGATGGAGATCTACGAGTCGTCAAAGAAGAAGCCGAGAGTCTCTCCTTTCTCAACACAAGATGGACGGTCATCTTTTGGAAGAGAGAGAGGGCGAGAATACGAGAGAGAGAGAGAGAGAGAGTTGTAACCTTGTACAACTCTTAATCATGTACTTTGGAAGGCTACCCTAGCCCTCCTTTTATATTAGTTTAGGATCCAATGTATCTCAATCCATGGGACACATGGATCCAACGGCCAGGCTTGGTCCATGTAAAATCAATGGCTATAATTATTGTTGGTTAAAATCAACAACATTTATTTATGATTAAATTAAATATATATTGCAACATTATCAGCACATTTTTAATTTAACATAAATAAGTTAGTTGAGAGATTAATCATCATAATAAAATGGAGATAATATTGCCTCCTAAAAACATGGTGGCTTTATTTCTCCTTTTTATTATATTACATTATCTCTCAATTATCACAAAAATATCCGCCAATTAATTCCAAATTAATTTGTGAATATTTCAATTATGCCATTGAAAATTATGTGAATCAAATTCACAACCCAAACTAATTTGTAAATGACATTTCCAGTTAATTAATAAATGTGAATCCAATCCACATTACTAATTAACAAATGCTATTTACATAAATTCTCTCTCTTACATATATATATATTATAAATCATATTTATAATACACATATATCATGGATTGTATTATCCACATTCTCTAATCCTTGATAATTAGATCCCATTTAATTATCTTGGATAATAATATGAATCATATTCATTATGCTTGATAATTAAATGTCATTTAATCATCAAGTCCTTCTTGCTTGGATATGCATTTCATCAAATGAATTATTCTTGAACCCTTTCAAGAATAATGTGCTTTCTCCGCGAATACTTGGAGATAAGGACAGGGCGATTGTATTGTTCCATGTATAGTGACTTGGATATTGAGATCTTATCTCAAATCCAGATTGAACGAACCTCCCACAGATGCTTGATTAAATCAAGATCGCAAATCTAATCTTCATTGAATCTGAATCTCATTCAGACCAATGTCCAACACATAGACTAAGATCAGATTGCTTCTCTACTGGAAGGAGTCACTAAAATCCAGACCTGTTTCATCACTCCCTCGGAATGGAAGCGTCATGGATATACAATCGTTTTTGATCTCATCACCCTCAAGTATTCCTAATACATGTACATCCTGCATACTGGAAGACCCATGGTCAACCCGAAGATTAAGATCAATTTTACACTGTCTTCTTCAGGGTTTGATCATTAAGTTTCTCATTTGATCATTGGGAATTGGTATCGATCATATACTTTCCAAAAGCATATATCATACCTAGGTCTTGATCATATACTTTCTAAAAGTATATATCAAACCTACAAATTCAGTCAAGCTTCCAAAGCGAGACGACCGTGCACGGAATTTGATTCTTCCCAATATCTCATGAGTGAGCTCATGTCTTCCGGTTCAGTAGTGAACCTGTATGATCCCTTTGAGAGATCGTATTACTCATATGCCCTTACATGTACACCAGTGCGCCGATGTATAGACCTTGGTTAGGTCATCAACCTATTGGTCTGCCAAATGTACACATTCAGACATATAGTAACACATCTGTCTCCGGTCAAAGGATGTGTGCCTATGCTGTGACAGCATTCAACATAGGACTTGGGTTATCTCGATCTCGTTAAGTCATCCCATTGAACTAACTAATATGACACCTCTGAATCTCTATTCCTATGCAGAGGACCTGCATCAAGAGGTCGATCAGATATCAGCCTATGTGAGAAAGGATTGTCATCTCCTACTCAGGCTGGAGATCACATCTTAATAATCATTTGATGGTGCTTGATGAGTCCTCAATCTAACTCTTTAGATATTCATCCAAGCACCAGCCTCTATGATTCAATAATTTAATCAACAGCTGTATGATCATTAAGATAGCCATGGTACATAACCCTAATTGTACAGAGGGACCTATTATGCAAATTATTTATTCTTCATTTCAGATCAGGGAATGATATTCGCAACAACATTTATTGCATAATGGCTCGCCGTGGGCTCACATGTCCAACAATCTCCCACTAGCCCAAAGAGCCATTAATGGGCTAATCATTTAAACTCACATGTGACAATCATAGGCTATTTAGAAATAGCTAGGTAAGATGATCAGTCACTCTGTTCCCAGAAGACTATGCCAAGTCCTTTTACGGCACTTGCATATCCCTAGGTAACAGTGCTCGCATCCAATGCGAATGTTGCATCTTATGCAACCAATACTCAATCTAGTCAAAACAGTTACAGTGTCCTTGACACTATTGCTCAATAACTATTATAACCAGTATTTCCATAATCCTTATCAGAATACCCTTTTTCCGGGAGATCACTATCTCTTGAGGTATCCACAGTTAAGACCTTTTAGATCTCTGTCTATAAAGTATTAAGCTCTTGAAGATAAGACTTAGAGTCACCATCTCTAAAGCCTTGTCATCTTTGAAGATATTGTTATTACTGCAATCAAGTGTTCTATCTCTCCATAGTAGCATAAGCAACACTTTACTACTCCCACTGCATGGCAGATATCTGGCTTTTGTACATATCTAGCATACACTTAGCTTCTCGTAACTAATGCACAAGTGCGAGCAGTTTTAGCATTCACTTCCTCAACTCTTTGAGGTGCTATCCCTTTAGATCGGTCAGTACCAAGTCATAAGGGAAGGAAGCCTTTCTTAGAATTTCCAAGAATGGAATATGTCCAAGGTGTACTACAAATGTGACAGTCCCAATACCCTCTTTTCTTTGCTTCTGAACAACTTCAGAACTAAGATCTAAGAGGTATTCATGAGATCATATCTCAAGGTATGGAATAGCCAGTCTATAAAACACTTATTTTCATCCTTATATCATTCCAAATGTTTAGGATATCATCTACATTTAGCATGATGAACACAATGGCACTCCCACTAAGCTTCACATGGTTCATCAAGATTCTATTTGAAATCATAACATTTATAATTTCATCAAATCTTATGTTCCAACTACAAGAAGCTTATTTGAGTCCATAGATGGAGTTTATTTAGCTTTCACACCTTAGTTTCCCCAACCATGAAGCCCTGAGGCTACTTCATGTGAACATCCTCAGAGAGGTATTCTTAGAGGAATGCAATCTTGAATTACATCCTGAAGATGCAATATTCAAGTTGTGTAGCTAAGGTTAGCAATATTCTAATGAGTTTAAGCATGGTTACCGAAGAACAAGTCTCATCGCAAGCAATGTCTTCTTTTCCGGTGTGTAGCTCGTGGCTATGGACCGAGCTTTGAAGGTCTCTACCTTCTCATCAGGTTCCCTTTCTCTTGAAGATCCATTTACACCTTCATAGGTCTTACCCATATAGGTGGATCCTCGAGGGTCCATATACAACACTTGAATATGAAGTCTACTTTAGACTTTATTGCTAATATCCATCTTTCCATGTCATGATCTTCAGGAGCTTCATCACATGAAGTCCGATCATTGTCAGACTTAACTGACACATGGAATACATCCTCAAACTCATTTGAAGAGGTATTAATGTTTCATCTTTAATTGTCCCTTTTAGTTCTCGATTTCAGGAGCCTCATTATCTTCTAAAGATCAAATGAGTTCCTACACTTCATTTTCATCTTGATTCTCAAGAGAGTCATCCTCTAAGAATCACATTCTCAGAGATGAGATCTTCTAAGAATCTCAAGGTTGTAAAGTAGGTATCCAATACCATCCTTTATTTTCCTAATGAAGTAGCACTCTCAAGTGCTAGATTCCATCTTACATGCATGGAACCTTATTAAGGATATATATTGTAGTCTCTACTACACATATATACCTGGAAACTAAGGGATAATTATGCTAAAATTCATCATTGATCAAATCATGTCACACATGATCCAATTGTATCTCCCTACAACTCCATTGAGTTTAGGTGTGTTAGGATGATTAGATAGAAATGATATTCATACCTTCATAAGTTATTCTTTGAATTCATCTAATAGGTACTTGCTACCTTGGTTAGATCAAATTCATTTAATCTTCCTTCAAACTTTGGTTCTAAACCAAAATTGTGAAATCTTTAAACCAAAATTGTGAAATCTTTAAACATTTCAAAGGTTTCTTAGGTGAAGAGAAGAAATCTCATATCATACATAATCATCAATAGATACTGCATATCCATAATGTTTACTGTGATATAGATGATCTACATACATCAATATGTATGAGATCTTGAATACCTCGACATCTAACACCATTCCCAGAGAAGGGTGTATTGGACATTTTACTTTGAATACAATATTCATAAGTATGTAAGATTTGAAATTTTAGACATTCTAAAGTTTCATCTCTTACTAGTCTATTTATCATATCAATAGACATATGTCCAAGACTCGATGCCAGATCATTGTCAAATGATCTTCATCCTCCTATTGATCCTATAAGGTTTGATTTTCAGTATTAGAAATCTTAATGAACCATTCATTAATTTTCTAATTTTGTGGAGTCCACTAGATGTTAGATTAATATCTGAAATATTTCCATCATAACTCTTTATGATAGGTTTATTCCAGAATTCATGTTTATTTCCAACATTTAGAAACAAACAATGAGTGTATTCTAATATCTAGGTCATAGAGACATTCTCTAAGACTAAGGGCTCTCCCACTAAGAATATGAAGTCCATCTATCCAATAGAGATTGCTGCAACAATTACAGCAACATCCATGTAGATAAGTATTAAACCTTAAGATCAAATTTCTAATCTTCTAATATACATCTGCAACCGATTGCAAATGTCATTAGAAGATTGGGATACAATTATCAGACTTTATCTTATGAAATGAGTAAGTCAAAGTCAATGATTATATGTAGATTATTCTGATGCTCTATCTGAGTCCTTCACTGAGGATTTTAGACAGATTTGATAGTCATACTATCAACACATCAACTTATTGCAGTATTGACATTCATCCAACTCTTTGGATGTCATATGGAAGTCACAGAAGTACAATCAACTCTTTGACTTTCCTTCTCACATGGGTCCAACCCATGCTTCCACCGTGCTCTCTTCATCTATAAACAACCATTGTTCAAGACAAAGAATCTCTTATATTGAATTCAAAGGATTTCAATACAAGAGCATTTCAACATTTATACATGCTTCACTAAATTCATTCAAAATGAATATCATGAAGCTTCATGAATGACTTGAGTATAGATAGTAGAATGATGACACTCATCATATCTACATACATCTCAACTCTTAGAGACTTAGGTTCAGGTAGGTATTCAAACATTTTGAATACATCATCTCTTTCGAGCTACCATTCTGCATAATGCAGAGAACCATGTCATTCAAGATAAATGTCTCGAGCACATATGTATGCCAAAATATCTTCTTTTATTTTATAAGGATTATTCGACAATTACGATCACCATCGACATGTCACTTCCAAAGTACACTCGATGAAAGATCAAGACTATAGAGACACACAAACCCTAAGGTGATGTCTTATTGTCTTATTTAATTGTCATTCCTCATTATGTTGAGGAAACTTGCACATTGCAACCACATACATTATGTGTCCAATTGCAAGTACAATATCTGGATCATGAGTCCAATCCATGATATTTTTATTGGTTATTATTGAGTATAACATTGAGTGGGTTTAATGAAGGATTATCTGGAATAAGAAATAAGTGTATATATTATATATATACATATTTTACTTTGATTCAGGAATTTTCATATCAAAGTTGTCTTGCCTTGTCAACACTGAAAGTTCATTCCCTTAATCACTTTCAATGTAAGAGATATTCTTACCATTATATCTCTAGCAAGATCTGGAATCTCCTTCCCTATCTTCGTTGCATCCCAATAATATGAGAACCTACAACTCGGATAAAAAGAAGCGAAAACACATTCCGCCTTGCAAGTCCAACTTGCATTTCCCAATTCGGTCTTTAACACCCGGGCCCACCATCCCTAAGATGATGTTGACCCGTCATTAATTGAACAAACCGTCAACAGGCTTAATACTCGCTATACGCAATCCAATATCGCCCCAATAATATGAGGACCCGATATTGGGGTCACTACGTATACGGCCTTACTCTTTCGAGAAGCAAAGAACCCAATCCAATTAAATCATATATAGGATCTGTCACTTCGGACAAGCGTCTCCTATATACAACAACTGGCGACAGAATCCTTTGCCTTGACGGGAGACCATGGATGTCACTTATGTGATCCTCCACCTCATATTCAAATTGTAAATAATTATCGTGAATCATATTCACATAATTAATTCTTCCAAGGGAAATACACATCTATTCATAATAGAGTGTTAATTGGATATAATTTATTTAATCATATTAAATTAATCATCAATCCAATCATCAATCAACAAACATGTCTTTTACTTGAGTAGTAGGTATATTCTCAAAGTACGTATTATTCGAATTTTAATAATTAGAAAAATACACATTGACTTCTCCAGCATTATACAGTCCCTACCCGCTGTCATGGCCAGTACCGACGAGAGTGGGACGGACACATACGTTGCAACCCGCGACCCCAATGCTCTCCGACTAGGCACCACATCCGCCTCAGGAAAGGATAATACCTGATAGATCATCATGTACTTTGAGATTCTCATCGGTTTTTCAACCGAAATTATACCATATAATATACATCAAAACAATTTTGATTATATTATAAAGAGATTTGCTAAATAAATCCCCAATCCTATTCAAGCAAGAGGGTTTTTCATGTAAATGTTGTCCTACAACTATTGTAGGATAAACTAAGGTTTTTCATGAAAGCAATGTTTGTTGATGAACCAATGATCAAGATCTAATATCTCATCATTGTGGTTTAGGCAAATGTCATTCAATGGAATAATTATCTCTTTAAATATTTCACAAATATTTATCACTAATTATTTCAGAAAATTAACAATTAATTTTCATCATGATAATTGAATGACTTATCACAAGGTTCAAGATCAAAAAATGTTAATTTCCAGCAGTGACCCCCAATCACTAAAATTAACCTATCTTGATCAATTTAAATCCAAAAAATACAAACTAAGTTTCCAAAGATTGCCTATTTGATTTATTAAAGAATCCAAGTATAATTCACGCATTTCGAGGCGGATTAAAACCGTAATTATCTCATTAATCACGTTTAAATCCGCAGTTCCCGCAACAGTGAATATATGCATATTCAAAAAGCCATATCTTAAGCAAATGAAGTCCAAATTTAGTAAACGCAAGTCCTATGGTTTCCTTGTTTAATTGGGAACAAAATACAATTGAAAATTTTGTGTTTAAACTTTTTAAACAGTGCCGAAAAAATCAATTTTACAGAGGTACGAAAATTGGAATGCAGTAAAAATTTTGCAACTCTTTCAAGAACCAAATCGTCTAAGGTCTTTGGATCATATCCAAAACCTTATTCAACTTATGGCTCTGATACCACTTGAAGGATATTGAGAATCCTTAAGCGCATCACGGAAGCGTGTTGATTGCATCGTAAGCAATCGGAGCAACTAGTCGTACTAGATGCTAGATGCGACGGAAATTAAAAAATTTTAAATCTAAAGATGAAACCACATGATCACGAGAACACTTCTCGGATCGTTCCATCAAACCACAAAATACAAGGAATACCTCTTGAAGCGTGGTTGTGATCGCGAGATCCTAAAGTAGAGATCCTCCTGTCTTAAGTCCGATCCACGAAGAACGCACTTGCGGGCACGATGATGAGTCACGTTCCTTCCCGCAATCCTCGATGAAGATCCAAACGATGGCTCCTCCAATTTCTTTAAACGAAATCCGTCGTCTTCCTTTAGAGTAAGCAACTCCAAAGAAGGTGGAGATCCACGAGTCGTCGAAGAAGAAGCCGAGAGTCTCTCCTTTCTCAACACAAGATGGACGGCCATCTTTTGGAAGTGAGAAAGAGAAAGGGCGAGAATACGAGAGAGAGAGAGAGAGAGAGTTGTAACCTTGTATAACTCTTAATCATGTACTTTGGAAGGCTACCTTAGCCCTCCTTTTATATTAGTTTACGATCCAATGGATCTCAATCCATGGGACACATGGATCCAACGGCCAGGCTTGGTCCATGTAAAATCAATGGCTATAATTATTGTTGGCTAAAACCAACAACATTTATTTATGATTAAATTAAATATATGTTGCAACATTATCAACACATTTTTAATTTAACATAAATAAGTTAGTTGAGAGATTAATCATCATAATAAAATGGAGATAATATTGCCTCCTAAAACATGGTGGCTTTATTTCTCCTTTTTATTATATTACATTATCTCTCAATTATCACAAAAATATCCGCCAAATTAATTCCAAATTAATTTGTGAATATTTCAATTATGCCATTGAAAATTAAGTGAATCAAATTCACAACCCAAACTAATTTGTAAATGATATTTCCAGTTAATTAATAAATGTGAATCCAATCCACATTATTAATTAACAAATGCTATTTACATAAATTCTCTCTCTTACATATATATATTATAAATCATATTTATAATACACATATATCATGGATTGTATTATCCACATTCTCTAATCCTTGATAATTAAATCCCATTTAATTATCTTGGATAATAATATGAATCATATTCATATCATGCTTGATAATTAAATGTCATTTGATCATCAAGTCCTTCTTGCTTGGATATGCATTTCATCAAATGAATTATTCTTGAACCCTTTCAAGAATAATGTGCTTTCTCCGCGAATACTTGGAGATAAGGACAGGGCGATTGTATTGTTCCATGTATAGTGACTTGGATATTGAGATCTTATCTCAAATCCATATCGAACGAACCTCCCACAGATGCTTGATTAAATCAAGACCGCAAATCTAATCTTCATTGAGTCCGAATCTCTTTCAGACCAATGTCCAACACATGGACTAAGATCAGATTGCTTCTCTACTGGAAGGAGTCAATAAAATCCAGACCTGTTTCATCGCTCCCTCGGAATGGAAGCGTCATGGATATACAATCGTTTATGATCACATCACCCTCAGGTATTCCTAATACCTGTACATCTTGCATACTGGAAGATTCATGGTCAACCCGAAGATTAAAATCAATTTTACACTGTCTTCTTCAGGGTTTGATCACTAAGTTTCTCATTTGATCATTGGGATTTGGTATCGATCATATACTTTCCAAAAGCATATATCATACCTAGGTCTTGATCATATACTTTCCAAAAGTATATATCAAACCTACAAATTTAGTCAAGCTTCCAAAGCGAGACGATCGTGCACGGAATTTGATTCTTCCCAATATCTCATGAGTGAGCTCATGTCTTCCGGTTCAGTAGTGAACATGTATGATCCCTTTGAGAGATCGTATTACTCATATGCCCTTACATGTACACCAGCGCACCGGTGTATAGACCTTGGTTAGGTCATCAACCTATTGGTCTGCCAAATGTACACATTCAGACATATAGTAACACCTCTGTCTCCGGTCAGAGGATGCGTGCCTATGCTGTGATAGCATTCAACATAGGACTTGGGTTATCTCGATCTCGTTAAGTCAACCCATTGACCTAACTAATATGACACCTCCGAATCTCTATTCCTATGCAGAGGACCTGCATCAAGAGGTCGATCAGATATCAGCCTATGTGAGAAAGGATTATCATCTCCTACTCAGGCTGGAGATCACATCTTAATAATCATTTGGCGGTGCTTGATGAGTCCTCAATCTAACTCTTTAGATATTCATCCAAGCACCAGCCTCTATGATTCAATAATTGAATCAACAACGGTATGATCATTAAGATAGCCTTGGTACATAACCCTAATTGTACAGAGGGACCTATTATGCAAATTATTTATTCTTCATTTCAGATCAGGGAATGATATTCGCAACAACATTTATTGCATAATGGCTCGCCATTGGCTCACATGTCCAACAGTAAAAAGCGATTACGGGTATTTGATCACGTATTATTTCTCACAAACATGCATATGTCAACCATTCCACCAACCTACTCCGTCGAGGGATCGAATACCGACTGACTACTAAGATCATCATGCCACCCAACTCGTCCATTGGGATTGCGACCCTAGGATACATACATATTCCCTTACAACGCATACCTTCATCTAACTGGTTAATGTGACAACTAACCCATGGAATGATAATAATTACAATATGTTGAAATTTAAATTCGCATGGGCTAGTGGTTGCTGCTTATAAATCACGTCTCAAGTAAATTCATCACAACAGTACAACTAATGGTATTTGTTTAGTTCCTCTTTTTATGTACTTTATTCGTAATGCATTTATTTAAAAGAGGTGGAAATAATATACATCACATAATTCATATCAAAGGGTTTTCTTAACCCAATAAAAAAATAATTTAGAAGATGATGTCTGAGTTCCTTGTATTATTCTAAAGCACATACTAAAGGTTTCCTTACTATAAGATAGCTTGAATATAAGATGTTAAGTACATCTCTTATAAATGTTTAAACGTCATGATCAAGTATAGTAGCGATAGCACACCCCATTTCGAGTTAATGATGTCATTTCTGGCAATACTGAACTTTGACTTAAATAATGTTAAACACGAATATAAATCATGAGATATTAAATATAGAAACGTTAACCACGACTAAATAGCCCGCGACCATCTACTGTCCAAGATTTAACGTATGTCTAGGAACAACTTTTAATTAGTCAAATTAATGGCATGATAAAATCAATCAGAAAATAACGTATACAAAATATCTGTAACCATTTTAACGAGAAGAATGAATTCAATTAGCATAGAACAAGAACATCTCATTCAAAGTACATTAGGAGGATATACATACAATATGATTCATATTATCACCTCTAAAAACATTGGTTAATAATATCACATGCAATTCATCTGAGCTACATGGTGATGGATCTGAATTCAAGTAATTGCATATATTGGTGAAAAGCCTTCATGATCGATTGTATATTTAAACAAATATGACCTTCATGGTTTATCTCAATATCAACGTACGGTGTACCCATAGGAATAAGATAACTAATACTTATCTAATGAATGGTGATGTCCTAACATTACTATATAATTTGACATGACACGTGACCTTGCTTATTCTGGAGATTACCTATGTATGTTAATGGCATTTGAAATTAATATAATCACGAATTTCATATTAGAGTATATGCTATATTGATGATGATAGAATCACATTAACCTCAACAATCTAAAATCATTACCCACATTAATTCTAATAGTGTATTAGTACAACTTTACCTCTAATATTATACCACTGATCCCCATTATACAACTTAAGTTACCTCTCAACGGACAATTGCTGCCTTTCTATTTCTAGTTGATGTTACAAACTTGGATTGGTATAATGAACATCTTGATGTCCACGTGCAATTATGTAGGTGGGATTAAATTATCAAATATATATGGAAACATGAATGAATATCAATCCATCCTCAACGGTCCATAGCCACATGAAAGTATCTCGCAAAAAAAACATGTGTGGGCAACATCTCTACAATAACTAATATGTTAACTTAACATTCAGAAATCGGACTCTAAAGAATCCACTTTATTCGTTAAGATTGTATGTCTTAGTGTACAATTTTGTGATGATGAAATACATCTTATTCTAGATGATATTGAGTAAAAATATCATTCACTTATTATTACAATGATATCTCATTTGTATGTGTTATATTTCAAGAGAATCAAAATTCTCACTTCGATAGTACTGTTTGCTAGTGAATCATACTGGTTAGGCATCACACAAAAAAAAACTACCACAAAAATTATTTTATCATAGTTTATGTCATAAGATTCTCATATATCTTTATTAGTGTTCAATCATAGGGGACCGCGAAGAACGTTTGAAATCAACAACAATAAGGAAAGGAAGTTTATTACACATATACATTCATACGCATCCATTGATGGGTAATTACAAGTCCCTAACACACATTAATCCATTCATGTAAAATAAAATACATTAAAACATCTTTTATTCCAACCATTTTTAAAAAAAAATTATGCATGTAATATTAAGATATTCATCATTTAACCTTATTTTATTTCTTTAGGAACATGAACAATCTATAATCTCCACATCAAGGGAAAACCCAATCCAGCAAGAGGGACACGAAGGTCCTTGGGATATTAGCACAACGAGAAAATCACAAAAAAGGGAGGGGACTGTACCTATATGTTCTCGCTTGCAATATCATGTCTTCGTTTTAATTCACCTTCCACATACTATCCCAACCACGGAAACCTCTAAATCACAAGCACATTTTCTTAGATCCAATCAATAAATAAGATCACCAAATAGAGGAAGATGGAGAGATGATCTTACCTTTCTAATGTAAGATTTGCGTAAAGGATGTCGAGGGAAAACTTCCCCACGAAAATAGTGGAGGACAGCCAACTCCGCCAACGCTCCGTTGGAGGTCTAGCGATCTTGAGAGGTGGGAGATGATGCGTGGTGGATAGGGTTTGCAAGTGAGATGAGAGAGCAGCCCATGGGGTCTTTTATATTTCAAAAATCATAGTTGGGCGGATCTCTTAGATGGATCTTGCTCAATCCCGTATAACCACTTAAGAGTTGTCCTCTCTTCACTAAAATGATCATATCTCAATCATCCGATATCTTATTTATAAAATTTCAGATGCATCGGATTCCTAACGACGATACACATCTGATAAGCTATCTTAATATCCAATCAGATCAAAATTTAATTTTCCATAAATTTTCTAAATAGACTGCAACTATTTGATCATCATCACTTGACGAAGTTGTGGTACTAAAACTTGGGGTTTCACATCTACTTACTCAAAATAATCTCAAACCCTAATTTCAGTCAAGAAAGATGAAAACATTGATGTCTCTCTCATATAGTGTCCAAATCTACTCGACTCACATTTTAATCAATGTACATTCAAATATCTACAAATCAAAATCACATTCAAAAGAATCATAATTAATTTGTGAAAATTGGGTTTTGTGACCTAACTGTACATTGTACATTTTTGCTGATTTTGACCTATCATTTCATGCACATATTTTACGCATTTTGATTATTTTCTTTTTCATTTTTTTAGTTTATTCCATGCTTTAATAAATTATAAAAAAAATCAAAAGTAAAAAATCTAAAAAGTAAAGAAAAATACTGAAACTGACTCGAGCTTACTTACCTAATCCACCTGTAAATATTTCACTTCTCTAATTTTCCTGACCTATTTAAAACCCATAAAATTTTCAAAAAAATCATATTCAAGTCCATTGCACCACTCCATAGCATGTTTGATTTTTGCATACATTATTCAATCATCGAAAAATCAAATAAAAATTGTAGAATTAAAAAATATATTTTACATACATAAAATATCACTAAAAAATACATATATTTCATTCTACATTTTGTTGGCATATGAGTACTTCACGAATGTTATAGTTTGCATTTATTTCATTTTTCATGTTGGAAATTTTCGTATTTGAGTCCATTTCTTATTTATTTCATATTTATATTTGCATTTTCATGCATAGTCAACGTTTCTTGGTCAACGTGCCACGTGGCACCTTAGCATTGGTTCAGCTCATCTGCCCTGGTCAAACCCACCTCTGTTCGGTCAATACCCTTTTGTCTTTTATCCTAGCCATTTGGATCGTTGGATAAAGATGATCCAATGGCCAACACTCCTACCTCTCTAGGTGCTTTGCACATGTTGCCCCCCTCACGTGCATGCATGTGAGTTCTCTTCAACCCTCCTCTTCATGTGCCATGCATGTGAAGGTCTTCTCCTCCACACCTCTACCACTGATGTCATCTAGCCTTCCCTCCACTATGTCGCCTTGCTCTGCCGCATATCCCACAACGGTTGGTTATCTCCCTCCTCTCTTCCTATCCCCATTGGCCCAAATCTACCCTAATCATCTCCTATCAATTTGCCACTGTATCCTCACATAACTAGAGAGAAAGAGAGACAAGACCAGGCCAGTGACATCGGGCCAACCTTGGCAAGGAACCCTCTCAGGCATGATCCGAAGCCTCCCCCAGGCTTCGTATTGTTTCTCCAACTTTCGAAGTAGGCCGAGCTTGGTCCCGGTCACCGGAACTTGAAGCGATCATCGTAGTAGAGGCATTCCTCCTCAATATTCAAGCGACCTCCTAGGTATATATATTCGTCTCTTCCCACTTTATTTTCTTCATCTCTGCCTTTCTCATTTCTTCTATCTTTGATCTTCGTATACCTCCTCTTCTTTGTCTTCCCTTCCAACCATTCATGCGACCATCATCTCCCTCTCTTTCTCCCCCTGTTCTTCTTTTCTTCATGTCGTAAACCCTCACCAACATCGCTCCTAATCTCGCTCACACGTTGAAGAGCCACCATCCAGCTCTTTCTTTTGAGTCGTAACTCCAAGCCCAACTTCTCTCTTGATCAGAGACTCTCAATCGTAGGTACCCGGATCCATTGTCGATGTCATCTACTCCGGTGTAGTCCGCCACGACGGTTGTGGGTCAACCAAATCTTCGCATCTTCACACCCATCACCCTTGGGCTTCGCCACTTTACAGCTTCACCCCTGCCTCAACGGAGCATGCCTTCGAACTCATTACCCCAGGAAGGCTCGTTCTGCAATTTGCTAAAGCCACAAGAGTCTCTATGTAAATTACCCTAATAGGGATCTTTTTATAATATTTTGATGTTTGGAGCAACTGCCTGAATTTTTCCCAAGCGCGTGCCCAATGCACGTGATCGCGATCTTCAGGTGATTTGGGGGGAGGGTGAGGGCTTGTGTAAATTGACCATTGCATGTGCGGTGCACGTGGGGCCGCATGCTCGGGTAGCATACGCTCGGGCCCGGTTGGCAACTTGGTAGCACAGACCTTCACGTGGCATCCTCTACTTGCTTCGGGTTAATCCAAAGTTGTTGGTTTGGAGGTTGGCTCAGAAGTTAATTTTTTATCGTTGACTGAGGTTTGATCGATGGACAAGAATTGCATGTGATCTCACGGTTGAGATCATGCTGGTTCTTGATCCAAGGCTTGCTGAAGCTTTTACGATTATTTATGTATTTCCTTTAAATATAGGCCCTTGAACTTCAATTTATCATAACTCGAGCATTATTGATCGGATTTTGGTGCACTTTGTGTCAATTTGATCTCGATTTGATTCTCTTTCACATGGAATTGTTAATTCCACCTTTTGGAGACATGTTTTTAGCATAAATAAATTAAGGATTCATTTTATTAATTTGGAGTACATTTATTCTCAATCATTGACTCTTCTTGCTCAATAAATTGTGGAAAATTAAGATGATTTCTTTTGAGTATTAACTGGATATATATTGGTTAATTATTTTGGTTATAAGTTGAGGCATTAATTTATTAGGTATGTGCTCATTGATTGACATTAATTTCTCTGCTTGTTTTGCTCACTTTACATCTTCATTCACCATTTTGCATCATATTATTTCTTCACCATTTAAAAATCACAAAAATATCACATTATTTATGTGTGCCATATCATAGCATTATTTTCTGTTGTATTGAAAATATTTTAAAAATGCATGCATCATGTTTCTCTCTCATTGAATAATTACATCCTTTAATTCGTAAAAGCCATAAAATATAAAAAAATTAAAAATACCAAAAATCGTCCTTCTTCTCTTTTGAAAACCTAATTTTATAGGTTATTTGAGAAATTAATTCTAGACCCTCATATTACCTCCCTGGGTTCGACCTTGGGACTTACCCAAGTAAAATATTTAATTTGATTATACTAAGACTTGGTTTTCTATATCATTTCTCAGTGTGATCAATTTGGACGAATCTTTGAGTTGCCCGACAACAACATCATATCAAGATTAAAATGGTGATTCTTTGAGATCTAGGTGGTGCATGGTTGTCCTGTTATGATAAGTGTGCATGAAATGAATGGATGAATTGCAACATGTGGTACTAGGTGCCAATATCTTTGGTTCGAACGACGGAAGATGTGGTTGTATCATGTGGAGGCACGTGTTTGTATGATTAGCAGTTGGGTTATAATAACACTTGAAATAAGCTGTTGGTAAAAAGATTAAGGTGAAAATGGTATGTGATTTTAAGCAATCGGATCCTCGAGGTTTTTATGCATCTGTGTTAAACAAGCAGTAGGGTCTAAGGGTCATATGTTGCTAATAAAAGAGATATTATAAAGGGTATATTGGATGATTGGTTGAGGCGACAAGCGGCAACCTAAGCTCATAGCTATCAACGCAATCTCCAATTCGGAGTGTCCATGGCTTCAGGATCCTTAGAGGGGAGAGGACCCGACCCTGATGTGAATTAGAATGGATAGGAACTAAAATAAAAATTTAACAAAATAATAACTGGATATATTTGTCGTTGAACCTTTCAAATATCATGCTTGGTCTATGTTTCTTTCTTTCATTATTGAGTGTTGACTCATTTCTTTCATATGTTTTCTAAAAACCCAACAAGCATCGGAGAGTCATCACACGGACAATAGTCATCCATCCAGTCATAGTGGCATTACTTCATATGGTAGTTGGTAATCTTTTTGTGTATTTCCTTTCCAATCGATGTACATGTAAATAGTTATAGTGGGACGGTGTACCATGTAAACTTTATTTTGTGAATGGAAAAGTGTTGAATAATTTCTTCTTAGTATTTTTAATTGTAGTCTATTTCTGAATGTTAGTTATGATTACTGAATAAATTATTACTAAATAACTAGATCTGTATTGAGAGGATCCGACAACCCGGAATTTGAGATCATGATAGTTTGGATATCAGAGCAATGCTACTACAGTAATTTATTCAATAATTGATAACTACGAGTAGTGTTCAGGAACTAAGATTGTATTAAGATCCTTTGGTCTTATCAATTGCCTGCAGTACCATTCACAAGTTATAGTCCCTTATGTACATCATGCTAAGACATATATGACCTAACATTTGGCCTTGATTCATCCCAGGATCATGGCAGACCAATACATCTTTAAAAAAATAGTGACTATGATGGCAATGCTCAAAGAGATAGGGCAAAGGTTGTAAAGCCATGAACTTGGCATCTCTCGAATCATATATCATAAGATCCGACTCGTCAAGAGAAAACCAGCGGAATTTATTTTGTGTGAATCGGACTTCGTTTCGATTTGTTATGATTTTTGGAAGAAAAAGAAGTAAGGAGGGTTAAGACATCATAACCCATAATGACTGTCATTAAGACTAATTAAGCATGATTAAAGAAACTAATGATGTATTGAAAATCGTTAATGATCATTAGCAAACACTAATCAATAGTTAGCAAAACATAAGCGTAAGCCGCGAAAGTTAAATCGCGATTAGTGAAAGTTAATCAGGACTGGTGTTAATTAAGCATTATTAGTGAATCTAGGACAATGATCAGATAAGGGGATTCCCCAGGCTGAGGGTGCACCACACTACCTACCAAGCCTGAGTGTTCTAGGGGACTAGTGACCAGCTTATTATATTGGAGGCAGACGAACACTAAGATGGAATAGGCCCGCTAATATGCCCAATGTACCCGCTGCAATATGATGAGAAGCTATTCCCCCAGGAACAAAGGGATCCACCTTACCATGGCGTTACTCTACCACTGAGTTAAAAGGGCTCTTGCTTTTTTTATTTAATTCATGAATTAGCCATTTTCCCTTATTGGGTCTACGGTATCCATGTATGTATTATATGTACATATATATTCATAGGAACTCATTCATAAATAATGAATCTTCAGGGGGTTTCACTGACCAGGATAATTCAGTCCCCTTGTATTCCAGGCAAGGATAGAGGTCCGGCCTGCCCCACAGCACATCGATTAACGCATAGCAGGCTAGCATTGAATAAGCTCTTCTTTCTATTGGTACTCCAATTCAAATCGATTCATTCAGTATAGTACACATTAATAGGGGTGCATCTATGTTTCTGCTTCATGAATATGATATTTTTTGGGCATTTCTAATAATATCAAGTGTTATTCCCATATTGGCATTTGTAGTTTCCGGGATTTTAGCCTCGAGTAGTAAGGGAACAGAGAAGTTCTCTAGTTATGAATCGGGTATAGAGCCCATGGGAGATGCTTAATCCTCTGAAATGTTCTAACTTGAGCCCTATGTTTCGGATAAGTTTTGGCCAAAATCACGGGCTACTAACCACGGTTAAGGGCTAAACCATGGTTTACTAACCATGGTTAGCGGTTTTCTGGAGCATATAAATACCCCCTTACCCATTCATTTTCTATGATTTCCACTACCACCACCACCTAAGGGCTAGGGTTGAGAGGTCAGGAGGAGGGGTGGAAGGCGGGGAAAGAACGCTAGCGAAGCGCTGCCGGGAGAATGAGGAGGAGGAAGGTATGATCCTCTCTTAGTTTGCTTCGTAAGCTAGACTTTCAATTCATCCTCTTTTCTTCCAAGTTTTGTTATTGATTCATCTTTCTTTCCTATTCGTTTCCTGTTGTGGTTCGAGGAGAAATCTGTGTAACACCCTACTTAGGTGCGGGCGGCTATGCACGTCAGTGAACCATGTGATTCATTACACATTCACTCACCTAAGATGCGTGCTGTCTACCGATTCTCCAATGATTATTGTTATTTCTTTTCAATTTTTTAGTTATTTTGATGGACCATACTTAGGTGCGGGCGGCTATGCACGTCAGTGAACCCTGTGATTCATCACACATTTACTCACCTAAGACGTGTGGTGTCTACCGATTCTCCATCGCTTGCAATTTGATTATATTATTTCAATTTCGCTTTTATTTTCCTCTCGATTGATTTTATAGAGGAAACTCTTTTCGCTTTTATTTTAAAATATGTCCCGATATAAGGGAAAACTCTGCCGAAATTTTCCAAGAAATATGTCCCGATATAAGGGGAAATTCTGCTGAATTTTCCGAGAAATATGTCCCGATATAAGGTGAAACTCTGCCAAAATTTTCCTAAAAATATCACCCCGTATAAGGGGAAGCTCTGTTGAAATTTCAAGAGAAAATATGTTCTTGGCGTTCTTCGTGTTCTTTGTGTTCTTTGTGTTCTTCGCGTTCTTCGTGTTCTTCGTTCATTCTTTGCGTTCTTGACACGTTCTTAGCGTTTTTGATACGAAAATGAAATTTGATCTTTTCAGGAGCCTTAAAACATCTTTTTCGAAAATGAAACACGATAAAGCATTGCATATGCGAGAGAGAGCTCGATTAGGTAACAAAATCCTTCCTTTTGATGTTGGATTTTCATACAAGATTATTGAAATTCTTGATTTTATGTTCTTTGCTATGAAGAACCCTAATTTTGGCTATTTTTGAAAAAGTCTGAAGAGTTACTTTGTGATTCCTACTAAAATAAGGTTTAAGCATCGAATTGATGCAGTGGCTTGGAAAGCTAGGGCTTGGGAGTTAAAATAGGCATAAATATGATTATATATGCTTATGAATAATATATATGTGAGTCTATACTAAGTTTTGCTGATTATGCAAATCGAATACTTAACGAAAGAATTACATCATGGGAATTGATATGGTTTGAGTTGGATAATGAAAAGGACCGTGTGTCATGTTAAGGATGACAGGGAGTAGAACTACAGGTCGGGCATGCAACCTGTAGGTTTGTCGGAAGGAACCCGTATTGGCGTTTTCCTACCTAGGTGGTACACGTTTCCCTGTTATGATAAGTGCACACGAAATGAATGATTTGCAATGCATGGTACCAGGAGCCAATATCTTCGGGTTGAACGACGGAAGATGTGGTCGTGCCATGTTGAGGCACGGGTGGTTCAATAGCGCCTGGGTCACGATAATATGTATTTAAGCTGCCAGGTTATAATGTTAGCCTGAGGTTTTAAACAATCAAGTCCTATAGGACAGTGTGCTCGTTTATTTCCCATGTTTAGGGTTTGAGACCCTGATTAATAAAAGAAAAGGAAATTGTCAGGTCAGTATTCGAGGATTGGTTGAGGTGACGTGCGACGGTATAAACTTACCAAGATCAACACAATCTCCAATCCCGAAGTGTCCACAGCTTCGGAGTTCAAGAATGGTGGGGTTCCCCTGGACTAATCCCTGATGTGGAATAGAAAAGAAGAGGACTTAAATTAACAAGAAGGGATGAAACCTTTTGTGATAATAAGTTTTGAAAAAAATACACAATTTATTTGTTTTTCTCTTCTTCGTTACTTAACATTCGCTAATTTTTATCTTATGATTGATGAAAACCCAACAGGTGTCGGTGGGCAAGCGCAAGGACTTTAGTAATCCAATCAGTTAGCATAGTCATCCAACTAGCCACAATAACTCTTTCTGTAAGGTAGTTAGTAATCTTTGGTGTATTTTCCTTTCAAGCTGATGTACATGTAAATGGTTATAGTGGAACAATGTTTTATGTGAACCTTATTTTGTGAATGAAAAAGTGTTAAAATACTTTCTTCTAAGTATTTTTAATTGCAGTATGTTTCTGAATATTAGTTGTGATTGTTGGATAAATTATTGCTGAGTAACTAGATCCGGATATGGGAGAATTCGATGACCCAAGAAATGGGGTCATGAGAGATTGGTATCAGAGCCTGGTTACTCCAGTAATTTATTTAGCAATTGAAAACTATGAGCCATATTCAGAAACTAAGGTTGTATTAAGATCCTTTGATCTTAATAATTGACTACAGTATCATTCACAAGTCATTGTCCATTATGTACATCGTGCTAAGACATATAGGATCTGACCTTTGACTTAAACTCCTCCCAGGATCATGACAGATCAAGACGTATCTAGACAGTTAGCAACTATGATGGTGATGACTCATGAGACGGGTCAAAGGTAATAAGCATTAGAGTGAAGATCCAACGCCACTGTGAGAGATCAAAGTCATCCAGACCCGCGGATGATAGAGTTGAGGGTTCTATTAATCCTCATACGAAAGAGTCTAGATGCCGTCGTCCATAGAATTTGGTCGCTCATACTCCATTTGGAGGAGCAGTAGAGGAGGCACTTCGTAGGCACGCCAAAATAAAGAAGAAGAAGAAGAAGAAGACTATTTGATTCCTATTGTAAGGATAAAATTCCTATATAATCACAAAACCATTATCTCAGTAAGGAACTAGGAGATCAATTATAATTCAAGAATATCTTAGACAACTGTGTGGGACAGATTGCAGGACATCAGTCACCTGCTTATCTGCTACTTATCGGGTTGAATTATTTTGATCTCATCCTTGGGATGGATTGATTAGAGAGGCATCATGCATGATTGATTATTTTCAGAAGACAGTAACGTTTCACCTACCTAACTCGATAGAGTTCCGGTTCATTGGAAAGACATCCAATAATAATGTCGAATATATATCTACTCTAAAGGCTCAACAACTGTTAGAACAATGGTGCCACATCTATTTATCTTATGTAACTACTACATCAGGGTCAGACATATTGATGGAAGATATACCTAGAGTGTGTGAATTTCCTGATGTATTTCCAGAGGAACTACCTGGATTACCACCTGAGCGAGAGATTGAATTTGAAATCTCTCTCATACCTGATACTCAGCCTATCTCTATCCCTCAGTATAGGATGGGACCAGCTGAATTACGAGAGTTAAAGGTACAATTGCAAGAATTGTTAGATAAAAGATTCATTCATCCTAGTACTTCATCATGGGGAGCACCTATCTTATTTGTCAGAAAAAAGGATGGGTCAATGCGATTGTGCATTAACTATAGACAATTAAACAAGAGGACAATAAAGAATAAGTATCCTCTACCAAGAATAGATGATCTCTTTGACCAGTTACAGGATTTGACTGTGTATTCCAAGATTGACTTAAGATCTGGATAACATCAGTTGAAGATAAAAGATGCGGATATCCCCAAGACAGCCTTTTGAACTTTAGTTATGCCTTCTGGACTAACAAATGCCCCAACAGCTTTCATGGATATCATGAACAGAGTATTCAAGTAGTTGTTAGATCACTTTGTAGTAGTCTTTATTGATGATGTGCTTATTTACTCCGAGAATAAGTATCTGTATGAATACCATCTCATGCAGGCACTTGAAACATTAAGGAAGAACAAATTGTATGCTAAATATAGCAAATGTGACTTCTGATTATGTGAAGTGTCTTTCTTAAGCCATGTTATTTCTGGAGAAGGTATGTCAGTTGATCCTACAAAGGTTAGTGTGGTGATGAGTTGGGAACGTACAAAGACTGTCACAGAAATACGATCTTTTTTGGATTTAGTTGGATATTATAGAATATTGGTGAAGGACTTTTCACGAATAGCATTGCCAATGACTAGGCTAACTCAGAAGGAAGTCCCATTTATATGGTCTGACACATGTAAAGCTAGTTTTCATACACTAAAAAGAATGCATAACATCTGCACCTATCCTTATTCTACCCTCCAGGAGTGAAGGGTTTGCAGTATACATTGACGCGTCTAAAGAAGGACTTGGGGCAGTCCTTATGCAACATGGTAAAGTAGTTGTGTATGCATCACGACAGCTCAAGACACATGAAAAGAACTATCCAACACATGATCTTTAATTACCTGCTGTAGTTTTTGCTTTAAAGATATGGAGAGATTACCTCTATGGCTTTACTTTTGAAATCTTCACTGATCATAAAAGCTTGAAATATCTATTTGATCAGAAGGAACTCGACATGAAACAAAGACAACGGCTAGAGTTGTTGAAAGACTATGATTGCACTATCTCCTACCACCCTGGTAAGGGAAACGTCGTAGCAGATGCCCTTAGCAGAAGAACTTATTCACCTAGGTTGGTGAGTGCTATCCACTTCTGGGGTTTACTATCAACGCTAAGTGAATGGAAACCATTTGATAGTAGTGCTGATACTATAACTATTCCTCACCAATATAAACCAGAGATCTGGGATATAATAAAGAAAGGACAGGAGGATGATCCAGTCCTTAAAGACTTGAGACAACAACTTGAGAAGAATGAGATAGAGGGATTCCAGATACAAGATGGGTTATTGTATAACCATCACAGAGTTTGTGTACCAAACACACCTGAACTAAGGAAAGACATCTTATGAGAAGCGCACTGCTCAAGATTATCTATTCATCAAGGAATTACAAAGATGTATAAGGATCTTCATTCATACTTTTGGTGCCCGGGAATGAAGAAAGATGTTGCTGAGTTTGTGAATTCACGTTTCACTTGCCAGCAGGTAAAGGCTTCGCACCAAAAGCCACCGGGATTATTGTAATCCTTCCCTATACCTGAATGGAAATGGGAAAGCATTTCCATGGATTTCGTTACTGGCTTACCTCAGACGACTGGTAGTAAAAATAGTATATGGGTTATAATAGATTGTCTGACAAAGGTAGCACACTTTATTCCAATAAGCTTATCTTTTACTCCAGACCAGCTTGCTGAGTTATATATTACACATGTGATTCGCCTCCATGGTATTGATGAACGCGAAATCCACCTCTTTAGTAATCGATAATTGTAGTATAGGAGGCGGATTTCGGTCGATTAAAATACCACAATCTTTGAATGTTGTGGAATATTTTTACTTGACAAGTCTACCAAGGTCGAACACAGGGAACAATTATTCTTAATTGCATGGTCTTAAATCGAATTAAATAATTAACCAATTCTAGTTAATTTTAGTGCTGATACAATGATGAAAATGTGATGTAAGGAAAATGAATAGAGAAGATTATGCCCAGGATCTGTGAAGTATATGATGAAGCCACATTTCATCATCTTTATTCTATCATTTTGGCCTCAAAAACCCTAGCAAATGCGTGTAAATACCGCTAATTTATGCATCTTAGCATCCATGCATGTGCATGTAAATAGTGTATAAAAAGCCAAAATTATAGAATAAATAAAAGAAAAGAAAAAGAATAAAATATTGTAAATATTTTAGGACCCGAAACCCCGAGACCTAGGCATCTCGATGACTAGGTCGACAAGGAATAAAGTAGGGGGAGATAAGGGCCAGAATACCAAGAAAATACCTTTGATTTTATCCATTCTTTATTCATTTTGAGACCTATTTTTGGTTCCACTTTTTATACACCAAATAAAGAAATTTTGAACATGAAATTTGTAGATAATTAAATAAAGAAAAATACAAAATTAATTTCATACAAAAATAATGTACAGATAAAAAGATATGATCTGAATAAGATTCCAGACCCCAACTTCCCAGACCTGTATCTTGCAAATAAAAACTCGAAATGCACCAAACTCACTTTAATTATATATAATTTAAAATAAGCTATTTAATGAAGGTAGTTTCGTATTTTTCGGAGTTACGGTTTGAAAGTTGAGTTTTAGACCCCTATTGTATACTTGTACAGATTAAAATATTTAATTAATTTATTATTCATTATTTTTATAACTTTATATTTTTTTATAATTTTGTAAATATTATTTATAATATACTTGTATATTAAAACAGGAATAAAAACTCAAATAAAACACAAAATAAAAATACCTGTATATAGTGCATAGGTATGTTACCTATAAATATACCTACAGAATTCATAGTTTTATTTTATTAAGTGTACAAAACATATCATAAAAATAAAATAAAAATATTTTTAAGTGTATAAAAATACTTTATAAATTTATAAAATAATAAATAAAAATAAATAATTTAAATACATAAAAGAAAAATAAAATACTTAAATATATAGATAATATACCTATAAAGGTTATAAAAGGTAACTTATAAAATTTTACCTCATAAAAATAATTAAAAATCATATTAAAATATCTTATAAATAAATAAACATTTTTCATTTAATGATCTAAAAAATAATAAAGTCATTTACTATTTTAATTTGAATTTACAATGTATTTTTCAGGGGTTTTTCCTGGTTGGTCCACATGGACCAACCAGGGGGCAGTCTTCGTTGACCCAGGTCAACTGTCTTCCCTCCAACCCTGTAGCATGTCAGAACTAGGTTTTCACCCCGTTTTCTCGCCTTTTTCGAGGGTGTGCCTTGCACCTTCTTGGGATGATTCCTTCTGCAACTTTTTGCCTCGACCATTGGTGAATCACGCCCAAGTGAATTCTTGGGCTTTGGATCGCTGTGCGAGGCGTTTCATCTCAATTTTCCTTGCCACTCGTCAACCCCATATAAGCATACCCCTGACTTTGATTTGAAATTTGAACGCCTCTTTCCATAGGATTAGCTCCCTTTTCGTGCGCAATAGCAAGGAGGAGGTGACAGCTCCCCTTTGTGACCTTCGGTTGGGTCGAGCGACGCCTGAGGTGCTTCCACCACCTCCGCCTTCACCGGCGGTTGAGGTACTCTTCCCTCTGGCCTCCGGCCATCGAGGTAGCTTCTTCTCCTTTATTTTCTTTTGCATTTTCTTTGCCTTAGTCTTAGGATCAAAACCCCCCACGAATCGTCCATTTCCATCGATCAAATCGCACCATCAAGATCTTCGCCGGAGCGCTCCTTCGACCGACCACCACCTTCGTCATCCTCGCGCCCATTTTCTCCCCAACCCTCGAGGCACTTTGCCCTCGAAGGTTTAACCTATTTGTGTAGGTTTTTGAGCCTTGAAAAGCACCTGGAGCTCATCGTGGAGTAGGCGGAGGTATTCGGAAATTCGGAGCTCCGCCGCCCCGCTCTCCACCTCTGGCTCACGCCGGAGCTTTTGGGAGCTGCCAGCATCTAGAGGAACCCTGCAGGAAGAGCCGCGACCATTTTGGGACCTTCACGACTGCCTGAGGATGGAGATTGAGCCGGGAGAAGGTCGCTTCGTCGTACCTTCGTCCCTGTTCTTCCTCTCGTCTTCATCGCTGTTCGATCAAGGGCGCCTTCCAGACGCTACAGCTGCCGTAGGATCGAGTGCTTCCTCAACTATCCGATCGTCATCGCCTCGTCTAATCTCAACCTTCGGCAGCCGAAGCGTCATCGCACGCGGAGAAAGAGACACGTGTTTAAGTGAAAGCATCCGGGTTGTCCGCTTCCGCGCTTGTTTGGGTATTTTGCATCTTCGCCCAAGAAATTTTTGTAATTTTTTTAGTCCATAAACTTTCATTTGTAGTTTAAAATTTTTTGTAATAATTATATTTAGACCCACGAACTTCTACTATTTGCACTTAGGTCCGCGGGGCATTTTGCAGAGGACCCCTCGCAGGTTTTGCTATTTAGCTTTAGTCCAGGAACTTTAACGTCACGTGTAATATTTTTGGACAAATTGCATGTAAGCCCCTGGAGTTTTGTGATATTGCCGTTATACTCCTGCCTGGTCACGTGTTTCTACACGTGGGCTTGGTAATTTTGCAGTTAAGCCCTTGCGGCTTTGGGAATTTGTAATTAATCCAGGAACTTCACATATTAGTTATATATTTTGCGTGGAAATTACACTTTGGCCCTTGTATGTTTGCTTATTTGCACTTATGCCCTTGTCAATAGTGTAGTTTCTTGATGTTGTATCTAGTTATTTCATGCATCTATAAATCTCTAAAAAAATCTACAAAAAATAATTTAAGCTCATGTTTGATTTCTTATTCACGCCATTTTTTGTATATTTTTCTTGCATTTTAATATTAATTAAAAATCGAAAACATGCATTTTTACTACTATTTACATTAGAAAATATCAAAAAATAACAAATCTTTTTGAAAAATTCCAAAAACATTACCTTAGGTCTATTTTAGTGTCTTTTAACTCCTATCCCAAAATCATTTAAAATTTCAAGACAAAAACCTTAAAAATTAGAAAACTCCTAAAAACTTCATAAAAATTTAAAAAATTCTAGAAAAATCCTAAAAATGCAAACTAAGTTTCCGTAGTTTATTTATCTTATTATATTTATTCTAAAATTAATTTGAGGAATTTTAGATACGGTTTGCAAATTTTTATCCTCACTTTAATTTCGTCTAGCATTGTTAATTACTGTTTTCTTGTATTTTCACTTTTAAAAATACCAAAAACATTTGGAAAAATCTCCAAAAATCATAAAACATTGTAAAGACATAAAAAGACCAAAAACATTTTATTCCCTGATTTTAGAGCATTTTTATCTACTTTTATGAATACTCTACTCCTCTCTTTTCTTATATTGTATATATATATTTTATTATTAAAAAAATATAAAAATATAAAATACAAAAAGAAAATATAAAATTAGTAAAATTAAAACCAAAATACAAAATTAAAAATTAAAAATAAAATAAAAAATATAAAATTAAAAACCCACACAAAAAATTGCACATTTGTAGACATTTAATCACTTTCACATTTTTGCATCTTGCTTGATCTATTCTTTGTGCTCCCTGAGTTCGACCTCTACATACTTACTCCTATACACATTTTATGTAGAGCTAATAATAAATTTTAGCTCCACATCTATTTTCATTGCTTGAATTATTTGATTGTGGGATTAATTGTTGATTAATACGGGTTTTGTGAGCGGTCGCCGCAGCGACATTGTGGTCCCGCCTTGTGTGGACTATTTATACCCTTGCAAAAACCGTGTTATCAGTATACAATTCAATCCTCAATGAAATTTAGTAATTAATTCTCAAGAGATAATTACAGATCTAAAGATATTAACTCCTAGAAAATTTATCAACTCCAAGTTACAGGGAAATAGATTTAATCAATGAATAATCCTATCAAAAATTCCATGTAATATGCTCCTCAAAATTAATCATCGATCATACAAGTAGACAGTTAAATAAATTGATCCTCAATTTAAACCTTGTAAAGATTAAATTATTGGGAATAATCAGCATTGATCACAAGGGGTTACTCAAATTGAAATCCTCAATTGAACTCCTGTAAAAGATTTATCATTAATTTCTCAAGCACAAGTATGTCAAATTTAGCCTGCAAAAGTCAATGATGATCCTCACCTAATAATTCTCAATAAATCACCTCTGATCTGTTCATAAGCTATCCTAAATGGTATAGCATGAAAATAGCTTCAAAACGACATATTGTATGCTAAAAACGGAGTTCGTATGAGAAAGATATGATAAAATGAAATTTCAGGGACTAAACTATAAATAAAATAAAAGTTTTTCTTTCAAAAAGGTCCCTGGAGGGGCTTATCTGTAATTTATAAAAGTTGGAGGCATCCGGATGTAATTTACCCCTAGCGGGGGTATATTTGCAATATCAGGAACTTCCGGGGGCATTATTACAATTAGCCCCCAACGCACGTGCGTGGCACATGCTTCTAGAGGCTTGGAAGCGAGGCAGAGGCTCGGGTCTCGTGAGCCTGTGGTTCGGCCCGGGGCTGAGGTTCGGGTTCCGAACCAAAGGCTCGGTGGAAGAGGCGTAGGCTCGACGGTTAAAGTGGAGGCTCGGGTCAGCCGGACCTAGAGGTCTAGAGGGAGGCTCAGAGGATAGACTTGGCGGCCTGTGAGCCGTGGGATCAAGGGGCAGAGGCCCTGATCCGACGGTGGCTGAAAGGGGCGGCTTGGAGGCGATTCCCCCGATGGCGGAGGAGAAGCGGGGAGCCGACTGGCCGAAGGCGGCGAAGCCTGGTCGGGGGCACTCGCGGTGGAAGCCCGTGCGCGGGGAGCACGAGATGGCGGAGCGTGGTGGGCGGCACCGCCCACGGCGAGGAGGTGGCATGGAGGTCGGGGCTGACGGCGGTGAAGTGGCTGGTGGCTGAGGTTGGGGCTGATGGCAGCGAAGGCGAGGCGGCGCAAGCGAGAGTGCAGCTGGAGAGGGAGGCGGACACGGTAGTGAACGGGCTGCTACGGAGCTCCTCCGGTCGACATACGACCGGGGGAAGCTCGATGGGTTACGCACGGAGGATGATGCCTGGGAAGGAGCTGCTGGAGGCGCACCTTGATGATCGCTCGAGCCACTCGGTGAGGCGGCGAGCTCAACACCCTAAGAAGCTGCAGCAGAGTTGGTGGCTCTGGATCACGTCGCGAGGTGCACCAAGCCGCTGTCATCGGCGGTGCAAGGGGGGATGGTGGATAGTCCGACGGTGGGGATGGGGTGAGGTTTTATAAGGAAGAGGGAGACATAACGACCGGAGTCGTGGAAGATGACCTCGTAACGACCAGAGGCATGGAGGAGGCAACGGTTATGAGGAAGGAGGAGGAACGATGGGAGAATGGGGGAGGGTAACAGCTAGAGGTAGGGGAAGCTCGCCTAAGGGCCAGGAGAGAGAAAGAAAGTGTGTGCCACGTGGCATGCCCTGGAGCTGCCACGTGGTGCCCCAAAAAATTTCAAGTGTAAAGAAGGAATAGAAATAGAAGGAGACCTCGGATCGAAAATTTCCTTCATAAAAATTGTTCGTCTCG
Organism: Ottelia alismoides; assembly: GCA_037367405.1. Lineage (NCBI taxonomy): Eukaryota > Viridiplantae > Streptophyta > Magnoliopsida > Alismatales > Hydrocharitaceae > Ottelia > Ottelia alismoides. The sequence continues at coordinate 2,552,964 of JAZKJV010000464.1, forward strand.
ATGAGATCTATATCTTTCATGAAGCATGAGCAAAAGAGGTCACGGTGAGGTATTTTTGGTGGCTCTCCATGTGTATAGAAAACCGAATTTTTGGGGTTTTATAATTTTTTTGGTGGTTTTAGAGAAGATAAAAATATAGAAAAATTACTATAAAATACAATAAAAATAATTACACACTAATCTATTTTTTGGATTTTTAATAAATAAGAAAATAGGCAAATAAAATAGAAGTCAGAAACACACAACTTTTGTACAGACCGATAACGGACACTTGAACTCGGTCAGTTTCTTTGATTTTATTTTTAATCTGGATTTGGATTTTTGTGTCACTTAATAAAACTTTCATCAAAGAACATAAATGAAGAAGAAATAAAATTAAAAGGGTTAATTATGTACATAAAAACTTAGGTCAAAATGGCAAAAAGTCAAAATGCGCAAAAGAGGCCCAAAACCAAACTTTCACATATGAGCTCCGAATTTTACGAAATTGATCTTGTTTTGAAGGTATTTAAAAATGGAGTACTTTAAAAGTGAGTAGACCAAAATCGGACATTGTATGTGGGAGATATGCTCGTTTTAGTTCGTTAGATATGAAATTAGACTTTGGGATTATTTGACACTTATTTGAGTTAGCAATTTTTTTGTATTTTTTATTTAATAAGGTTAGTACTATCTACACAATGGAGATAGTTTGGGGTCAATCGGAGTTAGGATGAATTATTTACAAATGTGGGAAGTTAGCGGCCTTTTGGGCTAATTTACACTTGGGATTTTTAATGCAATTATGCATGATGAAATGCAAATATTATTTACACATGTATGAATGCTAATGATGCTTTGTTAATGATTAAATGCATGTGAATGACGGGGAACAGAGCCTAAATGACCAATCTTAGTATGATGAATACGTGATTCATCATACCCCTATACTTAAACCATGCTCGTCCCCCAGCATGAATGAATGACTTAGTTGATTACATCCCTGACTTTGCATGTGTATTTTCAAGGCTTAATTCATAGAAGACCCTTAATTTGAGTGATCCTAAATTTCTGGGCTCAACCAAGCTTTAATCAAAAGGAACCCAACTTCTCTAATTTTCAGACTCTCTGTTTGTACATATAGATAAGGATATGATTCTTAGTGTACTGCATTCATGAGAGTCAAGTCGAGACATCACCCAAAGTTCCAATCCAAGAGACTCTCCTCTAGACCTAATCCTCAACACTAGGGAATAATTCTATTCTTGCTTCAGTCAACCGTCTCATTAGTTTGTCAGACTTGAAAGTGTAGATGGACGGCCAGATGATGGAGGGCATAGGATTGTGTCTGATTTTCTCTCCCCTACATTGGAACAAGGTGCCTCTCGAGTGCCTTATTACTCAACACAAGTATATTTTTGTTTTGTTGATCAATATGTCCGTCAAGAGAATTTGGAGTCGTCTGCACTTGTTTTTCTGGGAGTACATCGGGGTGTGTCTCTTTTGAGTATCTAAGATACCTTCGACGCTCATACTTGCAGCATTTACGATGCAAAGCTCTTTTTTGGTGTCAGCCCAACTCCTTGGTCCTAATTAGCACTTGGTCCAAGTGGACACTTTTAAAATGTTTGGGAACGCTCGCCATTGGTGGAAGCTCATTTAGAATTTGACTTTGGATGATAGAGTTTTTCTTTGATATTTCTTTTTCTTTTCTTTTGTTGGCTAGCTCCACTACTTTTACCAAAAGTTGGCGTACACTGATAAACAATTTTCATTAAGTTTCAACACACCCTGGCACTTAGGTCAATATAAAAAAGATAGCATATGAACTTGTTCACACACTGGCTAGGTTTTTACTGACACTCAGGTTTTCTGAAGCCTTCATTAACTTTATCCCATCCTCGAATATCATTAAATCGGGTCTAAACTCAAATCTCTAGTCCCAGTTCCTCAAGTGATATCTCAACTCATTTCATCAATCATGCAGTTGTGGAAGTGATTTGTGCTGATCATATTCTTTGATGGTAGAGATGAAGAGTGCAATATAGCGCTCAAATCTTTCAAACTAGGGAAGTGTGGATTATTAAGTTCAAAAACCCTAATGACTAAGGCAGGCTAACTCAGAATCTCAAGATCTCAGAAATCGAGTGTCCTAAAAAATCCTCAAGCCTTGAGTGATAGTGAATGTGTCAGGAATATATCAACCAAGGAATGCATGAAAAGCTTGATGGAATGCAAGACCATGAGTGATGATTTTTTTAATGCAAAAAGTTTTTTTGGTTTTTTTGGTTTTTTTTGAAAAACAGTATTATACACCCAGTAAACACTACTTGTACCCATCCCCGATGTTAGATAAAAACGATTAAAGTACGAGCTACGGATAAAGTAGGTAAAATATATACAAACACATCCCTATACTTAGCTTGTGCTATGTCCTCATGGCACAAAGTGAAATGTTGACATAGCTCATACGCAGTATATATGGGTTAAAAAGAAGAGAAGTGATGTATAAACAATGCTACAGGTCCCCCTATACTTAAGCACAGGTTAGCCCAAGTATAATCGGATAAATACATATGGGGAATCGGGTAGATTTGCGGATGTACAAGATCAAGGAGGTTTGTGACGAACCTTCTTGCGTGAGTGTGGAGGGAGATAGTATGGAGATGTGGAGGGCGATGAAGAAGACCAGCCATCATCGGAGTCGTCCTCAGGAGAATAGTAGTCGTCTGCAGAGGATCTTCAACTTTTGTCGATCAAAGGTAAGTGCCCCTGGATCAGAGCTGTACCTATTACACTTATATGATGAACCACGCCAGGACCGGACGAAGACTCTTTAGAAATCACCTGGTGTCTAAGTCAAAGGTGACTTTCTTGGTTGGTTTATTTCCTTGGGAAGTATTGGGAGGAAGTTGGACAGTCTTCATTTCCCTGTCTTGAGTAACCGATGTGGCATTCGAGAGTTCCTCACCCAATGAATCCCCGTAAAACTCGACCAATTCTTGAAGGGCCATGCGCTGCTTCGGTCGAGGGAGATTGTTCCTAGTGATTTTGTGGTTTATGGTTGAGGGTGTTGATGTCACTTCCGGATGATCATGAATTTTGGTGACATCGGATATTTCCGGAGTCGATTCCTTATATGGTTCAACTAAATCATGAATTACTGCCGACTCAAAAATTAGACCATTCAAATAATAGTGGTGATCTTCAATAATACGGTCGAATTCTTCATAAGCTCCAAAATCTTGATTTTTTCTAATACCAGTGATAGGGTGGTGAGAATCTAAAGTTTGTCCAACAGTCAGTCTTTTAGGTGACTCTCCTAGGGTTTGTATCAGTGTGTCATGCGGAGATGTCTGTGAAATATTTTTCTCCTGATCATAACTGTTGGTTTCAAGTTGGTTATCCTCAGAGCAGGTCGTGTCATTGGGGGTTTGTTCATTGTAGTCCGAGTTCAGGAACTTGATTTCCTGAATCTCACAAACGACGATCGCCTTAGCGGAGGCTAAGAACGATTTTCCTAAAATGATAGGAGACTCAGACAACCTTCCGGGGTGCTCAATGTCAAGGACAATAAAGTTCACTTTATGTGCTTTACCTCGGAAATTTACAACGACAGAAATGATCCCCCGCGGTCTTTTGGTAGATCGATCGGGTAATTGAACGATCACCCTAGTCTCTTTGAGTTGTCCAAATTTAAGTTGATTAAAGACGGACTTCGGGAGGATGTTTAATGTAGAGTCGTCGTCTAACCGAACATGAGTGAATGTAGAATCCTCAATTTCACATGTGATCCGAGTCAACCTCTTGAGTTTGCGGCTTTTGATTTTATGATTCATCACCAAAGAACTAGCCATAGATATGACATGATATTCAGTTCTTGATCGTTTCTTTCCTGTCTTTTTGGGGTTCAGTCGACTCTTCACAAATTTCTTAAGATCGAGCACATATTCTATGGCTTTGATTAAGGGAAGCTCTAAGACCAGACTCTTGCAAAATGCTTTCATTTCAGAATTGTCCATTTTTTTTAGTTTTCAAATTTTTCAAAATTTTTGGTATTTTCTGTAGTATGGTCAGTAGGGGAGTCATAGGTCAGCGGTGGTTGTGCCTGATTGTGAGTCATATGATGATCCAATGGTTTGCATGGTGGTGACCTCACTTCTTCTGAATTTTGCATAGACTGGATGAGATCATATATTCTCTTTGTTAAAGTATCTGCTCAATGATTAATTTGAGCAATCTCATCCTCAAACATCTCATGACTAGTGATTGAATAATCATTCTCCATGTGTCGTGCTTCTGGTATGTAACCTCGAGTAGAATATTGATTGTTCATAAACATTATGGTCTGGTTATGAGTTATATTTCCTTGACTTTGATTTTCTCGTGGATTGTCGAAGGAGAATTGATTGTACTCTAGAGGATAGTCATCTTGAGTAGTGGATGGTTCAAGAGGCTGTGAGATCATAGTAACCGGAAATCGTGTTCTACTATCAATATCGGTCACTCTATTGTTCATCCTCGATTCTGATCTCTCTCGCATGTCCATAAGATTGTCAGAATTTGAGAGATGGATATTCCAAGAAGAAGTGTGGTCATAGGGTGGGATGTATAGGCAAGAAGAGAATGGTGGCTGAGGGGAACTTGATTTGAAGATCAGGTTCTCCTGAGGAGTGTGAGAAGAAGGATATCGGGACAAGGTCGTGGAGATCGGAAAAGAAGATCACTGTGCCGACATCTTCTCAAGGAGGATGGAAAGATTAGCGAACTACGATTTTCTTGCAATGGCAAGGTCTTTGATGCACACAAAACTAACAACACTGGTGAAGGCACGTTAGGGTTCGACTGCTTATCTTTTCAATTTAAATTTAATGACAAAATAATCTTGCAAATTAAGCGGAGCTGTTAGGTACCAAAAAATTTCACAACGACTATCCTGAGTTCATACAACTAGTTGCACCTACTCTCAGCAAGTATAGGTGTAAGTACGGACCGTTTAAACGGCTACCCGTATTACTTGAGGACGGAGCCTTCCGCGGTGTCCTCTAAACCACCCACTCTGCTAAGGGAAGTCAGACCGTAAAATGGCTACCCGAGACCCTCACTGAAAAGTAGATAATTGTTTTTAAAAACGGTAGTTTTTGTGAAATTTCTCAGTTTTGGCTCTATTCAAAGTGTGCGTTCTAGTTATGACAAACAATGAGTGGGTTTCTCTCCACCAAACACAGGTTAATTTTAAGTCAATTTTATTTACATTCGCCTTGATTAGCAGTCCCAGTTTTAAATTGAGGTTATCACTGAAATTTATGTAAGCACAGAAATTCACGCCTAACGAACAATCCCAATTCCTTTAACTCCTAAGTTGTAAAACTTGAGGAAGGAAACCGAAAAAGCCGATGCAAACGTAAATCAATGATGCATGCTTAAGAAGAAGACGTATAGTGAATCCTCGCGTTCTTCATGCAGGATGGAAGACAAGGAATATAAATTATACTAAAGGATATGCACAGATGAAAGATGCCCTAAGCAGATAGTTCTATTAGCGAGAAGAATTGATTTAAAAATTTGGCTAATGTTGAACGATCTATAGTGCGTATAGTTAGTGAATGTGTGGCATAAGAATTACGAGCACAATCAAATAATTCTAATCTAGCGTATGTGCTCCTAAATTCTACGTCGTGCCACAGAGAGTCCAGTCCTGAATATTACAGATTAACAAGGTATAAGGAGAGAGGGACCCTGTGAATAATGCAGAAAATAAACCTAGACTAAGATCTCTCTCACAAAAGTCAAAATTCAAATTTTCGTCCTTGCATATCCTTGATCAAATCTCAAAATTCTGCTCCCAGTAGTCTGCAAAGAGAGAAATTACGGTTAGTATCTGGAGTAAGAGAAATGCAGAATAAAATGCAGAAAAATGACACAAAAATAATTTTACAAAAATAAATTACAAAAAATGATTCAAAACCTAAAAATTCGCCGTCCCCGGCAACGACGCCATTTGATGAACGCGAAATCCACCTCTTTAATAATCGGTAATTGTAGTATAGGAGGCGGATTTCGGTTGATCAAAATACCACAATCTTTGAATGTTGTGGAATATTTTTACTTGGCAAGTCTACCAAGGTCGAACACAGGGAACGATGATTCTTAGTTGCGTGTATTAAATCGAATTAAATAATTAACCAATGCTAGTTAATTTCTGTGCCGAGAAAATATACAATGCAATGATGAAAATGTGATGCAAGGAAAATAAACAGAGAAGATTATGCCTAGGATCTGTAAAGTATACAATTCAATCCTCAATGAAATTTGGTAATTAATTCTCGAGAGATAATCACAGATCTAAAGATATTAACGTCCATAAAATTTATCAACTCCAAGTTTCAGGAAAATAGATTTAATCAATGAATAATCCTATCAAAAATTCCATGTAATATGCTCCTCAAAATTAATCATCGATCAGACAAGTAAAGAGTTAAATAAATTGATCCTCGATTTAAACCCTGTAAAGATTAAATTATTGGGAATAATCAGCATTGATCACAAGGGGTTAATCAAATTGAAATCCTCAATCGAACTCCTGCAAAAGATTTCTCATTAATTTCTCAAGCACAAGTATGTCAAATTTAGCTTGCAAAAGTCAATGATGATCCTCACCTAATAATTCTCAATAAATGATCTCTGATCTGTTCATAAGCTATGCTAAATGGTAGAGCATGAAAATAGCTTCAAAATGACATATTGTATGCTAAAAACGGAGTTCGTATGATATGATAAAATGAAATTTCAGAGACTGAACTGTAAATAAAATAAAAGTTTTCTTTTAAAAAGGTCCCTAGAGGGGCTTATATGTAATTTACAAAAGTTGGAGGCGTCCGGATGTAATTTACCCCTGACGGGGGTATATTTGCAATATCAGGAACTTCCGAGGGCATTGTTGCAATTAGCCTAACGCACGTGCGTGGCACATGCTTCCAGAGGCTTGGAAGCGAGGCGGAGGCTCGGGCGTCCCGAGCCTGTGGTTCGGCCCGGGGCTGAGGTTCGGGTTTTGAACCAAAGGCTCGGTGGAGGAGGCGCAGGCTCGACGGTCAAAGTGGAGGCTCGGGCAGCCGGACTTAGAGGTCTGGAGGGCAGCCCGGAGGATAGATGTGGCGGTCTGTGAGCCGTGGGATCAAGGGGCAGAGGCCCAGATCCGACAATGGCTGAAAGGGGCGGCTTCTAGGGCGGTTCCCCCGACGGCGGAGGAGGCGCAGAGGCGATTGGCCGAAGGCGACGAAGCCTGGTCGGGGGCACTCGCGGTGGAAGCCTGTGCGCGGGGAGCGCAAGATGGCGGAGCGTGGTGGGAGACACCTCCGACGGCGAGGAGGTGGCGTGGAGGTAGGGGCTGACGGTGGCGAAGTGGCTGGTGGCTGAGGTGGGGGCTGACGACGGCGAAGGTGAGGCGGCGCAAGCGAGAGTGCAGCTGGAGAGGGAGCCGGACACAACGGTGAACGGGCGGCTACGGAGCTCCTCCGGTCGACACACGACCGAGGGAAGCTCGATGGGTTACACACGGAGGATGATGCCTGGGAAGGAGCTGCTGGAGGCGCACCTTGATGATCGTTCGAGCCACTCGGTGAGGTGGCAAGCTCAACACCCTAAGAAGCTGCAGCAGAGTTGGTGGTGGCTCTAGATCACGCTGCGAGGAGCTCCAAGTCGCTGTCACCGACGGTGCAAGAGGGAGGGCGGATAGTCTGACGGTGGGGATTGGGCAAGGTTTTATAAGAAAGAGGGATACGTAACGGCCGGAGTCGTGGAAGATGACCTCGTAACGGCTGGAGGCGTGGAGGAGGCGACGGTTATGCGGAAGGAGGAGGAACGGTGGGGGGGGGGAGGGAGGGAGGATAACGGCTGGAGGTAGGGGATGCTCGGGTCACGTGCTGGGCACGTGACCTGAGGGTCAGGAGAGAGAAAGAAAGTGGGTGCCACGTGGCACGCCCTGGAGCTGCCACGTGGCGCCCCAAAAAGTTTTGAATTTAAAGAAGGAATAGAAATAGAAGGAGACATCGGATCGAAAAATTTCCTTCACAAAAGTTGTTCGTCTCGATGAGATCTACAACTTTCATGAAGGACCCATGAACAAAAGAGATCACCTGTGAGAAGTGGTATTTTTTGTGGTTCTCTATGTGTATAGAAAATCGAATTTTGGGGGTTTTGTAATTTTTTTGGTGGTTTTAGAGAAGATAAAAATCTAGAAAAATTACTATAAAGTACAAGAAAAATAATTACACACTAATATATTTTTTTGGATTTTTAATAAATAAGAAAATAGGGAAATAAAATAGAAGTGAGAAACACACAACTTTTGTACAGACCGATAACGGACACTTGGACTCGGTCAGTTTCTTTCATTTTAATTTTAATATGGATTTGGATTTTATGTCTCTTAATAAAAATTTCATCAAAGAACATAAATGAAGAAGAAATAAAATTAAAAGGATTAATTATGTACATAAAAACTTAGGTCAAAATGGCGAAAAGTCAAAATACGCAAAAGAGGCCCAAAACCCAACTTTCACATATGAGCTCCGAATTTTACGAAATTGGTTTTGTTTTGAAGGTATTTGAAAATGGAGTACTTTTAAAAGTAAGTAGACCAAAATTGGACATTGTATGTGGGATATATGTTCATTTTAGTCCGTCAGATGTGAAATTAGACTTTGGGATTATTTGACTCTTATTTGAGTTAGCATTTTTTTTATATTTTGTATTTAATAAGGCTAGTAATATATACACAATGGAGGTGGTTGGGGTCAATCGAAGTTAGGATGAATTATTTACAAATGTGGGAAGTTAGCGGCCTTTTGGGCTAATTTACACTTGGGATTTTTGATGCAATTATGCATGATGATATGCAAATATTATTTACACATGTATGAATGCTAATGATGCTTTGTTAATGATTAAATGCATGTGAATGATGGGGAACAGAGCCTAAATGACCAATCTTAGCATGATGAATACGAGTTTCATCAGGTATCCCAAAGGAAGTAGTTTCCGATCGAGATTCACGATTCAGCTCACACTATTGGGAGAACTTCATGAAAGCCTTAGGCACACAACTATGCTTGAGCACAACATATCATCCACAATCAGATGGTCAATCAGAACGTAGTAATCAGAATTTAGAGGATATGTTACGCGCATGTGCCTTAGAATGGAAAGGATCATCGTTGAAACATTTGCCTCTTGCAAAATTCACATACAACAACAATTACCATACAAGTATTGGCATGGCACTATTTGAAGCACTTTATGGATGAAGGTGTACTACTCCTTTGTGTTAGAAAGAGGTCGGGATAAAGAACCTTTATGATTTAGATAGACTGCATGAGACACGAGAAGCTGTAGAGCTTGCTCGAAAAAGACTATTGACTGCTCAAAGTCGCCAGAAAAGCTATAGTGATACTAGGTGAAGAGACCTTGAGTTTGAGGTATGAGACTTTGTATTTCTCAAAGTATCACCTATAAAGGGAATTCAGAGGTTTGGCGTACATGGGAAGTTAGCACACAGGTTCGTGGGTCCCTTTGAAATTATTCAGCGCATTGGAAAAGTGACATATAGACTAGCACTTCCTCCACATATTTCGGCAGTACATGATATTTTTAATGTTAAGGATCCAGAGCATAAAATAAGTTATGATGATTTACATGTTGAGCTAGACTTGACATACCAAGAGATACCTGTGCAAATACTTAACAGGGATATCAAGAAGTTGAGAAACAAAGAGGTGCCTCTAGTTAAAGTATTATGGCATAACCAAGAGTTTGAAGAAGCAACATGGGAATCTGATAAACGTCAAATCTGCCTCTTTAATAATCTAAAATTGTCGTAGTATAGGAGGCAAACTCGATTCAGCAAAAACCACAATCTTTGAATGTTGTGGAGTATTTTTACTTGGCAAGTGTACCAAGGTCGAACACAGGGAACGTAGATTCTTAGTTGCACGATTTTAAATTAAATTAAATAATTAATAAGTGTTCGATTAAATTTTTTGTTGAAAAATAAACAATGCAATGATGAAGATGCGATGCAAAGAAAATAAACGGAGACGATTATGCCCAGGATCTGTGAAGTATACAATTCAATCCTCAATGAAATTTAGTAATTAATCCTCGAGGGATAATCACAGATCAAAAGAATAGGTCTCAAAAAATATAATCAATTTAATCCAGATGCAGGTGAAAATCCATATAGAAATATGAATAATCCTGCAATGATTTTATCTTCAAAATATTTCTAATTTTATTCTCAAGAAATGTTTACTGTCAATATCAACAAGTCAATATATCTAATCAATCTCCTTGATTTAACCCTAGCAAAAATTAAGTCCTCAGATATTAGTTCAACTCCATCAAATCCCTCAAAATAAATCATCAATTTTTCCAAGGAAAAATGTGGCACAGATATGTCAAAATAATCCTGCATATGCCAACAGATATCCTCAATAATAATTATAGAGCATGGAAATAGCTTCAAAATGACATATTATATGCTCTAAACGAGGTTTGTATGTAAAAGATATGCTAAAAATGAAATTCCAGGGACTAAAATGTAAATAAAATAAAGTTCTGCTTGCAAAGAGGTCCATGGAGGGGCTTATCTGTAATTTATAAAAGTTGGAGGGCCCTTTCTTTTCCGAACCTGAGGCTCGGGGGCGAAAGCTGAAGTTCGGATACTCCCGAACCGAGGTGGCGGTGACTGGAGGCTCGGATTGTCCGAGCCTGTGGTTCAGGGAGCCCGAGCCTCTAGGCTAGAGCCTAGACCCAGGCTGGATGACGTGGCAGGCGGTGGGCCGTCGGATCAAGATTAGCCTGCCCGATCCGATGGCAACTCTACCTTGCGAGGGCTGGCCAAGCGGCGATGCAGGCGGGGCAGTGCAGTCGATGGCGAGCGCCGAGGCACGGCGGGCGGCCAACGAGCACTGTGGAGGTCGGGAGGCGGTGCCGCCACACAGGCGGAGGCGGCGAGTGGAGCAACTGAGGGTTCGCGGGGGCTCGGCCGACACACGGCCGAGCAGCTGTCAACGGGCGGTGCCTTCGCACGGAGGCGGAGGGCGAGGTGGTCGGCGCGAGGGCTAGCGACAAGGCGGAGATGAGAGGCGAGGGCAGAGACACTGGAGGAGCTCGGCCGACACACGGTCGAGCTATGGCGGAGGCGGTGGCGTAGTCGTTTGGGCGGGCCTCGATTGACAAACGATTGAGGAGGCATGGGTGGAGCGCGACTGGAGGTGGCGACTTGCGGTGGGTGTATGGTGAAGCACATGCAGCGTGGAGTCGGTATGTTGTACTTGTAAGCAAGCAAGTTGGGGGCGAGGGATCGGGAGCAGAGCTCCTACGACGAGGGCAAGGGATCAAAGCTAGGCTTTGACCTTTGCAAGGTCGGAGGTGGGTAGACCTGGAGAAGAGAAGGAGAAGATCGAGGAAGAAGAGTTTAGCAGAGGTGGAGTTGGTCGCCTAGGAGAAGGTGGAGCTTGACAAGCTCTGTTGTTGCTCAAAACCGTGACACAGGATGATCTTAGAGATAGCAAGAAGTAGCAACAAGGTCTTAAGTGACCTTGGATCACGCCGAGATGGGGAGGCGGTCGCCGCTGTCACCAGTGACTGCCTATGCTCGAGATCTCGTAATGGCGGATGGGAGAAAAGGTCGTCGGAGGGAAGGTTTTATAGAAGGGGTGGTAACGGCTTGGAGAAGGGGAGCGATCGTGGCACAGGCGTTACGAGCAGGGAGGAGGCAGCGGTGGTAACGACTGGAGAAGGAAGATGACAGGGGTCACGTGCTAGGCACGTGACCCAGGGGTGGTCTGGAGAGAGGGAGCCAGTGGGGTGCCACATGGCACGCCCTGGAGCTGCCACATGGCACCAAAAAAATTTCAACTTTCAATGATAGAGAAGAAGCAGAAGGAGACCTTAGATTAAAAAAATTTCTTCATGAAAATTGTTCATCTCGACGAGATCTACAACTTTCATGAAGAACCCTTGAGCAAAAGAGGTCACATGTGTGCAGTGGTCTTTTTGGTGGTTCTCTATGTGCATAGAAAATCGTATTTCGGGGGTATTGTAATTTTTTTGTGATTTTAGAGAGGATAAAAATCTAGAAAAATTACGATAAAATACAAGAAAATTATTTACACACTAATCTAATTTTTTGGATTTTTAATAAATAAGAAAGTAGGAGAATAAAATAAAAGTCAGAAACAGACAACTTTTGTACAGATCGACAACAGACACTTGGACTCAATCAGTTTCTTTGATTTCAGTTTTAATCTGGATTTGAACTTTTATGTTGCTTAATAAAACTTTCATCAAAGAACACAAATGGAGAAGAAATAAAATTAAAAGGATTAATTATGTACATAAAAACTGAGGTCAAAAATAGCCAAAAGTCAAAATGCCCAAAAGAGGCCCAAAACCCAACTTTCACATATGAGCTCCGAATTTTACGAAATTGGTCTTATTTTGAAGGTATTTGAAAATGGAGTACTTTAAAAGTGAGTAGACGAAGGTCGGATATTGTATGTGGGAGATATGCTTATTTTTGTCTGTCTGATGTGAAATTAGACTTTGGGATTATTTGACACTTATTGGGGTTAGTATTTTTTTCATATTTTTTATTTAATGAAGTTAGTAATATCTACACAATGGAGGTGGTTTCGGGTCAATTGGAGTTAAGATGAATTATTTACAAATGTGAGAAGTTAACGGCTTTTTGGGCTAATTTACCCTTGGGATTTTTAATGCAATTATGCATGATGAAATGCAAATATTATTTACACATGTATAAATGCTAATGATGCCTTGTTAATGATTAAATGCATGTGAATGTTGGGGAACAGAGCCTAAATGACCAATGTTAGCATGATGAATACAGGATTCATCGGAATCTGAGGTAAAAATGAAAGAAAAGTACCCGTACTTGTTTGAATTATAAAACTATGTATTCGGTATATGTTCATTATAAATGAAAGGACATTCATTCTTTTTAAGGTTGTAATATTCTCAATTCTCTTTAAGGTTGTTATGTCTGTATCTCTAGTCTCATGGACGAGACTTCCTTTAAGGTTGTTATAATTGTAAAGCCATGAACGTGTCATCTCTCAGATCCTATATCATAAGATCCGACTCGTCAAGAGAAAACCAACGGAATTTGTTTCGTGTGAATCGGACTTCGTTTCGATTTGTTATGATTTTCAGAAGAAAGAGAAGGAGGGTTAAGACGTCATTAACCCGTAATAACTGTCATTAAGATTAATTAAGCATGATTAAAGAAACTAATGACGGATTAAAAACCGTTAATGATCATTAGCAAATACTAATCAATAGTTAGCAAAAGATAAGCGTAAGCCACGAAAGTTAAATAGCGATTAGTGAAAGTTAATCACAATTAGTGTTAGTTTAGCGTCATTAGCGAATCTAGAATCCTCTAGAATGTTCTAACTTGAGCCCTAAGTTTCGGATAAGTTTTGTCCAAAATCATGGGCCAAAACCACAGGCTACTAACCACGGTTAAGGGCTAAACCATGGTTTACTAACCATGGTTAGCGGTTTTTTGGAGCCTATTAATACCCCCTACCCATTCATTCTCTATGATTTCCACTACCACCATCACCCAAGGGCTAGGGTTGAGAGGTCAGGAGGAGGAGTGGGAGGCAAGGAAAGAATGCTAGCGAAGCGCTGCCGGGAGAACGAGGAGGAAGGTATGATCCTCTCTTAGTTTGCTTCGTAAGCTAGACTTTCAATCCTCTTTTCAACCAAGTTTTATTCTTGATTCGTCTTTCTTTCTGATTCGTTTCCTGTTGTGATTCGAGGAAAAATCTGTGTAACACCCTACTTAGGTGCGTGCGGCTATGCACATCAGTGAACCATGTGATTTGTCACACATTCACTCACCTAAGACGCATGGTGTCTACTGATTCTCTAGTACTTATTGTTCTTTCTTTTCCATTTTTTTAGTTATTTTGATATAGAAATCTGTGTAATACCCTACTTTGGTGCGGGTGGCTATGCACGTCAGTGAACCCTGTGATTCGTCACACATTCACTCACTTAAGACGCGTGGTGTCTACCGATTCTCCATCGCTAGCAGTTTGATTATATTATTTCAATTTCGTTGTTATTTTCCTCTCGATTGATTTTATAGAGGAAACTCTTTTCGTTTTTATTTTGAAATATGTCCCGATATAAGGGGAAACTCTACCGAAATTTTTCGGGAAATATGTCCCGATATAAGGGGAAACTCTGCCGAAATTTTCCTAGAAATATCACCCCGTATATAAGGGGATGCTCTGCTGAAATTTCAAGAGAAAATATCTTCTTGGCGTTCTTCGTGTTCTTCGTTCATTCTTCGCGTTCTTGATACGTTCTTAGCGTTTTTGATACGAAAATGAAATTCGATCTTTTCAGGAGCCTTAAAACATCCTATCTGAAAATGAAACACGATAAAGCATTGCATATACGAGAGAGAACTCGATTAGGTAACGAAATCCTTCCTTTTGTTGTTGGGTTTTCATACAAGATTATTGGAATTCTTGATTTTATGTTCTTTGCTATGAAGAATCCTAATTTTGGTTATTTTTGAAAAAGTCTGAAGATTTGATTTGTGATTCCCACTAAAATAAGATTTAAGCATCGAATTGATGCAGTGGCTTGGAAAGTTAGGGCCTTGGAGTTAAAATAGGCATAAATACGAGTATATATGCATATGAATAATATATACATTAGTCTATAGTAAGTGTTGCTGATTATGCAAGTCGAAGACTTAAAGAAAGAATTACATCATGGGAAGTGGTTTGAGTTGGATCATGAAAAGGATCGTGTGTCACGTTAACGATGATTAGGAGTAGAACTACAGGTCGGGCATGCAACCTGTAGGTTTGTCGGAAGGAACCCGTATTGGCGTTTCCCTACCTATGTGGTACACGGTTGCCCTGTTATGATAAGTGCACACGAAATGGATGATTTGCAACGCGTGGTATAGGGAGCCAATATCTTTAGGTTGAATGACAGAAGATGTGGTCGTGTCATGTTGAGGCATGGGTGGTTCAATTGCGGCTGGGTCATGATAATATGTATTTAAGCTGCTAGGTTATAATGTTAGCATGAGGTTTTAAACAACCCAGTCCTCGAGGACGGTGTGCTCGTTTATTTCCCAGGTTTAGGGTTTGAGACCCTGATTAGTAAAAGAAAAGGAAATTGTCAGGATAGTATTGGAGGATTGGTTGAGGCGACGTGCGACAGTATAAGCTTATCAAGATCAACACAATCTCCAATCCCGAAGTGTCCACAGCTTCGGAGTCCAAGAATGGTGAATAGGACTTAAATTAACAAGAAGGAATGAAACCTTTTGTGATAACACGTTTTGAAAAAAAATACACAATTTGTTTGCTTTTCTCTTCTTCGTTACTTAGCATTCGCTAATTTTTATCCTATGATTGATGGAAAACCCAATAGGTGTTGGTGAGCTAGCGCAAGGACTTTAGTAATCCAGCCAGTTAACATAGTCATCCAATCAGCCACAACAGCTCATTTATGTAAGGTAGTTAGTAATCTTTTGTATATTTTCCTTTCAAGCTGATGTACATGTAAATGGTTATAGTGGAACAATGTTTTATGAGAACCTTGTTTGTGAAAAGTGTTAAAATACTTTCTTTTGAGTATTTTTAATTGCAATCTGTTTCTAAATGTTAGTTGTGATTGCTGAAAAAATTATTGCTGAGTAACCAAATCCAGATATGGGAGGATTCGATGACCCGGGAAATGGGGTCGTGAGAAAGGCATCATAATTTATCATTGTACATGTCTTTGTTAATACTACATAATTAGCACATACTTTCCAAAAATAAAAGAATAATGTGAGAAGAAAAATAAAGATGTATTTAGAATAAATATAGAGTGACCCAAATCCCAAAAGAAGGTCAAAACTTGACCTGATCGACAAGAAATAAGTAGAGAGAGATAGGTACACTATATATTGTACATAACACCTATACATGTACAGATAACTATTCATATTTATTTTACTTTGTAAATACTATATTTATTTTTGAACATTTGTATATAGCCCTAATAATAAACTAAAACTAAAATCAAAATAAAAAACACAAAATAAAACGAAAATTAAATCTATAATTCATTGTACAAAAACTACATAGATGCACACACCACATATTTATTTATACATCTATGAAAATTAAATAAAAATCATTTTATATTCCTTAAATTATATTGTAAATAAATAATATAAAATAAAATGTATTTTTGCAAAAAAATAATAAAATAAAAAATACATGTATATAATATATATGTATATTGTACATGTACCTAATACTACATTTGTATATACCATAAACAATTTTATAAAAATAATTAAAAATCACAGAAAATTAGTTACAAATCAATAAATAATTTTCATTTTATTACCTTCTTAAAATCATTTACTATTTTATAGTTAATATCCTTTTATTTGTAAATTCCAGAGTTACGATTCGTTCATGTGGGATTGTTGACCGTTGTCAACCCCTCCTCCTAGCTAACCCGACCTGATTCCTGCTTCATCGAAGCTTCTTCTCCTTTTTTTCTCGATCAGGTCAAACCTCCATTCACCTTGATTCTTGTGCCTGATTATGCTCCTAAGATCCATGATACTCACGGATCCCTAGGCACAGCCGGATAGCCCTAGGGTTTCAAGCGTCACTCCAATCTTTTTGGAACCCTAGGCACCTCTATAAAATGTCTCTTCCACCTCCTGAGCTCAACAACTCGTTCCTCGCCACCCTCTTGCCCACTAGCAACCTCCAACTGAGTGACAACTACCTGGAGAGACTCTGGAGATCTGTTTGGTGGTCAGTTGAGCGAAGCTCGGCTCGTAGCCGGAGCTCTCCGCCGGGACAAGCCTCCCGACCTTCCACAGTTTGGTTGATGCCATAACATCGCCGCTCACATCGCCTAAAGGCCCTAAGCACATCAGAATATTCGAGTAGTCTTTATATCACTCGCATTTTTGTCCCCTTTCAATTATGTCCATATACTCCGCCACCACTTTGTTCGCTCCGATCACCGGGTCTAGAGCTCCGTTCCGCACTCTTCCCCACACAGATCAATACGCCAGTTCTCCCTTCGTCTCTTAGCGCAACATGCCCCCCTTGAATCTTGTTCATCGGAGCAAGATCGAGTCTAGACCTACTTCCTCCATGACTGCCAGAGGTCGATCCTCATCCACCATCGCTTTCCGTGTTTCTTTCGTAAAATAACATCAACCGAAGCTTGGTCTTTGAGCCTGGAGTTTACCTTCAGGTTTAAGCATGCAAGGCGACCCAGTTTGTGCCCCGACTGCTTAGGCGGAGCAGCTCCAGGTGGAGATCTACTGTGTCGACCATCCGACCATCAGTCCATCCATCGGAGTTGTCCATTCAACGTGGAGCACTTCCACGACAGTACTGGACCCTTCAACCTCTTCATCAGAGCAGCGGATCTCCCTCCATGCTCGATTGAAGTTCACCCGAGCCCAGTTCATCTAACACCCTTTATTATTGTTGGATCACCCATCTCCTTCTATTTTTGATCTGAATCGCTATCTCATGCCCAACTAATAGCAGTCGAATCTAGTCCGTAGTACATCTGAGCCACACGTCATCGACAACTTTGTCAGCCATCAGATTCGTACTAGCGTAGTAGATCAGAGCCGTAGATCCCCGACAACATTAGAGCCGTCAGATCCTTTTCCACGAGAGTATCAAAGCTGTCAGAGACCCCATGCAGAAGGCACGTGCTTCGAGGCTATCTTGCACTTTTTATCCTACAGTTTTCCTTATTTAGCTTTAGTTCAGTAAATAAAATGTGTAGTTAAGAATATTTGCATTTTGGACCCTCCAGTTTATGTTTATGCACTTTAGTACAATCGAGTCTGAGTCACGTGCATCCGTACACTTATTTTCGATTATTTACGTATCGCACCTTGAACTTTTGCTTGTTATTAATTAAAGTCTATGTTCTGATATTTGCATTTATGCCTCCACCTGCCTGGATCACATGTTGCGCACGCTTTTCTCTAGATTAATTGCATAAATGCCCCCGAGTTTTACTGATTTGTTATTTGATAAGTCTTGGAACTTAAGTTATTTACAGAAAGGTCCATGTAAACTATTGTTAATTACATGTCTTTTATTTGATGCAATAAATAGAAAATTTGTTCTAAAAAATTATCTAAAAATCACCTATAGCTCATGCTATCATTTATTATTTATGGTAATTTTTGGGTATTAATTTGCATGCCTTTGCTATTATTAAAAATTTGAAAACCCCTAAAAAGTGTCTTGTTTGTCTTAGAAAAATAATAAAAATTTGAAAAACCACCTCAAAATTCCACAAACATTACTGCAGTTGTCTTTTAGTAACTTTTAGCTCTAGTATTAATTTGTTTGAAAATATCTTATAAAAAACCTAAAAATTGTAAAACACTTAAAAACTTATAAAAAGATATATAAATTTGTAAAAAAAAATCTAAAATAGTGTTTCCAGTCTCTGTTTGTGGATAATTAACTCTACTTTATCATAAAAATCCCATCCAGGAGTTTTGGGGAACTTTAATTAATTTTAATTGCAAATTACTCCTGATTGTACACTGTTTGCCCTTTTGTCAGTGTTTGATTTTTTGAAAATCCCAAAAATATTTCAAAAAGCTATAAAAATTACCAAAAATAAATAAAACATATAAAACCTAAAAAAAATCTTGCAATTTTTTGAGTGTTTTCGACCTGTTAAAAAACAAAAAGAGTGTGAGTGAGTCTTTTATTCCTTATGCTTATTTTCTTTATTTTGAAAATTAAAATTTTGAAAAATAAAAAAACAGTAAAAAGATTTTTATTCCTAAAATCGCACTACTTAGCTTTTATTTGTGCTCCTTGAGTTCGATTTTGATCGTTGTACCATGTAAATAAAAGTAGCGAAACCGCTTACATTGGATTGTTTCATCTATAAGTGGTTTGATTTTCTCGTTGATTTGCTTGGTTGGTTTGGATCAGAAAAATATCATACTTTCACACTTAACCCGAGTCAATTTGCGCTTTACCGGAATGGCACCTTGTCGGGGAACATGGCTTAATAGCATGATTTCCCTTTTTATCGCTATAATTATAATTGTTTTCTGACCATATTCTGTTTGCTTTTTGTGCGAGGAACCGCATGAAGAATGATTCGGTTCACTTTGGAGTGACCAAGCACAAGAGGAAGAGCATAAGACTACATGAGTAGTTATTTTATATATATATTTATTGATTTTAGCGAAAATTCTTGTAATAATCTAGAACGTTAGGACACTTGTGAGACATTTATTCGGAGTCTGTTTCGTCGAGTGCCAGTGCACTCAGGGGAGCTCACTGCGTTTTCGCTGATTTTTCACATTTATTTTCTATTTAATTCCCGGGGATTTGGCCTCTAGACTTAGGACTTTTATTTTCTTGAGCTCAGTAATTAGCTAAGGTCCAAACAACCTGATAGAATATATGCTCTTATAGATAATATTTGGACTTAGTCAAATAAAAGAAAAAGTTAACTTAATTAGTTAAGAAAACACATCATTAAAAGTCGCATACAATGCTAGCAAGATCCGTTGTGGCGAGCACCGAACGATTTTCAAGACTGGACTCAGGTCTCTTCTATGATTGATTAACTACCATCTCTTCCCACTAATAGAATTTACTCATTTTAGGGTGATTTTCTTGTGCATCATATAGATTAGTTTTATTTCTGTCTTTAAATTTATGCGGAGATCACCCTGCATGTAGAGTGCTGGAGCAAGGTACGCATTTCTATCTCTTCATGCATCACTGTGTTTAGTCACGTATCGGCTTTTCCATCCTCCTTCATTTTTTTTCTTGGACTTAAATAAATAGGAAATCGAAAAATTCATTAGATGTTGCATTATTCAGAAAAAGACCTAAAAAAGAGATAACCAATAAAAGCTAGGACTGATGAAGAAAACTTGACCTAAAACCATACTTCATTGAAAAATTCTTGTTTTAGGGAGAGTAACCCCCACATTGTCTGATCTACCTGCAGAGAGTCGAGTGAACTACACACTAGGATAGAGCCATGCCTAAACTCTCTTTAGACTACTGGTTCTAAAAATGATTAGCTATTTATCCAGTGAGGGTCTGTAGACAGCCGGTAAATGGTCCGCATTCCCTTGGCAGAGTAGGTGGTTTGGAGGACACCGTGAAAACACAGTCCTCAAGCAAAATGGGTAGCCAAAAACAATCCGTACTTACACCCATACTGGCTGGGAAGTAGGCGCAACTAGTCGTAGGAATCCGAGTCAGTCTCCAGGGAGAATCAGGCTCCTAACATCTCGCTTAACCGTTCTGATAGATTGGATGTTCACCTCATAAAATTTGACAAGATAAACGATCGAAACTTTATGGTCATCACATTGCATTGCGTAGGTGAACTGGAGTTTTGATTTCTCATCTTGCTTGCATCAAGATCTACTCTTCATAAATACCCACATCATGATGATGGGAAGGAGGTCTCTTAGGTTGCCTTTGGCTGCACCGCTTTTCAGCACTCCACCTTGTTCATCTAGGACAACTTTAGAGAGCTCGGACCCTGCTCTCTGAACCCGAATTTGCCCACCCTGTTCCCCCTCAACCATTCTTCTTCCACTCATGAGATACATCCAGATAGGCCAGCACAAC
The DNA here is from genome assembly GCA_037367405.1 of Ottelia alismoides. Classification (NCBI taxonomy): domain Eukaryota; kingdom Viridiplantae; phylum Streptophyta; class Magnoliopsida; order Alismatales; family Hydrocharitaceae; genus Ottelia; species Ottelia alismoides. Next base: position 2,573,675 of record JAZKJV010000464.1, read on the forward strand.
CCTTTGTTCACCTTAACAACACCTGAAGCTAGGGTCTTTTGCCTTTGTAGAGACTGGAGAGATGGCCAGCAACGAAAACAGAACTGATGACCAGCATCGCATATATCATCGTTTGTACTAAATTAAGCCGCTATCAACAACACATTTCCATCTTCCCTGGAGACCATGCATCGACAGATTCAGGACTGGGGAGTGTTCATGGCAGAAGTGAGGAGGGAGCTCGTTCAGATGCGAGCCGAGTGAGAGGAGCCCGCACGACCATCTAGTGGGGAGATACCCAGAGCTGAGGGTGAAGATAGATGCCATGATGAGTCGTAGGACCCAGCCAGACCATCACACACAATGAGGAAGTACCACTACCCTGGTGCAACCCTCAGCCACATATGGATCCAGCTGCCCGAGATCCTTGGCGACTTTGAGCTTCACCCCTAGACCATTCAGTTACTGCCCAAGTTCTGTGGGCTACCCACCGAGGAGCCCCATCTCCATCTGCAGAAGTTCGAGATGATCTGCAACACCATCCACGACAGATTTGTGGAACACCAATTTACAAATATTTTTTGCTAAAAGATAAAGCTAAAATAAAAGAATAAAGAATGAGAATCGTAGATTCATCATATATGCATTTAATCAAAATTATATTTGAATAGTAATCAAATTTATAACTCTAGTTTATAAATAATTTTTACATTTAGATGTTTATGGATAAATATTAAAATCATTAGTTTATATTCTATCTATATACATTTTTAGTCTAATTCGCTTCCTAATACAATTATATTTTTTTATAATTCATAATACTAAATTAAATTTAAAAATAAATTAAATGTTAACGAAAACCACGAGTATAACTTTTTTCTAACGTAACAAACTCGAGTATTAATTATTTTGCTAAAAAAGGAAATTTGGATTTTTTATCTAGGAAAAAATTACAACATTTTTGTATTTAAGAAAAAAAAATTTTTTGTTACAAAAAAATCCTACATGTTTGTTTACCCATATTAGTTGTATAAATGAAATATTTTAATTCACACATATTCATCCCATCATTGTATCCAATTTTTATATGAAAGTTGGATTGCTTTGTTTCATTAAATGTTCATCTAATAAGACTAGCTCTACAAATGGGGTGAAATTAATATGTTTAATACACGCTCTTAAATTTTAACACCCTGCAAAATTCATCTATATTTTTCTCTATATCTTGATTGAGATAAAATGATAAATCTATATTATTTTAAAATATTTTCCATAGTTTTTGAATATCATACTTTTGTTATCACATATAGAAAAAATTACATAATGCTATTATTATTTTCCTTTATATTATTTATAACATGATGAGTCTATTTTAGAATATTTTCCATATTATTATTTTGGAAGATCATATTTTTTATGGTATATAAATATTACAAAAGATTGAATGCTTACTAATAGTAACATATTTAATAAATGTAGAATCTATGGCTTCATGATAAGATAATTATAAGATGTTTGTTTTTTATTTATAGGAAATCTTGCACCAGAAAATAATTATAAATGAGCAATTTTCATATATTTTTGTGAAAATTTTCCATGATTTCAATATGTATTCAAGATTTTTTTGAGTGATGGAATAAATTAAGTAGTTCTGAGCAATTCTATAATTTTTGCCTTGCGGCATAGTAAAGTTGTTCTTTGTGTTTCCTTGATATTGTTTTTCCCAAGACATTTCTTGAATATTATATTGAATAATAAGTAAATAATAAAAAAATAATAACAATTTGTGTTACTTGCTATTTATGCACACTGCAAATCAATGTTCTTTTCACAAACCGCAGCGAAACGCGGGCAAAACATTAGAAGACGAGATTCTATGGTTAGAGCATTCCTCTGTCATTCGATCTTCGATTATGATTTGATCCAATACAAAAGAGTGCGCCATGTGCGGACCACTAAACCCTTAAATTAGCACCGCTTCGAGGTAGTTGTTTGATTTGACGATAACATTGATCATTTGATAAACGGGATCTAATGTCAGAGAGAATGCCACATGGAACCTTGAGTTCCATTGGATCAAATCAGAGTGATCTGAGCCCTCGATTAGATTTAAACCAATGCCCCAGCAATACCACATGGACGTAGCATCACCCTTGGATTGAAGGGAGGACATCTGCACTGCACACCACCCTCCAATTTTCACAAGTTTCTCATGTAACTTTGGGCATTTTATAAGAACATATCTTGAGTTTTTTTGTATTACGTACATGTCAAAATACAACAATATGTGGTTGAACACGTACATCTACAAATTATTTTATGCATCCACCCTCTGTATTTTTGTTAATTTCCTAGCATCATACATAGCTTTCCAAATTACATCTATACCCATTTTACAGTTAGTAAATACATATAAATAATTCAATATAAAATAAAACACATATTATAAAATAAAATAAAAATAAATTTGAATATATATAAGAGTATAGTATATTATATTAAATCAGATTTAAGAGTATATTGTATTATATTAATTCAGTTTTAAAAATTAAAATCATTTTCTATTCTCAATAGTCAAAAACATCAATAAAAAATATATTTTGACTTTAAAAACATAACAATTTTAAAATAATTAATACATATTAAAACATATGCAAAATCAAGAAAATACAAAATAAAAGCCCCTTAAATTCAAATATTCTTCAAAATTTATAGAAATCATATAAAATAAAAAGTCTAAAAATATTATAGCATATCAAATTAGGGTAAAATGGGGCTGCCCCCAGGGAGTAGCCAACTTGGCTACTCCCACCCCTATTTTCCCTAATTTTTTTATTTTTTTGGAAAATAAAAATTTGTATATTCATCATTATATCCCTCTCACATTCTATTAAAATTTCGTCAGAAACAGAGACTCATAAGCCCTCCATCCAGACGTCATTTTTTTAACGGTCGCATGATTTTTTAAATTGACCATGTTTGGATGAAGGCCATAGGAGTCTCTGTTTCTGACGAAATTTTAATGGAATGTGAGAGGGATATAATGATGAATATACAAATTTTTATTTTCCAAAAAAATAAAAAAATGAGGGAAAAATAGGGGTGGGAGTAGCCAAGTTGGCTACTCCCTGGGGGCAGCCCCATTTACCTCATCAAATTAAAGGCATCAAAATATTATATACAATATAATCATCAGTAATATTTTTATTATTTAATATTTTTAAATCAATAAAAACGATACTTTTGAGTTAATAATTCACTGTTTTTCGATTAAAGCAATATAAAATTAATAAAATATTAAAATATTCCAAAATACCAAGAATAGAATATATACTTTTATAATAAAATCCTTTTTCACTATTAAAAATCAATAACAGATAGAAAAATTAAAAATCAGAAAAAATAGAAAACTAAAATAGTAAATATAAAAGACATAAAAATATATAAAACCTAGCATAACATACCAAATCAATTATTAGAGATATATAAAATAGATTTGATTCTAAAGAATTTGTTTTTAAAAATATGAAAGGAAACAAATAATTTTGAACTACTATAACAAATAAATCAAGTAATTTGAGAAGATGACAATTGGATAAAACTAATCCAATCGCAGCAAAGCGTGAGTCATTGCACTTGTTAAAATAAAAGCAAAGTTGACATGGCACATACGTTATCATGTGACCATTCAAGCAACTCACGACAAGAAAAAAAAGAATGAAGGAAGAATCTAGGGTTTTAAAAAAACCCGAAGGATTTAATTAAATCCAAGAACGGGAATCAAGAAAACGACCACAGTGCCATGACCTCCTGAAGACCAGTAGAAAGCTGACACGTGTCCACACCGTAACCCTTCCTTCCTCCCCCAATCCCTTCGCAAACCCCAAACCTTCAAACCGCTGGACATCCCCTTCGCTTCGCTCCCCTCCTCTCCCTCCAACTCTACTATCCAAAAAGGAAAAGAAAGGACATCGTTTTGGTCCTCACATATGGATATGCCCCCATCACTTTCCACGAGACCCGTCGCACTTGAACGCCTCCCTTTCCTTCTACACGTTACTCACCCCCTAACACTCGATCTCTTGGCCTGAAACTGCTTATATCCACCCTAAAATCGAAGCTTGGCGGTAACCCATTTGGCTGCAGGCCAAAAGGACCCGCGGGAGCACCTGATTTCAGTGGTAGTTGCCGTTGTTGAACCAAACCAGTTGTGGGTAGTGATCGTTTTGTTGTTGGGTCAATTGGGTAGTTGGCTTTTGGTGAGAATGGTGTCCTTGGCGTGCCCAAGATTGGATCTTGGCGGGGGATTGTGCGGGAGGTCCGGCCTGCGGATGGTCCGGTCACGTAGGGAAGGTGTTCGATGTTGGGTTCCTGCGTCTCAGGGTCCTCAGGGTGAGATTGGTGCTTTGTGTGTGCGTGCGTGTGCTGTTCTTTTTCCTGTTTGAGCTGACTGAATTGGTGGTGTAATGTTGCAGTTGATGTGGTGAGAGCGGTTTCTTCGACCGTGGATCGCGAGGCTTCGGTTGCTAGCAATGGTTTGGTTTCGGTGTCCGAACTGTTGGAAGTAGTTGCCGCTGACCTACAGATGCTGAACGAGAACCTTAAATCGGTGAGTGGGGTATTTTCTTGATTGGGTATCTTTTGGAGATTCTATGCTTTCTTTTGGTGATCATGTCTGTGTTTTGTTCTATTGGAAGTATTGTTGCTCTGTAAGTTCCATTACATTTTAATAGTTGACGTGAAAAAAATTGTATCTTAGCGGCAAATGATAAGTTGGGTCTATTCATTCTAGGAAAGAGGGATACAAAATGGTGCCGAAGGGCATGCAAGAAAGTATCACAAAAGCATATGAAAGAAGAAGCCATGTGATACAATAGTAGTCGGTCACTTCTCTCAACCATGTAAGAAGAAAATTTACTTGAAGGAAAAGTACAACTCTCCTAGGACTCTTATTCACTTCCATTCTTCTCTCTCTTGGTTTATGTTGTATCTCTGGGGTCAATGGTTCCACCAGTATATTTATAGGCTCAAAACATAAGACTCCATAATCTTATTCCGATAAGGACTTCACATGGAATACCTATATACTTATTAGAAATAGGAGTTTAATTCCTTTAGAACTCCTATCCTTGACACACTATAATTTATATATAATTGTACCTGTTTGTTTTCTTTCAGATATCTTACAGTATTTTTTATGTGTAGTATCTGATAAAGTGCAATAGTAATGTCCTAAATCCATTTTCTTCAAATACATATTGTATCTCAGTTGTTGATTTAAGTTTTAGAGGAACTCTAATTCACGTGAAAATTACTTTTTTGAGCCATAATCCGATCCCAACATTTCTCTTTCTAGACTTGTCCATATGAGATTGATATCAATAAATTCAAACCTGACTCCTACTGGCTATAAGCACTTCATCATGGGAATTGTGATGTTTGGTGAGAATGATGGCATTTGAGTGCCCAAGAGTGAATATTAGATGTGTGTGTGTGTGTGTGTGTGAGGGCTGGTTCACATGGGAGTTGGTCACACAGGGAAGGTGCTTGATATTGGCTCCCTCTGGCACAGGGTGAGATTGGCATTTAATGGGAGTGTATGATGTTCTTTTGATTCTTTGAGTTGATTGAAGCGATGGATAATGTTGCAGTTAATGTCAAGAGCAAGGTTTTAAAAAACGTGAGGCGTATCGAGGCGTTTTCCCAGTATTGCCTCGAGGCGTAAGCCTCGAGGCGTATTGAGGCGTAAGCCTCACTCGTGGAAGAAATTTTTCATAAAACATCATAATTAACCATAATTACAATTTCCAAGTTCTAGAAATTTAATAGTTATGAGTAAATACATAACTCCATGACATTTCAAGGCTAACATCATGGTTTAAACATCGAAGTTGTTAATATAACACTCTTTTTTGGACTCTAAATCAGTAAGGAGTCAAGTAAATATGAATATGCAAGCACAATAATAGGTAACTCTCTCCAAAATTTAAAGTCTTGAATAAAAATTTACTAGAGGGGTTAGATGTAACACAAGATGCATATTAAGAGTAGAGGCATTAGATTTAATATCTCAAGATCCAAATTTTTGTTCATGTTGATATATAAAGAACATGCATAACAAAGTAAAAATAAGCTCAATACTTTAATAAACTAAAAAAATGCATTTTAGTGGATTGTGAGCTTAAGGACTTGAACATACTTGTCTATGAAAGATGAAAAGCCCACAATCAAAAAGAAAAGAAAAAATATTGCAGAAAAAATTCAACAAATCAGCACACAAATGAGGCTACGCCTCGAGGCGCGCCTCATAACCCTCGAGGCTTAAGCCTCACAGAGGCTGTATGAGGCTATAGCCTTGAGGCGTTTTTCCTAGAAAAACGTCTCGAGGCGTGCGCCTCAGCGCCTCGAGGCGCGTTTTTAAAAACAATGGTCAAGAGACTAGTTTCTTCGATCATGGATCACGGGGCTTCAGTTGCTACTAGTGGTTCGGCTTTAGTGTATGGACTTTTGGAAGTAGTTGGTGACCTGCAAAAATCAATGAGAACATAAAATGAGTGTGGGTATTTTCTTGATTGGAGCAAGTTTTTGGAGATGCTATGGTTTTTTATGCTCAACTATGTATTTGTTCTATTGGATGTGTTGTACTTAATTCTTTGTACGTGGGACTAGAGGTTATGAATGAAATTCCAGCGATGCCTCCTACTAGCCACCGCATGGAAGAACCTCGTGCTACCGTCGCCCTCCTTAATCCATCCCTGCTTAGATCTCTGCCTCCTTTTTGTCCTCCTCAAGAAGAATCTGTTGACCAACCTCTCTCCACCTGAAGTATATGGTTAGATCCTCAAGCGCATCACGGAAGCGTGAGCGTCGCATCGAATACGACGAAGAACGACTAGTCGCACTAGTTGTTCTATGCAGCGGAAATTAAAAAAAATTTCTTGCGACGAAACCACATGATCCAAGAACACTTCTCGGATCGTTTCGTCTAAACCACAAACAAGTATTAGGTTTACCTCTTGAAGCGTGGTTGCGATCGAGTCTCTAAACAAAGAGACCTCCTGTCTCAAGTCCGATCCGACGGAGGAGACGCTTGCGAGCGCGGGGATGAACCGCGTGCTTCTCGCAATCCATGTTGATGATCCAAGCGGCGGATCTCCTGATCTCGACACACGAGATCCGATGTCTTCTTCACGAGCGGGGCGCACCGAAGGAGACGGAGATCCTCGAGCAAACCATCGGGCAGCATAACGACGATGCCGCAGCGATGGAGAACCTCTCTAGGGCATCCATGGTGGACGGCCACATGAGAGAGAGAGAGGACGTGTAGAGAGAATGAGAGAGAGAGAGAGATTTGTTGTCTCAACTTGTGTGTAAAGAAGAGCAATGGGGTGCCTCTCCTTATATAGGGTTTTGGGATCCATGGATCTCAATCCATGTGTCAACACAAATCCAATGGTCCACATTAATTTGTGTTTCTTTCAATGGTCATGATTTGTTGCTAAAAACACACCAACAATTAATTTAATAAAAATCAAATATATATTAAATATAATTTGATTTATATCAAATCAATCTCCATTGGAGAGATAGGAAAGGAGGCAAGCCTCCTTCCATAAGGAGGGTGGACGGCCACCAATTCCTCATGGGAATTGTGGCCGTCCCCTCTCCTCATTAGGAAGGGAGCTTCCTTTTTCCTATTACATGAGATTACATTATCTCATGATTCTCTCCAATATTTGCAACAACTTTTGTTGCAAATTATTTCACAAAAATAAATCCAATTTATTTTGTGAACATTGCAATCATGCCATTTGAAATTTGTGAATCACATTCACAACCCAAAACAAAATGTAAATTACATTTTCAATTTAATGTCCAATGTGAATCCAATTCACATTAACATTTAATTAACAAATGTAAATTACAAACATCTCTCTCTTATATATTATAAATCACATTTATAATATATTTGATTAATATGAATTTTGCTATTCATATTAAATCATATTTAATCATCTTGGATCTCTATTCTCTTGTGTCCAAATAATATGAATCACATTCACATTATTTACATCTTTGATAATTAAATCACATTTAATTATCTTAGATAACTCTCTTTATAATATGAATCAAATTCATATTATTCATGATAATTAAATCTCATTTAATTATCTGTTTTCTTAATGCTTGGATACATATATCAACAATAGAATTATCCATGAACTCTTTCAAGGATAATGCGCTTTCTCCGCAGATACTTGGAGATAAGGACAGGGCGATTGTATTGTTCCACGTATAGTGACATGGATATTGAGATTGTATCTCAAATCCAGATCGCGGGCCTCCCATAGATGCTTGATTAAATCAAGACCGTAAATCTAATCTTCTCATTGTATCTGAATCACATTCAGATCAATGTCCAACACTTGGACCAAGATCAGATCACTTCTCTACTGAGAGGAGTCACTAAAATCCAGACCCGTTTCATCACTCCCTAGGAATGGAAGAGTCATGGTTATACAATCGTTTATGATCACATCACCCTCAGGTATTCCCAATACCTGTACATCCTGCATACTGGAAGACTCAGACTAAACCCGAAGTATTCGATCAACTTTATACTGTCTACTTCATGGTTTTATCAGTAAGTTTCTCATTCGATCATTGGGAGTCGGTATCGATCATATACTTTCCAAAAGCATATATCATACCTAGGTCTTGACCATATACTTTCCAAAAGTATATATCAAACCTACAAATTCAGTCAAGCTTCCAAAGCGAGACGACCGTGCGCACGGAATTTGATTCTTCCCAATATCTCATGAGTGAGCTCATGTCTTCCGGTTCAGTAACTGAACCTGTATGATCCCTTTGAGAGATCGTATTACTCATATGCCCTTATATGCACACCAGCGCGCCGGTGTGTAGACCTTGATTAGGTCATCAACCTATTGGTCTGCCAAATGTACATACTTAGACATATAGCAACACATCTGTCTCCGGTCAGAGGATGCGTGCCTATATCATGACAGCATATGATATAGGACTTTGGTTATCTCGATCTCGTTAAGTCAACTCTTTGACCTAACTAATCTGACACCTCCGAATCTCTATTCCTATGCAGAGGACCTGCATCAAGAGGTCGGTCAGATATCAACCTTTAGAGATAAGGATTGCCATCTCCTACTCAGGCTGGAGATCATCTCTTAACAATCATCTGACGGTGCTTGATGAGTCCTCAATCTAACTCTTTAGATATTCATCTAAGCACCAGCCTCTATGATTCAATAATTGAATCAACAGCTGTATGATCGTTAAGATGGCCATGGTACATAACCCTAATTGTACTAAGGGACCTATTATGCAAATTATGTATTCTTCATTTCAGATTAAGGAGTGAATTGCAATAACATTTATTGCATAATGGCTCGCCGTGGGCTCGCATTTCCAACAATCTCCCACTAGCCCAAAGAGCCATTAATGGGCTAATCATTTAAACCCACACTCATGTGACAATCATAGACTATTAAGAAAATAGCTAGGTAAGCTGATCAGTCACTCTGTTCCCGTGAGACTACGCCAAGTCCTTTTACGGCACTTGCATATCCCCAGTAACAGTGCTCGCATCTAATGCGAATGTTGCATCTCATGCAACCAATACTCAATCTAGTTGGTTACAGTGTCCCTGACATCATAACCAGTATCCCCATAATCCTTATTAGAATACCTTCATTCCCTGAGATCTCTATCTCCTAAGGTATCTAAAGTTTAGACCTTTATAGATCACTATCTACATGGTCTTAAACTTTTGAAGATAAGACTTTGAGATTACTATCTCAAAAATCTCCTCATCTATGAAGATTTTCTTATTAATGCAACCAAGTGTTTTATTTCCATAGTAGGATTAGTAACAGTTTACTACTCCCACTGCATGGCAGCCATCTAGCTTTTGTACACATCTAGCACACACCCAGCTTCTCAGAACTGATGCCCAAGGGCAAGTAATTCTAGCATTCACTTCCTCAACTCTTTGAGGTGCTATCCCTTAAGATAGGTCAGTACCATATCTTAAGGGTTAGAAGCCTTTCTTGGAATTTCTATGAATAGAATATGTCCAAGGTATACTACAAATGTGACAGTCCAATTATCCTCTTCTCTTGGCTTCTGAACAACTTCAGAACTAAGATCTAAGAGGTATCTTTGAAATCATATTTCAAGATATGGAATAACCAGAGAATAAAACACTTATTATTATCCTTATATCATTTTAAATGATTAGGATATCATCTACATTCAGCAAGATGAACACAAAGGCACTCCCACTAAACTTCACATGGCTCATCAAGATTCTATCTGAAATCATAACAATTCCATCAAATCTTATGGTCCAACTTCAAGAAGCGTATTTGAGTCCATAGATGGATTCCTTGGTTTGCACACCTTGCTTTCCTCAACCATGAAGCCCTGGGGCTACTTCATGTGAATATCCTCAAAGAGGTATTCGTAGAGGAATGCAATATTGACTTACATCTTGAAGATGCAATAGTCAAGTTGTGTAGCTAAGATTAGCAACATTCTGATGATTTTAAGCATGGTCACCGAAGAGCAAGTCTCATTGCAAGCAATGTCTTCTCTTCCGGTGTGTGGCTCATGGCTACGAACCGTGCTTTGAAGGTCTCTACCTTCTCATCAGGTTCCCTTTCTCTTGAAGATCCATTTACAGGTTTTACAGGTCTTACCTATATAGGTGGATCCTATAGGGTCCATATACAACACTTGTATATGAAGTCTACTTTAGACTTTTATTGCTAACATCCATCTATCCATGCTATGATCTTCAGAAGCTTCATCACATGAAGTTCGATCATTGTCAGATTTCTCTGACACATGGAATCCTTCCTCAAACTCTTTTGAAGAGGTTTTAGTGTTTCATCTTTAATTATCTTTTTAGTTTCCAATTTCAGGAGCCTCATTATCTTTTCAAGATTAAATGAGTTCCTACACTTCATTTTCATCTTGATTCTCAAGAGTCTCAACCTCCAAGAATCACATTCTCAGAGATGAGATATTTCAAGAATCTCAAGGTCATAAAGTAGGTATCCAATACCATCTTTTATTTTTCTAATGAAGCAGCACTCTCAAGTGCTAGATTCCATCTTGCATGGAACCTTATTAAGGATATACATTGTAGTCTCTACTACACATATATACCTGGAAACTAAGGGATAATTATGCTAAAAATCATCATTGATAAGATCATGTCACACATGATCCAATTGTATCTCCCTATAACTCTATTGAGTTAAGGTGAGTTAGGAGGATTGAGATAGAAATGATATTCATATCTCCATAAGGTATCCTTTGAATTCATCTAACAGGTACATGCTACCTTGATTAGATCAAATTCATTTTATCTTCCTTCAAACTTTGGTTGTAGACCAAAATTATGAAATCTTTGAACATTTCAAAGGTTTCTTCAGATGAAGAGAAGAAATTTCATATCATACATAATCATTAATAGATATCATATATCCATAATGTTTACTATGATATACATGATCCGCATACATCAATATGTATGAGATCCCGAATACCTTATCATCTTACACCATTCCCAAAGAAGGCTGTATTGGACATTTTATTATGAATACAATATTCATAAGCATGTAAGCTTTGAAATTTTAGACATTCTAAAGTTTCATCTCTTACTAGCCTATTGATCAAATCAATAGACAAATGTCCAAGGCTTGATGCTAGATCATTGTCAAATGATCTTCATCCTCCTATTGATCTTAAGGTTTAATTTCAGTATTTAGAAATGTTAATGAACCATTCATTAATTTTCTAATTTAGTGAAGTCCACTAGATTATTAGATTACTATCTGAAATATATACATCATAACTCTTTATGATAGTTCTATCTCAGATTCATGTTTATTTCTAACATTTAGAAACAAACAATGAGTGTATTCTTATATCTAGGTCATAGAGACATTCTCTAAGACTAAGGACTCTCCCACTGAAATTAACAAGTCTATCAATCCAACAGAGATTGTTGCAACAATTGCATCAATATCCATGTGGATAACTATAAACCTTTAAGATCAAATTTTCCAGTCTTCTAAAACATATGCAACCTATTGCAAATGTCATCAGAAGATTGAGATACAATTATTTGACTTTATCTTATCAATGATTTATGTAGATTAATCTGATGCTCCATCCGAGTCCTTCTCTAAGGATTCTAGATAGACTTGATAGTCATACTATCAACACATCAACTTATTGCAGTATTGGCATTCATCCAACTCTTCGGATGACATATGGAAGTCATAGATGTATAGTCAACTCTTTGATTATACTTCTTACTCGGGTCCAACCCATGCTTCCACTGCGCTCCCTTTATCTATAAGCAACCATTGCTTGAGACTAAGGATCTCTTATGTAAGAGTATTTAAACATTTATACATGCTTCATTAAATTCATACAATATGAATATTATGAAGCTTCTTGAATGACCAGAGTATAGATAGTAGAATGATGACACTCATCATCTACATCCATCTAAACTCTTAAAACATAGGTTCAGGTAGGTACTCAAACAATTTGAATACATCATCTCTTATAGAGCCACCATTCTGCATGATGCAGTGAACCATCTCATTCATGTTAAATGTCAAGAGCACATGTGTATGCCAGAATATCTTCATTAATTTTATAAGGATTATTTGACAATTGCGATCATCATCGACATGTCACTTCCAAAGTATATCCGATGAGAGATCAAGACTATAGAGACATACAAACCCTAGGGTTGTAGTCTTATTATCTATTTAATTGTCATTCCTCATTATTATGAGGAAACTTGTACATTGCAACCACATACATTATGTGTCCAATTGCAAGTACAATATCTGGATCATGAGTCCAATCCAAGATATTTCACTGGTTATTATTGAGTATATCATTGAGTGAGTTTTAATGAAGGATTATCTGAAATAAGAAATTTGCATAAATATATAAATATATATATATATATATATTACTTTGATTTAGGATTTTTATATCAAAGTTGTCTTGTCTTGTCAACACTGAAAGTTTATTCCCTTAATCACTTTCAATGTAAGAGATATACTTACCATTATATCTCAACAAGATCTGGGATCTCCTTCCTTATCTTTGTTGCATCCCAATAATATGAGAACCTACAACTCGGATAAAAAGAAGCGGGAACACATTCCGCCTTGCAAGTCCAACTTGCATCTCCCAATTCGGTCTTTAACACTCGGGCCCACCACCCCTAAGGCAATGTTGACCCGTCATTAATTGAACCAACCGTCAACAGGAATACAACTCGCTATGCGCAATCCAATATCGCCCCAATAATATGAGGACCCGATATTGGGGTCACTACGCATACGTCCTTACTCTTTCGAGAAGCGAAGAGCCCGATCCAAATGGATCGTATGCAGGAGCTGTCACTTCGGACAGGCGTCTCCTACATACAATATCTGGCGACGGAACCCTTCGCCTTGACGGGAGACCATGGATGTCACTTATGTGATCCTCCATATCATATTCAAATTCTAATTAATCATTATGAATCATATTCATTATGATTAATTCTTCCAAGGGAATTATTAACTCTAATAATATTAGAGTATTTCAATCTTAATTGGATTCCAATTAATCTAATCATATTAAATTAATGATCCAATTAATATCCAACAAACATTTTAATAGTTACTTGAATAATGGTATTATCTCAAATACGTATTATTTCGAATTTTAATAATTAGGAAAAATACATCTTAATCCCTCGGACATTATCCCGACCCTACCCGCTGTCATGGCCAGTACCGACGAGAGTGGGACGGACCACATACGTTGCAACCCGCAACCCCAATGCTCTCCGACTAGGCACCATATCCGCCTCGGGAAAGGATAATGCCAAATTGATTAATTTGTACTTGAGATGATCATCGGTTCTTCAACCGAAATTGTATCATATAGTAATAATCAAAACATTTTTGATTAACATTATAATGAGATTTGCTAAACAAATCCCAAGTCCTATTCAAGCAACATGTTTGTTGGAATGTTGATCATGTAGATCATGTAACCAATCTTGATCTAGATCACATCTAATCATTTGTTGGTTAGGGCAAGGTCATTTAAGGACATAATTGTCATTAAATATTTCACAAATATTTATGCATAATTATTCCAGGAAATTAAACAATTTAATTTCACTAATTAATTAAATGACAATCACTAGGTTCTTGATTAGGAAAGTATTTTCAGCAGTGACCCTCACTTACTAAAAATATCATATCTCAATCAATTTAAATCCAAATTAAGCAAAGTAAATTTCTAAAGTTTGCTAACTTGATTTACAACAGAACCCAAGTGATTTGCACGCATTTCAAGGCGTATCAAATCCGCAATTAACATCTTAATTACCATGATCCGCAGTCCCCGAAACAGTGGATACATGTTCACTAAAATGAGCATATCTAGAGCAAACGGAATCGAAATCACGCAAACTCAGATCCTACGGTTTCCTTATTTAATGGGGAATAAAATCCAATTATTATTTTCGTGTTTAAACAATTTAAACAGAGCCGAAAATAATATCAAAACAGAGATGCGAAAATGAAATGCAAGAAAGCTTTCGCATACCCTAAAGAACCCAAGTCGTCCTCGGTTTATGGATCGTATCCAAAAACACCGACCTAAGGCTCTGATACCACTTGAAGGATATGGTTAGATCCTCAAGCGCATCACGGAAGCGTGAGCGTCGCATCGAATACGACGAAGAACGACTAGTCGCACTAGTTGTTCTATGCAGCGGAAATTAAAAAAAATTTCTTGCGACGAAACCACATGATCCAAGAACACTTCTCGGATCGTTTCGTCTAAACCACAAACAAGTATTAGGTTTACCTCTTGAAGCGTGGTTGCGATCGAGTCTCTAAACAAAGAGACCTCCTGTCTCAAGTCCGATCCGACGGAGGAGACGCTTGCGAGCGCGGGGATGAACCGCGTGCTTCTCGCAATCCATGTTGATGATCCAAGCGGCGGATCTCCTGATCTCGACACACGAGATCCGATGTCTTCTTCACGAGCGGGGCGCACCGAAGGAGACGGAGATCCTCGAGCAAACCATCGGGCAGCATAACGACGATGCCGCAGCGATGGAGAACCTCTCTAGGGCATCCATGGTGGACGGCCACATGAGAGAGAGAGAGGACGTGTAGAGAGAATGAGAGAGAGAGAGAGATTTGTTGTCTCAACTTGTGTGTAAAGAAGAGCAATGGGGTGCCTCTCCTTATATAGGGTTTTGGGATCCATGGATCTCAATCCATGTGTCAACACAAATCCAATGGTCCACATTAATTTGTGTTTCTTTCAATGGTCATGATTTGTTGCTAAAAACACACCAACAATTAATTTAATAAAAATCAAATATATATTAAATATAATTTGATTTATATCAAATCAATCTCCATTGGAGAGATAGGAAAGGAGGCAAGCCTCCTTCCATAAGGAGGGTGGACGGCCACCAATTCCTCATGGGAATTGTGGCCGTCCCCTCTCCTCATTAGGAAGGGAGCTTCCTTTTTCCTATTACATGAGATTACATTATCTCATGATTCTCTCCAATATTTGCAACAACTTTTGTTGCAAATTATTTCACAAAAATAAATCCAATTTATTTTGTGAACATTGCAATCATGCCATTTGAAATTTGTGAATCACATTCACAACCCAAAACAAAATGTAAATTACATTTTCAATTTAATGTCCAATGTGAATCCAATTCACATTAACATTTAATTAACAAATGTAAATTACAAACATCTCTCTCTTATATATTATAAATCACATTTATAATATATTTGATTAATATGAATTTTGCTATTCATATTAAATCATATTTAATCATCTTGGATCTCTATTCTCTTGTGTCCAAATAATATGAATCACATTCACATTATTTACATCTTTGATAATTAAATCACATTTAATTATCTTAGATAACTCTCTTTATAATATGAATCAAATTCATATTATTCATGATAATTAAATCTCATTTAATTATCTGTTTTCTTAATGCTTGGATACATATATCAACAATAGAATTATCCATGAACTCTTTCAAGGATAATGCGCTTTCTCCGCAGATACTTGGAGATAAGGACAGGGCGATTGTATTGTTCCACGTATAGTGACATGGATATTGAGATTGTATCTCAAATCCAGATCGCGGGCCTCCCATAGATGCTTGATTAAATCAAGACCGTAAATCTAATCTTCTCATTGTATCTGAATCACATTCAGATCAATGTCCAACACTTGGACCAAGATCAGATCACTTCTCTACTGAGAGGAGTCACTAAAATCCAGACCCGTTTCATCACTCCCTAGGAATGGAAGAGTCATGGTTATACAATCGTTTATGATCACATCACCCTCAGGTATTCCCAATACCTGTACATCCTGCATACTGGAAGACTCAGACTAAACCCGAAGTATTCGATCAACTTTATACTGTCTACTTCATGGTTTTATCAGTAAGTTTCTCATTCGATCATTGGGAGTCGGTATCGATCATATACTTTCCAAAAGCATATATCATACCTAGGTCTTGACCATATACTTTCCAAAAGTATATATCAAACCTACAAATTCAGTCAAGCTTCCAAAGCGAGACGACCGTGCGCACGGAATTTGATTCTTCCCAATATCTCATGAGTGAGCTCATGTCTTCCGGTTCAGTAACTGAACCTGTATGATCCCTTTGAGAGATCGTATTACTCATATGCCCTTATATGCACACCAACGCGCCGGTGTGTAGACCTTGATTAGGTCATCAACCTATTGGTCTGCCAAATGTACATACTTAGACATATAGCGACACATCTGTCTCCGGTCAGAGGATGCGTGCCTATATCATGACAGCATATGATATAGGACTTTGGTTATCTCGATCTCGTTAAGTCAACTCTTTGACCTAACTAATCTGACACCTCCGAATCTCTATTCCTATGCAGAGGACCTGCATCAAGAGGTCGGTCAGATATCAACCTTTAGAGATAAGGATTGCCATCTCCTACTCAGGCTGGAGATCATCTCTTAACAATCATCTGACGGTGCTTGATGAGTCCTCAATCTAACTCTTTAGATATTCATCTAAGCACCAGCCTCTATGATTCAATAATTAAATCAACAGCTGTATGATCGTTAAGATGGCCATGGTACATAACCCTAATTGTACTAAGGGACCTATTATGCAAATTATGTATTCTTCATTTCAGATTAAGGAGTGAATTGCAATAACATTTATTGCATAATGGCTCGCCGTGGGCTCGCATTTCCAACACCACCAACTCCAGCACGAAGAGGTCCCTGGAATCCTCAACCCGATCCAACTCTGAAACAGCCCTCTGTGCCTCAGTGCCGCACCAGATGGCTCTCCCACCTCTCTCTCTTGTAATCACACAACTTCTTCCTCAACTCCACCAGCTTGTGAAACAAAGAAGCGATAGCCAAGCCATCCACTGCAACAGATCTCCAGAAGTTCTCTACCTACTTCCTGAAATCGTCCTGAAGTGCATCTATCATAGGGCTTCAGGAAGTTTATGGTGGAATTTTCAGCTGTTACAGTCTTGTGTGCATATTAGAAGCCAGAAGGCTATGCATGACAATCGATGTCGTCTCACTATGGAGGAAGATATGGATGCAATCCATTCACGAGGCACATGAAGCTTTGTTACTTACCCGACAGAGGCTTTAGTGGTAGGTTCGTCGTAAGTGGGTCTTCACAGTGAAGCATATAGCGAACGACGATGTTGACCGTTACAAGGCTAGACTTGTGGTATATGGATTTACTTAAATATATGAGGTGAATTATCATGACACTTTCTCTCCTATGGCCCATCATTCCACTTTTCCATCCTTCTTTCTGTTGTTGTATTGAGAGACTAGACACTCTCCCAATTTGATGTCAAGAACGTCTTTCTGCATGGCAACCTGCAAGAGGAAGTCTATATGCAATAGCCACTTGGGTTCGCTGCTGGGGGAGAGTGTCAAATGATATGCCGACTGTATAAGACTATTTATGGCCTTAAGCAAAGTCCCGAAGCATGGTTCTCGAAGGTCTTGGACCTTATAGGGCAGCTTGACTTCAAGGGATTAAATGCAAATCACTTACTCTGTCTTTACAGACATCATGAAGTATTATTATTATTTTGTTCTGTGTTGAAGACATTATTATTTCAATAGATGATTTACAAAGAATTGATGAGGCGAAGGCGTTCTTTGGATAACAGTTTGCCACACTAGGAGAACTACGATACTTCCTTGGGCTTGAATTTGTCTGGATCAGAGAGAGGACTAGTGATGACTCAGAGGAAGTGCGTTGTCGATCTCCTTTTAGAGGCGGGGATGGCGGATTGCAGTTCTGCAACTACTCTAATGTATCCCAGGACGAAGCGCCATGATGATGACACAAATGAGATCGATAAGATGAGATACATGGAGCTCATTGGGAAGCTCCTATATGTGACTATCACCAACCTAAACATCTCATTTGTCGTGGGCAAAGTCAACCACTTTATGAAGCGTCTACGTTAGGCACATACGGATGCAATTACCATGATCCTAAGGTACTTGAAGTCTTCACCATGGACATGATTACTCTTCAATAGGGACATTCCTTGAGATCACAACTTGTGTAGATGTTGATTATGCAAGATATCCTAAAGACACGAAGTCAACATGTGGTTTCTAGTGTTCATAGGAAGCTCATTGGGCTCATGGAAAGGCAAGAAGCAAACTATTGTTGTTAGGTCGAATGTTGAATCTGAATACAAAGCCACAATGCAAGGAAGCACTGGGATGATTCGGGTCATTTATGTTATGAATGACCTAGCTATTGACGTGTGAAGTTGTATTGTTCATTGCCAATAATCCAACATTCCATGAGAGGACCAAACACATGGAGGTGTACTACCACTACACTAGAGACTTGATACTTAAGCGCTTCATCTCTATATCCTATGTTAGCTCAAGAGACTTGATACATAAGCGCTTCATCTCTATATCCTATGTTGGCTCAAGGGAAGAGACTGCAAACATATTTACTACGGGGGTGTTTGTTTGCCCCTCCTTATTCCTCCAATTATTTATCCCTCCATAGACGATCAACGTTTTGGTCTTGGATTCAAGATGAGGGATAATGTTTCCCTCACTATGCCCTCTATTACTGGCCTCTCCTGCCAAAAAATACAAATAGCTTTTACTTACCTAACAATTATTTAATATAATCCCTTTATCCCTCCTTATCCTCTCCCTCCTACTAAATAGAAAATAGCAACTAACTACCACTTATCCCTCCTTATTCCTCCTTATCCTCTACTTCCAATCGAATAAAAACTATGTCTATTCCCTCCTTGTCTCTTTTCCGCTATTCTTGTATCGAATGGCCCCTAAGGCTTTAGACAGGGGGTCTTTCCAGAAATGTTATTCCAACCTGAGCATGATCGGAATGTACGCTCCATCTTGAGGTGGAGTATTATAGGAAATAATATTTATGAATTTGTTATTTCCTTTCTATCTGATTCTCTCGTTTGTTACATGCCATCTAGGGTTTCTCCTAATATATAAAGGAGTCCTATAGCCTTAGAACAACCAAGTCATTCATTTCTTTCCACAATTTATTGCCATTTCTAAAATTAGGAAATCATGCCATCGAAAATTCTGAACTGCCTTTCATTCCTTCTCAAAATCCAAGGAAATATGTACAGAATGCACTTTTCTTGTTGAACTTATCCTGACAACTATGCTGTTTGATCATGGATAGAAAAACCTGTCGAGATAGGTGATTCTGCAGATTAAATTTGTCATCTCTCTTATATTCATATTAAAGCTTTTGCTAATGTTTTCTGTATCGAGTATTGTTTTGGTTGATCTTTTTTTTCTTCTCATTTTTAAGTAAATATCTACTTTTGAAGAATATATCTCGATTGATTTTACGGAAAATAGTTGTTTGAAACATAGAAGAAAACTAAAGCAACTCCAGGCCCTCTTTCCACGAACTAATTACTGGGAAATGCACACAAATGAATATGGATATTTTTAACTGCACCAAAACTTGATATATCGTCTAGTATGTATGGGTATGGTAGGTGCATCACTACATTATATACACAAAATACCTTCTAGGAATGAGGATAAAGATGCAGCTTCCTTTGTTGCCTGCTGTTTTCTTTTATAAATTTAAGCCTGTTGTGAGGATTTGAAAGATTCACCTGCTTATCCTAAAAATGCAATTTTCCCCTGAATATCTAAATTCACTATAAGTTTTACTTCCCTTAAATGGTGATAACTATTCCTTTTATCAGCATCCAAATTTGTGATATACGTCAAACTCATCACTTATCAAACATCATTCAGATTGTTGGTGCAGAAAATCCTGTTCTTTTATCAGCCGCTGAACAGATATTCGGTGCTGGTGGAAAAAGGTTGAGACCTGCTTTAGTGTTCTTAGTTTCAAGAGCTACAGCCCAAATGAGTGGATTGACGTAAGTTTTTCTGATTTCCTCAGAACCATCTTGTTGTAAAATTATATGCAATCGAATGGAAGATTCACCATACTAGTTGATTACAGGGATCTAACCGTGCAACATCGGCGCCTGGCAGAGATCATTGAAATGATCCACACTGCAAGCTTGATACATGATGATGTTCTAGATGATAGTGGATTGAGACGAGGTATGTAAAATGAAAACACATGGTACATCTTTGTTGCATTATAAATCATGGTCTAGGTAATTTCTGTGCCATTTTGGGCCGGTACCCTTCTAGATAAGCCTACACTTAAGCGTGAAATCATGAAGATTCTGAAAGTGGTCTCTCAAGGATTTGTAATCAGATTTGACTGTGAACTCATCTTCTCCATAGCCCTAGCATCCATCATGTCCATCCTTGAAAGCACGTCATTTAATACTAGTGTAGTCCAATTCAGTGATAACCCAAAGCCTTTTCCCACTTTATATCCTTTTGGCTGATATCGATTGATTTGGAACGATATATTGGCGATAAAGTTTTCTTATGTTGACTGCTATCGATGAAATTTGAAGTATTTAGAGTAAATATTCCACCATTTCGACAAATATCATCTATATTATGTCGACACAAGTGCATATCATTGATGTCATCCTCATTGCTTGATTGAATAGCTACTCGTTGTCTTAGAAATCGGATGCACATCCAACATGAATAAATGACCAAATTTATGATCAGTAAGTAATAGTAATCTATCAATGTGAATCCATGGTGGGCTCCAGTTGATACTAACTGTCTTTAGTTCATGTAGAAGTTTTAGTGTAAAATATATATTACATCATCTTTTTTTCTTTCAAATTTGTGGTTGATCGAATTTGTGACTATATATTCTTAAAATTGTCCCTGCAGGAAAACAAACCGTCCATCAACTATATGGAACACGAGTCGCTGTACTTGCCGGAGACTTCATGTTCGCACAATCTTCTTGGTACCTTGCAAATTTAGAAAACATTGAGGTTATAAAACTTATCAGTCAGGTTTGCACTGGGGTCTCCTTAATGCATTCTGATGAGCAATATTAATTTTGCATCCCGACTCAGCCATTATGGACTCGAACAGGTAATCAAGGATTTTGCTAGTGGTGAAATAAAGCAAGCCTCCAGCCTCTTCGATTGCGATCTCTCTCTGGACGACTACCTGCTAAAGAGCTACTATAAAACAGCCTCTCTCCTCGCCTCCAGCACCAAATCATCTGCGATCTTCAGTGGTGTAGGCGAGAGCATAAAAAACAAGATGTATGAGTATGGGAAGAACCTTGGCCTTTCGTTCCAAGTTGTTGACGATATCTTGGATTTCACTCAGTCTTCGGAGCAGTTGGGCAAACCAGCTGCGAGTGACTTGGCCAAAGGGAACCTCACTGCACCTGCCATCTTCGCGTTGAGGAGGGAGCCCAAACTGAGAGATATCATCGACTCGGAATTCAGCGAGCCTGGATCCTTAGAAGTGGCAATAGAGATAATTCATGACTGCGGTGGGATCGAGAGAGCTCAGGAGCTGGCCCAGGAGAAGGCGGAAATCGCCATCCAAAACCTTCAGAGCCTCCCAGAAAGCAAATTCAGATCTGCTCTGGAGGGACTGGTTAGGTACAATCTTCAGCGAATCGACTAATATGGTAGAGAAGGTTGTTGTATTATTAATCATATTACCCTTTGATCTGATTGTTGTTGTAATATTGGTTCAATTGCCTTGTATTTAGGTGGCAAAAGCTTGTAACTATGTATACATAAAAATTAGTATTGAAATAGTAATTTTGATAGTGAAACCACCAGCATTGTAAAGGGTGAGGAGACAAATATATACATTGGTGTTAACACTACAGTAATTAAGAGAGATTTTTTGTTCATCGCAGTGCCATCTGATTACATAACTCTGTTGCTAGCTTAAGTATGCAGTTCCCATCAATGCCAGAATCCGTATAAATTTCAGTTGATCTAGACTGCTTCCATGCTCCTGTCAGTCACGTGCTAATGAAGATCGTCAAAGGTACTATATGACCTGCAGTTTCAGAAATGCATGTAGCAAATCCTCCAGTCTCATCGTCCTCGTTTATAATGTCTTTCATGTTCTAATCTACGGTCAAGATTGTCACTGGAAGAAGCTAGCACCAAGGTTCTTGTTTGCATTCCTTTCATTGCAATTACCGGTGCTCTCACCTTCACTTTTATGTCAGTGTTATATGCTCCATGTTATAATTGATATATTGGTATTGACAGTTCAATGTTCATTTGTTTTCGATTGACGCTACTTGCGGCTTGATGTGAAGATGTTCGTTGCCTCGCCTTTCATGCTCCTCCATCAACTTCTATGAAGAAATCCATCAACTTTATCGTGCTTCGTCTGAAAGGTAAATAACATTTCTCACTTCCATCCTCATCCTCCAACTCCATTTTATTCGGAATAATCGGAGCTGAAATGTGTGTCTGGTTGCGTGCGTATGTCCATCACTTACTAGAACTTCCAGCTCAATTGGGATAATAGTTGGTTTGGATTGAGTTATACCTCTTTATTGCAAATCAGGCATGATTTTAAACATGCATAAATTTGTGAAGTCTGTCATAACTTTAGAGATGTTCAGAATCATGGTATGAATTTGTGAATTTTGCTATAAATTTAGAGCAGCAAAAATTTAGAGCAGGCTTGAAATACTGCTACATCATGCTAAAGAACTTCCAGCTGTAAATTTAAGATGCCCTATTAAAAGCTTCGCCTGCTTTTCTACATATCATCTCACAAAGATATGATTGCGAAGGGAAACATCTGATATGGATTGTTGGATAACTTTTGAGTAACTTTTTTGATGTATAAGTAACTTCATACCTGAAAAATAGTAGTAGGTCCTTAGATGTTCACGGGGCATTAACCACATGGTGGAAATTGTGATGCTAAATTCAGAGTTTTTAATATTGTATGATGATAACTTTTATGAATAGCAGAAGCAAATGCACACAAACATGATCAATCAACTAAAATACAAATACATGGATTTACAAGGTCCACCCGTAACCATGCTACGTTCTTGAGCGGCGGGGATTGGTTTCACTATTTGTGGAGAAGAAGAAAATACGTAGGATATAGAGAGTCTTAACCCTAGCGAGACTCCGTTTGGTAGGGAATGGTGTGACCGATGGAGGGGGTGCATACGTGGGTTTCTCAACTGGATTCAGGAGAATAGATGGCTAGGATTCAAGACATATTCAAATAAGTAAAATTTGCCATCAAATCTTATATAATTTGGGATTATTTAGGGATCATGGATGCAAGATGTTCCATGTATTAATGCTTTGTTTGAAGAGTGTTGGGATATTTGTAATTTAACCTCTATTTGTGTAGAGTTGTTCAGTCCCAGCCCCACACCCATGTACTTATTGGCAATTCTAGTATACGATATATATATACATATATATATGGGATATTTACACCCATAACCCTGAGTAATTCCATAATTACCCCAGATACCCAAGATAACCCTGAATTACATGAGAAACCTCGAGTAATTACTCCGCTTCACATCTATAACCTTTCGTTACTTTTAACCGTCAATGCTAACCAAACCATAAAGTTAATCTAACCTAGTATCCATCCAACGGTTAAAAATAAACCTAGTATCCATCCAGGCCGGGGGGGGGGGGGGATGGCGATCGAGAAGAAGGTTGCCGGGGGTGCGGGCGGATGGTGTCGCGGGGGAGGGGGGCCAGTCGGTAGTGCGGGGGGGTTTGCGGGCGGATGGTGCCACGGGGGAGGGGGGCCAGGAGGTGGTGCGGGGGTGTCGCAGGTGACGGAGAGGAAGGCAGGGCGGGGGGTGGGGAATGGCAATCGAGAAGAAGGTTGTCGGGGGGTGCGGGCGGATGGTGTCGCGGGGGAGGGGGCAGGCGGTGGTGCGGGGGGGTTTGCGGGCGGATGGTGCCGCGGGGGAGGGGGGCCAGGTGGTGGTGCGGGGTGGGGGGGTGTCGCAGGTGACGGAGAGGAAGGCGGGGCAGGGGTGGGGAATGACGATCGAGAAGAAGGTTGCCGGGGGGTGCGGGCAGATGGTGTCGCGGGGGAGGGGGGCCAGGTGGTGGTGCGGGGGGGGGGGGGGGGTTTGCAGGCGGATGGTGCCGCTGCGTAGACTGCCCCAGCTCCTCGAGGCCGCCGCCTAGCTCCTCCTGCTTCTCCTCTGTTTGCATTCAGAATTTCAATCTTACTTCGAGATCTTCTGATTTGGGCTATCTGTGAAGACGATGCTTGAAGGAGGAAGCTGCATTGCCATTGAACATCTGAAATATTCGATTTCGCAGAAGCAGCCTTCTTCCTCTTCACAATCGCCCTGCGAAGGAGCGGCCATCTTGGCTTTGCCTTGCGTACCAAAACTGAGACCGCCCAGCTCTTGTTGGATTGAACTGGATCCGGAGCAAGAGAAAATGGGGTCGGACTTTCCGTGAGAGGACGACGAGGGAGGGGTGGGATTCTATGGTCGGAGTCGGAGGTTGGTGAAGAAGGGGAGGAGTCATTCATAAATAAAGAGAAATTTCGGTGTGAAATGAAAAATTCTTAACGGACACCGTCATAGTTGACGGAAAATTGGGTGGCAATTAACCCGAGGCTATGAATGTAAGAGTTAAGGACTATTCAAGGTCCTGAACGTAATTCGTTATTATAGAGGGCTTCTGGGGTAATTATGGAACTACTCAGGGTTATGGGTGTAAATATCCCTATATATATATAAGGTGCACTTGAATTGAGGTGGCACCTTTCCTTGATCATGGAAAGGTGTCATCTTAGGCCGTTGGATCATGGATGTACATGCGAGATTGAAACCACTAGGTGGTTTTCATGCTAACTAACATTCCTAATATGTGGGTGGATTAAATTAGTAAAATACACGTCATCAATCATTCTATATTTAGGAATAAATCGAGTGATGTACGAAATTTTCCAGCAATATCTTATGTAATAAATGTTCGCATTTTGAAATAATTGTTATCACTTTACCAATGTTTGAGATATTTTACAATTCTATGTCATAAATTACAAAAGCGTAACCCCTTATATTCGCAAAAAAGTCCAAATCCGACGAAAATTTGAATTTTTATATAGACGTGTTTCCTAAAATATAAGGTGCTTGGATCATATGCTAATTAATTGATGTACACGTGGAAAACATTCCTAAAATTATGGGATTTTTGTTACAACTATATTTCCTAATATATTAGATGAGGTAAGTTGCGAACACGTTAAAAATGTTAAATGTCATATGCATATTAATTTTAAGAGGTATTAAACCCACTTTGTAATGAATGAATCCATATTAAACAAATAGTCCTTATTTTACATTCATCGAGTTTATTTTACATTCCATGTACAAACTTTACGTCCATCCAATACCATGTTACAATGTCAAAGATTCCAACAAAATGAAGACTTGTAATAAATGAATCCATCATTTTATCAACATATGTTACAATTGTAATTCATATTTTACATTTCTCTCATTCTTTTTACATTCGTCTCCTATTTTTCTGCAGTCAATTCCAAATTGATGACATCCGTAAGATATGGTTGTCTCGATCTTTACCCTTCTTCCTCTCATTGAAAGTTATCCAAGTGGTCTACATAATATAAAAATAAAATAAGATATTGTAAACAGAATATGGAAGTATAAAATGACTGTAAGTAATATAAAAATAACCGGAATGTTTTGTACAAGTAGTGCATCAGTCATTTGAATGTAAAATACATTCTGATGATGTAAAATGAGACAGAAAAATGTAAAATGATCAAATGTATTGTAATTTTGTGTACTGCATTGTAAAATGATGTAATCAACATCACTGAACTTAAAACAAAATGCGTATATATACGGATCATGCAATAAAAGCAATGAACCTGACATAAAAAAGAAGTACATGAAAAAGTAATAGAACACGAGTGCACGAAAATAAAATAAAACAGAATTTTACAAATTGAAAATGAACAGATGAAAATATAATGAAGCCACAAACGATATGATATTAGTATGTAATCGAGAAATCATCCTCACCGTTTGAAAATCCGATATGAAAAGGTATAAAACATATAAAAACTGCAATGAAAAAAATAATGAGATTTTCAATAGGGAGACGAAGAATTGAACTAAGAAAAATGGAAAAAATAAGAACATGCAGCCTCCATGCGCAAAACATACTTACCTGGAACTTTTTTAATGGAGATCTTGAACGCATCGTCGATATTTTGATGAAATCGAAAGAGAATAACTCAAAAACCATGAAGAACATAGATGGGAATCTCGAGTAAGGGAGAATGACATTTAAAAATATGCTATATTTAGTAATCAAATATGTGTAATCAATATTTAGCATGATAATCGGGATTGAGAGGGAAGAGAGTTTTTTTTTCTAAAAATAGCATAGTGGTTTTTGTGCCGATTAGTGGTTTTATCGGATGCCGTTGATTAATATCGGATGGATGGTAAGAGGTGTCGCACCAAGTGCATGGAAATGTGGCACCTCAATTCAAGTTTTTCCTATAAATATATATATATATATATATATATATATATATATAGGGAAATTATCCAATGAACCCTGTGCCGATTTGAGATGAGATGAGCCCACTCATTTTTTACCATTATTTCCTATCTTTTTGAGCTTAATAGGTATTTGTTTACAAGTGTTATATCATATTCTTACTACTAGTAACTATTTTCAGGAAAAAAATCTTAAAATCATACAAAATGATTGTATTATTATTTGTATTACTAGTCTCATTTTTATTCTTACCAATGACCATTTCTTGTGAATCTAAGATTTTCTTTATATGAAAATAGTTACTAATAGTAAGAATATGATATAACAACAGTAAATAAATAAGCATCGAACTCAAAATGATGGAAAATATTGGTAAAATATGAGTGTGCTCATCTCATCTCAAATGGGCACAGGACTCATTGGATAAGCCCCCCCATATATATATATATATATATATATATATATATATATATATATATGGGTAAAATGTGTATGCCCCCTAGAGGGAGCTAACTTAGCTCCCCCCGCCCTATTTTCACAAATTTTTTTATTTTTTTGAAATCTAAAACCGTGTAAATTCATTATTAAATCACTATATTATGTCATTCAAATTTCATGCGAAACAGAGACTCGTACGACCTCCATCCAAACGGGGTCGATTTAAAAAATCCTGTTACCGTTAAAAAAATGACTGTCTGGATGGAGGCCGTAGGAGTCTCTGTTTCACACGAAATTTTTATGACATAATATAAGGATATAGTGATGAATATTTACGGAAAAAATTTTCAAAAAAATAAAAAAATTTGAAGAAAATAGAGCGGGGAGAGCTAAGTTAGCTCCCCCTAGGGGGCATACACATTTTACCCATATATATATATACATACATACATATACATACATATATATATATATATATATATAGGGGGGGGGGATCCCCACCTAGGGGGAGCTAACTTAGCTCCCCCCGCCCTATTTTCTTCAAATTTTTTTTTTGAAAAATTTTTTCGTGAATATTCATCACTATATCCCTATATTATGTCATAAAAATTTCGTGTGAAACAGAGACTCCTACGGCCTCCATCCAGACAGTCATTTTTTTAACGGTAACAGGATTTTTTAAATCGACCCCGTTTGGATGGAGGTCGTACGAGTCTCTGTTTCACATGAAATTTGAATGACATAATATAGTGATTTAATAATGAATTTACACGGTTTTAGATTTCAAAAAAAATAAAAAAATTTGTGAAAATAGGGCGGGGGGAGCTAAGTTGGCTCCCCCTAGGGGGCATACACATTTTACCCATATATATATATATATATATATATATATATAGGGGGGGGGCTTATCCAATGAGTCCTGTGCCCATTTGAGATGAGATGAGCACACTCATATTTTACCAATATTTTCCATCATTTTGAGTTCGATGCTTATTTATTTACTGTTGTTATATCATATTCTTACTATTAGTAACTATTTTCATATAAAGAAAATCTTAGATTCACAAGAAATGGTCATTGGTAAGAATAAAAAGAGAGAGAGAGAAAGGGAGTCTCTCTCTCTCTCTCTCTATATATATATATATATAGGGTAAAATGGGGCTGCCCCCAGGTGGTAGCTAACTTAGCTACCCCCGCCCCATTTTCTCCATGCTTTTAATTTTTTTTTGAAAATTTCTTCCATGAATATTCATCACTATATCACTATATTATGTCATTAAAATTTCGTGTGAAACAGAGACTCCTACGGTCTCCATCTAGACAGTCATTTTTTTAACGGTAACAGGATTTTTTAAATCGACCCCGTTTGGATGGAGGTCGTAGGAGTCTCTGTTTCGCATGAAATTTGAATGACATAATATAGGTATTTAATAATGAATTTACATGGTTTTAGATTTCAAAAAAAATAAAAAAAAGTTGTAAAAAAGGGGCGGGGGGAGCTAACTTAGCTCCCCCTAGGGGGCATACACATTTTACCCATATATATATATATATATATATATATATATATGGGAAAAATGTGTATGCCCCCTAGGGGGAGCTAACTTAGCTCCCCCCGCCCCTTTTTGACATAATTTTTTTATTTTTTTTTGAAATCTAAAACCATGTAAATTCATTATTAAATCCCTATATTATGCTATTAAAATTTCATGCGAAACAGAGACTCCTACGACCTCCATCCAAACGGGGTCGATTTAAAAAATCCTGTTACCGTTAAAAAATGACTGTCTGGATGGAGGCCGTAGGAGTCTCTGTTTCGCATGAAATTTTAATGACATAATATAGGGATATAGTGATGAAATTCCATGGAAGAAAATTTCAAAAAAAAAAAACCGGGCGAAATGGGGCGCAGGGGGCAGCCCCATTTATCCCATATATATATGGGTAAAATGGGGTTGCCCCCAGGGAGTAGCCAACTTGGCTACTCCCACCCCTATTTTTCCCTCATTTTTTTATTTTCTTGGAAAATAAAAATTTGTATATTCATCATTATATCCCTCTCACATTCTATTAAAATTTCGTCAGAAACAGAGACTCCTAAGCCCTCCATCCAGACGTCATTTTTTTAACGGTCGTAGGATTTTTTAAATCGACCATGTTTGGATGGAGGCCGTAGGAGTCTCTGTTTCTGACGAAATTTTAATAGAATGTGAGAGGGATATAATGATGAATATACAAAATTTTATTTTTCAAAAAAATTAAAAAATGAGGGAAAAATAGGGGTGGGAGTAGCCAAGTTGGCTACTCCCTGGGAGCAGCCCCATTTTACCCTATATTATATATATATAGGGTAAAATGTGTATGCCCCCTAGGGGGAGCTAACTTAGCTCTCCCTGCCCTTTTTTCACAAAATTTTTTTGTTTTTTTTGAAATCTAAAACCGTGTAAATTCATTATTAAATCTCTATATTATGTCATTCAAATTTCATTTGAAACAGAGACTCGTACGACCTCCATCCAAACGGGGTTGATTTAAAAAATCCTGTTACCGTTAAAAAAATGACTGTCTAGATGAAGGCCGTAGGAGTCTCTGTTTCACACGAAATTTTTATGACATAATATAAGGATATATATATATATATAGGGCCCTTCCAATGAGGTGCACCTTTCCTGGGTGTATGGAAAGGCCATCACGAGATCCGTTAGATCTCGATCTAGCGGTTCTTCATCCAAAAGGGCATTTTAGTCCATACATTTTCGTTTTAAATTTGAATTTAATTTCGAATTTGAAATTTATTTCGTCTTTATATTTTTCCATTTTTAGCGTGTCTGATTTGGTATTTTTTGTTGCCTTTTAGTTACTGAATTTTCGCCAACATGGTAGCATTTTCCCGAAATGTAGAATAGCAGACATTTTTGTAATATTCCCCTTGATATTGTAAAACTGCATTCTGCATTGTAAAATAAAATCACAATTAGTAATATTTATATTATAATAATTGTAATTTTGATAACACTATTGTAAAAGATCATGGATGTTTTGTAAAATCTGTATGAAGATTGTAAATTCATCATATCCTATTATGTGTGTTCTTCACAAATGCCAAGCATCTTTGTAAAATTCGAATCCTTGTTATAATTTTGCATCCTGCATTGTATAATAAGATCACAATTAGTAAAAAAATGATATGCAATTGTAAAATACGATCTGAGATTGTAAAAAAACTCGAGGTTGCAAAACAGTCTGAAATTGCAAAATAGGTCATTTATATTGTAAAATACGATCTGGGATTGTAAAAAAACACTCGAGATTGCAAAATAGGTCATTATATTGTAAAAACCTGGGCACGCCCTCCATCTCCAGCATCCTCTCTACCCGCACCTCCTCCGCCCTTCTCCTCCACGTCCCACCTCCTCCATGCACGTCCTCCTCCGCCCACACACCTCCATTCACGCACTCCTTCAACCGTCTCCTCCATGATCCACCTCCTCCATGCGTATAAATGTAAAAAGACAGTCTGAAATTTGTAAAAAGATGATATGCTATTGTAAAATACGATCTGGGATTGTAAAAAAAACTCGAGATTGCAAAATAGTTCATTATATTGTAAAAACCTGGGAACGTCCTCCATCTCCAGCATCCTCTCTACCCGTACCTTTGCCGCCCTTCTCCTCTACGACGCACCTCCTCCATGCACCTCCTCCGCCCACACACCTCCATTCACGTGAAACATGACCGCGAATCTCCCATGGCCGCGAATCTCCAGGGCGGGCGTGCTGTGGTGGTCGGAACTGGAAGACGGGTCGCGAGGATCGGCACCGGAGGCTCGTGCTGCGAATCGAAGCGAATCTGCTATTGCTGCGAATCGAATCTCTAGGAAAGGCATGTGGTGCTGGTCGAATAGGGAGACGGGTAGCAGAGAGAGAGAGGGAGAGAGGGAGGGAGAGGGAGAGAGAGGAGAGAAATTTGTGGAGATATTTGTTGCATTCTAAATATAGATATGCTAAAATGACCATAATGGGTTTTTCAACATTAAAAATATATAGACAACGAGCTGTTAATGGTAACCATCGGATTATTTGCGGATGGTCAAGATCGCGGGAATATTCTCTCTCTCTTTCTCTTTCTCTCTCTCTCTCTATATATATAGGGATAAATGGGGCTGCCCCCTAGGGGGAGCTAACTTGGCTCCCCCCGCCCCATTTTAACTATTTTTTATTTTTTTTAATTTCTTCCATGAATATTCATCACTATATCCCCATATTATGTTATTCAAATTTCATGCGAAACAGAGACTCCTAGTCTCCTACGGCCTCCATCCAGACAGTCATTTTTAATGGTAACATGATTTTTTTTAAATCGACCCCGTTTAGATGGAGGTCGTAGGAGTCTCTGTTTCGCATGAAATTTGAATGACATAATATAGGGATTTAATAATACGAAACAGAGACTCCTACGACCTCCATCCAAACGAGGTCGATTTAAAAAATCCTGTTACCGTTAAAAAAATGACTGTCTGGATGGAGGCCGTAAGAGTCCCTGTTTCACACGAAATTTTAATGACACAATATAGGGATATAGTGATGAATATTCATGGAAGAAACAGAGACTTCTACGGCCTCCATCCAAACATGGTCGATTTAAAAAATCCTGCGACCGTTAAAAAAATGACATCTGGATGGAGGGCTTCGGAGTCTCTGTTTCTGACGAAATTTTAATAGAATGTGAGAGGGATATAATGATGAATATATAAATTTTTATTTTCCAAAAAAAAAATAAAAAATGAGGGAAAAATAGGGGTAGGAGTAGCCAAGTTGCCTACTCCCTTGGGGCAGCCCCATTTTACCATATATATATATATATATATATATGGAAAAATGGGGCTGCCCCCGCCCCATTTTTCAGCGTTTTTTATTTTTTTTGAAAAATAAAACCATGTATATTCATCCATATATCCCTCCTATATGCCATTCGAATTTCGTCAGAAACAGAGACTCCAACGGCCTCCATCTCGATGGTATCGATTTAAAAAAATCCTGTTACCGTTAAAAAATTACTGTTCAGATGGAGACCGTAGGAGTCTCTGTTTCTGACGAAATTCGAATGTTATATAGGAGGGATATAGGGATGAATGTACATGGCGTTATTTTTCAAAAAAAATAAAAAAAATTGCCCAAATAAGGCGGGGGCAGCCACATATGACCCTATATATATATATATATATATATATATATATATATATATGGGGGGCAGGGAGCCTGCACCCTGGGATGTAGGAAACTCCCTGCACCCACCCCATTTTTCGATTGTTTTTTTTTACTTTCTTTGAATTAAAGTTGGGGGGATGTGCTTAATATGTTGAGGGGAATAAGTGTTTCAAGTTTCATGCAAAACAACAATCCCTAACACGTTCATCTAAAAGGAGTCAATTTCAGCAATTCTGAGACCGTTAAAATTTGGTAGTCATGGTGGAGATGATAGAAGTCTCGAATTAAGTTGAATTTGGAATGACAACATGGTGATACATGGTGATCTAAATCCCCTAAGGTTTCATTTCAAAAAAATCAAAAAATAATGAAAATTAGGGCGGGTGGCCGGTGTAAAGTCCTTTTTTCCATATATATATATATATATATATATATATATGGTAAAATGTGTATGCCCCCTAGGGGGAGCTAACTTAGCTCCCCCCGCCCTATTTTTCGCGTGTTTTTTTTTATTTTTTTTGAAAATAAAAATTATGTAAATTCATTATTATATCCCTATATTATGTCATTCAAATTTCATGTAAAACAGAGACTCCTACAACCTCCATCCAGACGGGGTCGATTTAAAAAATCCTGAGACCGTTAAAAAAATGACTGTCTGGATGGAGGTTGTAGGAGTCTCTATTTCACACGAAATTTTTATGACATAATATAGGGATATAGTGATGAATATTTACGGAAAAAAATTTCAAAAAAATTAAAAAATTTGAAGAAAATAGGGTGGGGGAGCTAAGTTAGTTCCCCCTAGGGGGCAGCCCCATTTTCCTCGTGTGTGTGTGTGTATAGAGAGAGAGAGAGAGAGAGAGGTAAATGGGGTTGCCCCCAGGGAGTAGCCAACTTGGCTACTCCCACCCCTATTTTTCCCTCATTTTTTTATTTTTTTGGAAAATAAAAACTTGTATATTCATCATTATATCCCTCTAATATTCTATTAAAATTTCGTCAGAAACAGAGACTCCTACGGCCTCCATCCAAACATGGTCGATTTAAAAAATCCTGCGACCGTTAAAAAAATGACGTCTGGATGGAGGGCTTAGGAGTCTCTGTTTCTGACGAAATTTTAATAGAATGTGAGAGGTATATAATGATGAATATATAAATTTTTTATTTTCCAAAAAATAAAAAAATGAGGGAAAAATAGGGGTGGGAGTAGCCAAGTTGGTTACTCCCTGGGGGCAGCCCCATTTTACCCATATATATATATATATATATATATATATATATATATATATATATACCTTGCTTTCTCATGTGGTTTCATCCCATGTCTGTTTTTATATAACGATAATTTACCTGTTTACTTATTTGTTAACATTTGTATTAATCATTTTTAAATTTGACAATGATTATAAGACAAAATCAACGAATAATCATTGCTATATGATTTCTTACTAGGAATATAATGAATTAAGTAATGAATATGTCAATTTTAATATATTTATAATGATATTTTATATGGCATTTATTCATGTATGTAACAAGAAAGAAAAGAATTGAGAGAGAAGGAACATTATCAAAGGCAGCATGTTCTAAACCAAAGGAATAAAAAAATCGATCTTGATATATGTAATTTCATGATGTAGAACCAATAGCAAACATATATCACTTTTACATGCAAAATAGAAGGATATATCTATTAATACAAATCCAATCGCGTTAGTACTATTTAATTTGCATCATCTTTTTTTATTTCTTAAATTATCCCCCAAATCGATAATATAAAAACGTTGACTTGACTTAAAAATGGATGCATCGATAGAAATAAAATATGGGAGACGTTGAACTGAAGTTTTGCTTTCCTATTAGTTTTATGCAAACATCTTATCATCTGATTCCGAACTCACTTCAATGACATAAACACGAAAGTAGTTGAGATATCAATCACTTTATATTGTTTTTCAAACATTTGATTGACATAGATGGATTAGGTATCGAATCAAATTCGATTGGCACTATTTCCCTCATTGTATTTTTTTTAATTTAAAATATATCTTGCAATGTATTTTTTCCAACTACATGTTTTATTTCTCTAAAACATTTTAGGATTTTCCACCTAATTACATCATAACCCAAGTAATTTTTTGCAATTACACCACGTACCCTATAACAAGGGCACATGTATTTAGGTAAAGATTACGAGGGTGTAATAGCAAAGATTACAAATGACACAGAGTAATTAGCAAAATCTTTACAAGTTCTTTAAAGCGATGTAAAAATCTTTACAAATTCTTTAAAGGGATGTAAAAATCTTTACGAGGGTGTAGGGATCATGATGTAAAAATCCCAAATTCTTAAAGCGAACTATTAAAAAAGAATAAATATTTACAAGTTCCTAAGGAAGGGACATTGATTTTTACAATACTTTGCTGGTGGACTATCACATTCATTCATGACATGCCTTTTTTTCGATGGAGTAAAAAAAATATTCCTCTTCAAAAGATGGTGAATATTACAAGTCATACCCTCAATGAATGAGTTAAGTGCCACTTTAACCTCTAAAGTTTGGTAGAAGAGTTGTATCACCTCCTCCTCAGATGCATCAATTCTTCCTCTCCCTGCTTCGCCTACTAGCCCCCAACATCAGTAGTTTTGATCCCTCCTGAGGACATCCCCATCACCTTAGCATGAGGATGACATGGTCATCGTTGATGGGGATCGACTACATGAGTGTTGGGTGGCTTGGGAGAACACAAAATGTAGCATAGGAGTTCGAGGGAGTCTGGATAACTAGCTTCTTCACTAGACTCAATGGGTTGGAGTAAACCAAGCCAAACTTGAGGGGCTAAGGTCCTGTTTGTTCGTTTGGAAAGGAATTACAATGGAATGGAATCAAGACAAGAATGGAATTAACAGTGGAATAAAAAGAATATGTTTTTCCATTCCATTGTTTGATTTACATTAAGAATTGAAAATTTTATTATAAGACGCATTCTTTTCTTATGTAAGGAGGAGAGAAGAATAGAAAGAAATTAACCTTCTTTTTCGCATATTTTATTAAGTAGAAAACATAATTGGTATCCTCCAACTTATATTTTTGATATAATTGACATATTTCATTTAAAGAATCAATGATCAATTTGAAAATGGAGAATACTTTGATATTTTTTCCCACATAATTGATATATTTGATAGATGTATCTATATGCAAAAAAATAAAACAACATATTCATGTCCATATACATATCCACTACTACCTTATAACCCGTAACCATATCCTAAAAACTAAAAATGGTATATGTATCCATATATATGTATTCGTAAAAAATAAAAATCCATTTCCATTTCCATATCTGTTTTCTCAAAAAAAAAACCTCTTCCATGTTCATACCAGTATCTGCAAAAAAAATATTTATGTTCATATATGTATCAAATAGAATATAATCAATATCGATATCTTGCAAAAAATGAAATTACATCCGTATCCGTATCCGTATCCGTATCCATTTCCATATTAGAGAAAAATAATTCCCATATCCCTATTTATATCCATATCTATTAGAAAAATAAAAACCATATCCACATATGTATCTGCCGAGTCTTTAAAATTTTGAAAATGGTATCCACATCCACATATATCCATAAAAAGTAACCCATATCCATGTCAATATCCATATATGTATATATTTGTAACTTATCCGACCTTTTGCATTCACATATTCACATCCATGTATGTATCCATATATCCATATCAAAAAAAAATCATATCCACGTCAATATCCAAAAAAATATAAAAAAACACATATTCATGTTGGTATCCATATATTTGTAATAATGATATATTAATTAGAAAATAATGAAGAAGAGTGCATTTCTTAGCATTTGCAAGGAATGTAATCCCAAATTCTAGGGTTTCCATTGTAATTGTTATTCATGCCTTTAACCTAAGAATGGCTATTCCCATATATGAAAGAATCTGATTTCCATTGTAATCGTTATTCCTACCTTGATATGATCTAAAAAACACAGGAATATAATCGATAGAGGAATGGTGATTACATTCTCCCCTCTATTCACGCATAACAAACGGGACCTAAAGGATTATCTAACTCGTGACAAGACCAAGCTCAAGGACAAGACGAAATCGACAAATCCTTGAACACACACCACTACACATATGTGCCTCCATGAACTCCCGATCACTTATAAATACTGAAACTAGAAAGGATATTTACACCCATAACTCTGAGTAGTTTCTTAATTACACCTATAACCCTCGATAAATTATAATTACACCTAAGGCTCTGAATAGTGCTTTAACTCTTACATGATATAACTATGTGTCCATTTGTCCGTTAACTATGATGGAATGGGGCAAGGGTTGGAGGAGGAGGGGGAGGTGGTCGACGGAGGAATGGGGATGGGTGGGGTAGGGTGGTTTTTTTACTTTTGGTTTAATTCAACCGTTGGATCAAGGATATATCAGATTAACTCAATGGTCTGATTGAGTTAATGGACTAAATATACAGTGGTTATGGGTGTAGGACGAAGCACCTAGTCAGTAGTAATTGCATCTAATCTTCGAAAGAGTCCCAATTATTTCGAACTTTCTTTTTTTTGGAACGGGATATTTAAGGAATCCCCATGAATAGGATCAAACTTTATTCAATGATATTTTCATAAAATCCCTCTTTCTTAAGCAAGCCTCTGAGAGAACTTGGTTTGGTTGATCCATGACTTATGTTTCATCTTTCTTTTCTTTTTTGTTTGTTTCAAAAAAAATATCGATTAATTCTGAGTGTAGTTATGAATTATCGAGGGTTCTAGATATAATTACGAAAGATTACTAGTGGAAAGGTATCCCTGTTATTTAATAGGATTGTAAAGGTATGCCTTCCATTACATCCCTTTTGAGTAGTGACAAGTGACAAGACTTTACAATGTTTACTTGTACCACAATAAATATATATACACACACAGAGACCTTTGCACGACGCATTGAGCATCAAGAGCCACACATTATGTATTTAATATCACGCACTACTTTTGGGTGCTTGTGGACAAAAAAAGGAAGAAAAGAAATAGTATATTACATGGACATCTAACATCACATGCACACATATTGCAATTAGAAACACACCACAGCCACTTGAAATTCCTTTCTTTGTTTATCAATAAATTCCAATTATTTATGTGGGAAACAAAACACCTCAAGGTGTAAGTTTTGTGGGCAGAAACATCTACTGACAGAAACAAAGAATTTAGTGTGAAATAATTAATTGAAGAAGAATTGAGGATTTAAAGTTGTGTCTCTCTTAGATTGGTCAGGCCAAAGTGCGGGCTAGGTCTGGTCATGGGTCGGACGAACGAGCCGAAGTTCTAAAACCTTTTGTCTAAATTCCGGCTTGACCCGGTCCACGGGTCATACTTCAAGACTCAAACCCAGTCCAAGTCTGGTTTTGGTCGGGCCAGATCATAGGTGGAATATAAAGTTTTTTTATCAATTTTTTAATCAAATTTATGGAGATAACATCATCTAATTTTTCTAAATCTAAATAAATGCAATATGTGTTACTTTGCATGTAAACTATGAAATAAGACGTATTGATAATGTAAAACAAAAACTTTAAATGTATTATATTAAATGTATCTAAAATAAAATTTAAACCTATATTTTTATATGTGCGCAGGGTCGGGCCGGATTTTATGACACATGTCCACGGCCCGCTCAGTTGACGGGCGGGCCATAGAGCGGGCCGGGAAAGGTCGGCCCATTCCTGAAATCTCTTGACCCAAGCCCAGCCCATGAGCGGGATGGGTGGACTGGACGGACGGGCCCCCGATCTATTGGCCAGATCTACTCCTAGATTTCGCAATCAGTTATGCATCTTCTTTTTTTAATTTCGCTTGTGTCTTTGTTTTTTGAGCAGTTAACAGTTTTGCCTCTCGGTTACTAGGTTCCCTTCGTTCTCGCCCAGAACGGACGTTATTTCAGGAGCACAAATGTGATTGGAAGGGAAAAAAGGTACAAGTCTTTTTGAAAATTGTAGAGGCACAACTGTAAGAAAATTTTACTAAATCAAGCTTTGATTTATATAAATCATGATTTAGTTTAATTCAATGACGGTAAAACTAACGGAAAGACATAAGTGATAATGGTGCACGTAGGGGCACAATTGAAATTGCAAAAAGGAAAGAGCATAGCTGATATTAAAAAATCTACGAGGGGCACAACCATAAAATACCAAAAAAATCCATCTTCTTTGGCTTCCTCTTGTGTTTTTAAAAATCTAATGGAAGACTAACGTGGATACCTAATCGAGAAGGTCCAATCAGATTAAACCATAGGTTCAAACATGTTAAACATGTTCAACTAGATGATGAGATCGTCATTCTTCGAATTTAAATTAAACCTTATCGCTAAGAGAAAAGTAGTTGAACCGATCAATCGAAACAGAATGAATCAAAATATGTATAAATCAGACGATAAAATATACATGAAATAGATAGATATAAATGAATAGTCAATATATCCTATTATATTATAAAATATTTATATATATAGCATCGAATACTATAATTATAGATGTATAATATTTTACTATATATTTTATGTCATGTAACAGTTTACAAGTCTAGAATCTATTCTTTGGAAAAGTGGATTGATTGGTTAATGGTTTCTATTGAGTAATTAAAGGTCATAGTTTATCGGTTCAACATGGAAAAATCGGAGTTCAAATAAGAAAAATAAACCGATGGTTTAATCAAAATTATTACCATTAGCTGAACCAATCAAAATCGGTTAGCCACACCAATCTATCATCTGGTCTGATTTCAATAATATATGTTCCTCCATTTATTCTCCACTTAGATAATATGACATCATTATGAGAATAACTGAGATGGAGTATCACGAGTCAGTGTCATAATGGTTGCTAATCGAATCAAACTATAATAAACAAACACAAAAGAAAGTTTGAAGTTTCGAATTTGATTTTAGTTAGTTCGATATTTGGTTGCATATGTTACAGTTTGAATTCAGTTCAATAGTAGTTCGCTAAAATTTATGAACAAGTTTAAAATCAGTATCATCTTATTTAAGAAAATATGGAATAATTACAGTTGAAAATATGGAGTAATTGAAGTTGAAATGGTAAAAACCCCATTAATGACAAAAACTCATCAACATGAAAGCTAAGGTTTCGATTCAAGCTCTTAAAATAGTTCAAGGTCAAACTCTATCGATATTCTCATATATGTGACACAACTTATCATGAGATCGAATATTCGTTGGAATCCTTTATGTATATTGAGCCACATACAATGGATCTCTTTCAGGAAAAAGGAGATGATATTCAATGAACCTATATATAAAATGTAAGTAATTGGGTTATATCCAATGCACCTCCTTTAATGTTGAAAATAAAGGGACATTAGGCATTCTTGGTCAAAAGATGTAAGAATATATTTATTCATTTTTGAGTTGGGAGATATTGGGGAGGGAAATTTGAGCAATGTTTTTTTTATGGTAGACACATTGTTCGTATAATTAAAGTTATATAATTGAAGTTGGTTCAGACATTAAAATGTTGTGTTTCATGAAATTTTATGTAATTTACTCTTGTATAATTCTAGTGATGTATTTGAGCTTTAGAGAAAAAAACAATGTGGTGACATATCTTTAAGATTTATTTAATGTAATTTTAAACTATTAAATTTTAAGGTTTGAAAGAGAACATGATCAATTCAATTTCAACAATCGCTTATCATATTGAAACAAATATTAAAGATTCAATACCACGTTGCAACTTTTTAAAGTTCAAGTATCATACTAAATTGGACATATATTGCTCATGGACTCTTCTGAATTTACTCTTATGTGTAGGGTTATAGGAGTATGCTCCCTTGGAGCACACAATAATATGCTCCCACCACATTTTCATTATTTTCAAACGAAACATTGGGAGGGATTTACTTAGAATAATGAGTGAAATATGTGTTTTGAATTTCATCTAAAATATATAAATTTAAAATGTCCATATGGACAGAGTCAATGGAAGCAATTCTAAGACCGTTAAAATTTTCTAGTCTTAATGAATGGGATAGAAGTTTCGAATTAAGTTGAATTTTCACAATGCCATGGTGATATATGGTGATATAAATCACCCAGCTTTCATTTCAAAATAGGAAATGGGGTGGGAGCAAGTAAGTTGTATGCTCCAGAGAGGGCATTTTTTTTAAAAATAATTATCATATTGATTGAAATTAAAATAAATAGGCATGGATTTGAAATATTTACTGTTTTAAGCATCAATCGGCACTTGAGGTACCGATTTGGGGGAGAGGACCCAAAACAACACCTCAAGTGCCGATTTGGATGGGTTAAGTACACTCATATCCAATTATTTTATATCTATAGCCTCCTCGTCAAGTTACTATTTTAAGTAACACTGTTATATAAAGTATTAAAAATATATATGGATACAAATATGAATGTTGATAGAACTATAGCTATTGACATATGAAACTATTATACCATATCCTAAATATATATATATGTTAAATGGATATGAATATAGATATGCATAAAAATGTATTTTATATATATGAATATATAGTTTTCAATGTTTAAAATATAGATACTATGTACCTTTTTTTGGACATGTATATTGATATCTAATATATTGAATTTACGTGTGTTTTTGTATTTACATATATTATCGTTGTATAAACATATAGTTGAATATATTACATATTGATATATATAGGGAAATAATATACATATTTAATTTCTGTGTATCAATATCCATATTTGCGTACTTCTTTATCGGTTTAGCATCTATATACATTTTTTGAGGATATGGTACAATAGTTTTAGATGTAAATAACTATAGTTGTGTCAACATTCATATTCGTATCCATATATATTGTTAATACTTTATATTACAGAGTTATTTAAAATAATAACTTTAGCAGGGGTATAGATATAAAATGATTTGGACCCAAATCGGCACTTGATGTACCATTTTGGATCCTCTCCCAAATCGGTACCTCTGGTACCGATTGATGCTTAAAATAGTAAATATTTCAAATTTATACCTATTTATTTAATTGTGATTAAAATTATAATTATTTAAAAAATCCTCCAGAGAGCATATTCCTTTTTCCTACTATTTTTATTTTTTTGTGGATTTTTTTAAAAAACTCCAAGAGAATTTATATCACCTATTGTCATGATGTTGTCATTCAAATTTCATAAAAAAATAGGCACTCCCAACATGTCCATATAGAAGGGATCAATTTCAACAATTCTAAGACCATTAAATTTTGATAAGCTTAATAGATGGGATATGAATGTCAAATTGAGTCAAAATTTGAATGACAATGTGATGATATTCAATGTAAATCCCCCAAGTATTTAAAAAAATCATGAATTTTTAAAGATGGGTGAGATCAGCTAAGCTCGATCGTGAATTTTGAACTTGATCATGGTTGGTTCCAAGCTGGGGTAAATTGAAGAGAGTTGCACGTTAGGTAGCCGACATCCAGCGTAAGAGACACAAATTCCTTATAACACTATTTAGGAATTTGTCTCAAAATAGTTCGAATCTTTTCAAGATAGATTCAAGCAAACATTTGAATTTCGTTGGGATGTTTCCTACTAGCGATGTGTTCATCGTCCAACGCAATGAAAAGTTGGTAAGTGTCGTTGCATCGTTGTCCGAATGTAGTTCAAAATTTGCAAGTGTTCTAGCATGAGGAACACATGCGAGTAAATAAGCTAGTTCTACTACATCGTTGTCCAGATGCAATCCAAAATTTGCAAGGATTCTCGCATGATAGACATATGCGAGTAAAAAAGTTAGTCCAAAAAAGGTTGCAAAGGAAGCTGCAGATATGTAGTTGCAATATTAGCACTTTGATTGGCGAATCGATGGAGATTGTAGATACGATGAAAAGAAGGAAGATTCAAGTACTGTATTTATCTCCAAGAGAGAAAATGGGTTGGAGAGAAAGAAAGGAAGATCGAGAAGACATGCACTTTGTTATTCATGTAAAGATAAGGGCATAAATGGTGTTTGAGAGATTGTTCATATGGATTTAAAGGATTGCGTGGATGGGGTGCAAAGATCTAGAGATCGGATTATTTTGCTAAAATTGTGCTCGAAGAAGAAATTATGAATATCATCTCAATTTAGCACCATAAATTGTTTTAGATGAAAGGATTTAACAAATTTTTTAGGAAGATTTGGGTAAGATTATGCGAGGAATCCCACAAATAGAGAATATTTGCCTATGTAGAGATCTTAATGGACATGTGGGAAAGGATAATTTGGAGTATGTTAGTGTTCATGGAGGCCATGGCTTTGGGGATAGAAATGAAGAGGGAAAAGTTATTTTGAATTTTGTAATGACTCATGATTTTTCATGGCAAACACTATATTCAAGAAGAGGGATGAGCATTTAATTACTTATAAGAGTGACCCGACTAGAACACAAATAGATTACTTTGTGTTAAGGAGAAGAGATCGGTTATGTTGCAAAGACTGTAAAGTAATCCCAGAAGAGAGTTTGACAACCCAACATCGCTTTTTTGTTATGGATGTGCAAATAAAAGGCTAGTAAAGAAAAAGAGGTTTTTCAAGATCACTAGAACTAGATGGCGAAATATTCAATTGAAGAAATCAAGCCTCGGTGAGAAGGCTTTAGAAGACTTATCTTGGGATTGTAATATAAGCGAAAAAGAGACGTGAGAGGTGATGGCAACTTGTATCTGAAGTGTAGCAACGAGATGCTAGGCAAGTCAAAGGGAGGAACTCCATGCTAAAATGAGGCTTGGTGGTTGAGCGGAGGGGTGCAAGAGAAGCTCAAAATTAAAAGAGCATGCTTTAAAGTTATATCTAAGGATATAACAAAGGAAACTATCACAAACTACAAAAAGCGAAGGAAACAAAGAAGGTTGTAAGCGATGCTAAGTCAAAAGCTTATGAAATTTTATATAAAAATCTCAAATCTAAGGAGGGCCAGAATAATTTATTCAGGTTCGCTAAAGAAATATAAAAGAAGACTAAAAATATTTCTCAACTGAGATGCATTAACGATGAGGAATGTCATGTGTTTGTTACTTAGAAGGATATAGAAACTAGATGGGAGAAATATTTCTACAATATTTTTATTGAGGAAGGAAATAGAGAGGTCACTTTAGGAGATCTAGCTAGTAATGAAACTAAGTTACTTGAATCGTTAAAACTATAGATGAATACATATGAAGGAAGTAGAGGAATCTTTGAAGGTTATGAGACCTAGG
This sequence comes from Ottelia alismoides, assembly GCA_037367405.1. NCBI lineage: Eukaryota > Viridiplantae > Streptophyta > Magnoliopsida > Alismatales > Hydrocharitaceae > Ottelia > Ottelia alismoides. The sequence goes on from JAZKJV010000464.1 coordinate 2,617,738, forward strand.
AAAGGTGTAAGAGCTGATGGCATTCCTATAGAAACATGGATAGTTTTAGGTGAGCGTAGTTTGACTTGGATTACAGATGTATTCAATATTATTTGACGAAGCAAGAAAATACCTTAAGATTGGAGGAGAAGTATAGTAGTACCTTTTTATAAGAATAAAGGAGGCATTCAAGATTGTTTAAACTATATAGGTATCAAGCTGATGAGTTAACTGTGAAAATTTGAGAATGTGTGATCGAAAGAAGATTGAGATAAATTTTCAAAGTAAAATAAAACCAATTCGGATTCATAAAGAACCTCTATATATTTTTTTATTGATTTGGAGAAGGCTTATGATTCTGTCCCACTAGAGATATTGTGGCGAGTTTTGGAGAACAGACAAGTACATGTCATATATTAACCTTATAAATGATATATATGATATGACTTTATCTTGTGTAAGTATCCGGACTAGGAAGACTTATTTTGACATCAATGTTGGTTTGCAACAAGGTTCAGCTTTGAGTCCATTCCTTTTTACATTGTTTATGAATGAGTTGACAAGCCACATTCAAGATGAGATACCTTGGTGTATGTTATTCATCGATGATATTGTGTTGATCGATGAGACTAGAGATGGAGTAAATGAGAAGCTTAAGATCTAGAGACATGCATTGGAGACTAGATGATTTCGTATAAGTAGGGTTAAGATAGAATATATGGAGTGTACTTTTGATGGAAGCAATGGTGAAGGAATCGATGTGAAGATTTGTGACGATAACATCCATAAGAGAGATTCTTTTAGATACTTGGGATCTATTTTGCTACATGATGGAGAAATTGATGGAAATGTTCCTAATAGAATAAATGCAGGTTGGTTAAAGTGGAAAGAGGGCTCTACTGTTCTCTATGATAAGAAAATTCCTTTGAAAATCAAAGGAAGTTTTACAAAGCAACAATGAGACATGCTATGCTCTATCGATCTGAATGTTGGCCTGTAAACCGTAGATATGTGCAGAGAATGACAGTAACGGAAATGAAAATGCTAAGGTGGTTGCGTTGATACACACATAAGGATCGGATTCGGAATGATGCAATCATAAGGAAAGTTGGTGTAGCTCTGATCGAGGATAAGATGCTAGAAAACTGCTTAAGATAATTTGGCCTTTTGCAAAGGAGGTTGGTTGATGCACCAGTTAGGAGAGGCGAATTTTGAGATGTTGAACTGGCTAAGAGAGGGCGAGGAAGGCCCAACAAGTGTTGGAATGAGATTATACGAAGGGATCTTAGTTTTTTTAGATCGAAGTCCGAGATTGACCCAAGATAGATCTGAATGGAGGCAAAGAATCATGTAATCGACCATACTTAATGTGGAAAAAGGCTTTGTTGTTGTTGGTGGTAGTGGTGAAAGTGGTCGAGTTAGCTACTTCTTGATAGCATATACATTTTACCCATACACGCACCATATAAAAATACATAATAACGGCTTGAGATGTCTTTTCCAAATATGTCCAACAGGATGAAGAATGGATTTAGAGTTTGAAAATATCTGTCGTAGTCCATGTTTGTATTAGTATAATGATATAGTATAAACATTTGTATTATATAATTAATTATATGCAGAAATTTCTTGGCAAATCATATATTTGCATCAAATATAGAAAACTCAAATCGAAAATGCTATATGTTGAAGCCCAAAAATAGAATGCCTATAATTGGTAACTTTAAGTAAAACAACATAAGAATGAGATCGAGGAAAATACATAAAGATTATGGAAATCCACTCAAAATTTCGAAGAAAAGAGAGATTTTCATGATCTTAATGTGGCATTCCACCTTATAATATATAGAAATATGATTTCGATAATAAGAAGGGTTGTTATAATTCCGAATATCATTACATCCTTTTCATCATTGATTATGTAGATTATATTATTAATTACATTCGAAAAAATGCAATCTTATTATTTTTGATGTATTGCATATGATTAGCTTTGAGATGCCTTGACTTCTAACATGTCTCTCCAATTTTTCGTGATCTTTCCTCCATCATTCTACCGTTTCGAAATTGAGATCCTATGGTTAGACGTTGATCGATCAGTGTCTTCTATACTTTTCTTAATTTCAACCTTCAGGAACAAGATCCGCTGCCAGTTGAAGACCAATCCAGTTAAAGGTTAATCCACTACATCTATATGTCGCGATCATATTGATTGCTTGCTCGATATTGTACACTAATTGCAAAAAAATAACAATAAGGTTCCGTATATTTAAAAAATCTTCTCAAATTCATTTTTAACTATTGTGATCTAAGGATAGAAAGATAAAATAATTACCTAAATTTCCTGCCACACCAAGTTGAGATAAATCTTAAATATCATGTACTACACTGTTACTTTTTATAATTCACACATGACAATGAAATTTAATATATAGTTCAAAGACTTTCTTGTGATATACTTCTTTTTATTACAAATGAAAAGATCTTTTTTTTTAAATTCAATAGCTTATACATTCTCTCAATCTCTCACCTCTTCTTTTGTTTTCTTTAGAGCAAAGAAATGAATGTGGAGAGAGAAAGAGATATATCAGGTGGGGGTTTGTTGTTGACCACTTGTGCATCTAGTGGAAGATAGATGGGTATTGTGGTCACATCAAATATGTATAATCTATGGAGATTCCCATCTTCTTTCCTTCTTTTTCCCAATAATGGAAAACACATGTGGACTACTATCTATTGTATATTTTTGTTGGCTACTATAAAAAGTTAACATAAATTAAATAATGAGATTTTTGTACTTTTATCCTTATAAAACATTACGGGGTTAGCACGTCCTAAAATGCTTAAACATAAGTTGTTTGATAGTAGTTACACTACTTATAACACATTATCATACTCTGTGATTATTAAATGCGGATCTATATTCAGGATATAAGAAGAGTAGCATGGGATTTCCCTGTCCCTTTGACCCAGATCTCAACTCGGAAAAGGGATGCAATTTAATTCAGTTCTCATTGAATTGATCGGACTTTGCTTCCTAGCCCTGCTAGCTATAGCTTACTCTTCGATTTGTGCTCTGATATTCTTCAAAAAGGCACCGACCGCAGGTTTCGCTCGACTCTAGGAATGAAGCCAACTTTGGTTATGCTCTGCTTCGCATCCTTGGATGAGGATTCGAACAAGAAACTGTAATGATCGAGATTTTTTTTAATTAGCTTTTATTCCTCCCATCACTATTATTACCCTTTTGATTACTCAATTGAATGAGAGTTAATATTTCATCAATTCCTCTCATTTATAGCCTTTAAATGACATTAATCCATCCATCTTTAGTCACCATAAAAGTCCCATGCCTCCCAAAAACCAACGTCACTTCCATTTCCTTGTGCAAATAGAGAGAGAGAGAGGAGAGAGAGAGAGAGAGGAAGATGATTAGAGAGAGCGACCAATCTTACCGGAAATCATCCATCCCCGTAGGAAACTATGATGAAGGTCGAGGGAGCACAACAATTAACTATGCGGACGAAGTCGAGATCAAGCAAACACAGTTTGGAGGCGCTTATTTCGGACTTAAGGTATGCATCTAGCTGCAGCTATTTGCAAAGCACCTAGCTTTCTATACCACTCACTAGATACATCTTCAGGATCAGACCAGTAGGAACTCATAGGTTATTATGTATATACATCGATTCACTATATATAATGGACCGTTGATTGTATGTATCGGTTTAGGATGACGATTTATAATTGTATGTATCAATATAGGATATTCGTTTTAATAATGATCATATCTGGAATATGATATTTTAATGTATGCATCGGTCATAGGTTATTATGTATATACATCGATTCACTATATATAATGGACCGTTGATTATATGTGTCGGTTTAGGATTACAATTTTTTAACATACATGTCGGTTTAGGATTACCTATGGAAAATGATCCAACCCAAAATACGATTTAAAAAAAATTGTAAGTTTTGCCGTAGGATTACGATCTATAAATGTATGGGTCACTTTCGTAAGATAATTGTATGCAATGATTTGATTTTGATTAAGATATCCAAACACAGGTCGGATCTCTAGTCCATCACATACATAAACCGATTCGATTTAGATTAAACTTCTAAATATATGTGCCGATTCCCTAAACTTTGCAGAATTTGTAAAGTCCATCTCAATTTATCACGTGGTATGATAATTCTGTCGTTAGATATAATTAGTCAGATGATCTTTCAAAGAAAAGAAGGGCTTGAATAATCTTGGTTAATGTTGTTGGTCACAATATTGTTTAGGCTCGTCAAGTACTTGTGAAAGTTATACCCACATACATATATCCACTACCCTCCCTTAAGGAAATTTGGATGGTTGATGCTCATTTGATACCACGTTCATATCATGTGGCTAAACTATGTACGATATGCCAAATATTGAAACACGCGTATTATCATGTCATTCCTTAAAGAATTACTCTCTTAGATGGTCACAATATATCATGAGCATAACTGTTACTATGTAATATGTTTAGTTGTACATCTGTTACCGCTTAGACAACGCTACTATTAATAAGAATTGAAATACAAAGTTAAATCTCACGAATGGTGTTATATGCAAAGAGAAAGAATAATATAAATAAGGAAACTAAGAATCCTTGCTGCTATAAAGAGAAATCATCTTACAATTTACTGTTAAATGGTAACTTTGGATTTCTTATAACCTTGAAAACGATGGAATATTCATGTTCAAGTGAAAATATATAATAAGTTATTATCATACATATTGTAAAATATTAGAAGGCGTGCTTGATAAGAGAACAAATTTGATAACCTTAAATAAGATTTAAGGCACAGACTCATAAAGAGTCACATGGACGACCGCAAGGGGTCGTGTTAGCCGCAAGGGGCAACGTCGCAAGGGGCGTATGGTTGCAAGGAACCATAGAGGCAAAAGCTAAGTCCTCTACAGTTGTACCTACACTGTCATGTTAGCCGCAAGGGGCAACGCCGCAAGGGGCGTATGGTTGCAAGGAACCACAGAGGCAAAAGCTAAGTCCTCTACAGTTGTAGCTACACTGTCATGGACCGCAAGTGCCAGCGGTTGAAAACGTATAACAAGATACGTACATGAAAGTTATGAAATAAATGGTTTATAATGGTAAACCATTACAAGTATGCAAGGAAATGATTTATAAAGATAAATCATTACAAGTTACAAAATAAATGATTTATAAAGGTAAATCATTACAAGTTACAAAATAAATGGTTTATAATGGTAAACCACTACAAGCATGCAATGAACTGATTTATTAAGATAAATCATTGCAAGTTATGAAATAAATGGTTTATAACGGTAAACCATTACAAGTATGCAAGGAAATGGTTTATAAAGGTAAATCATTGCTAATCATGAAAGAAATGGTTTATAAAGGTAAAAAGTTACAGATTATGCAAGAAAATGATAATTAAAGATAAATCATTACATGTTATGCGAGGATTGTTTTAATAAAGAATAAACCATACATATATTGCAAGAATTGGCTTAAGGAATGTAAACCATCGAAGTCATGGGGACTAATATGCAAAGTGATATATATGATTGAAGAATTATGTAATTGCTATGTGTCTTATGATATATGTCTCATACGATGAAGGAGATGTAAGTTATATATTCTTGTGCATATTTCATTGTATACCCACATTTTATGAAAGAAACCAAATTATACATGTTAGGGAACGAATTTAGACATGCATGGGAATGATTAGACTCGTAATGATGTTTTGTCATGGAAACTCAAGTACAAGATTTAGTTAAACGACTGCTAGAATTCCCATGCATGGACCCCGATGCATACTGGGCATTAGGCTCATGCAAAATTATCTTATTTATTTCAGGTGGAGAACAAGTTTGACCATGCACTCAGGTTCGTGCGACTGACTCAATAAGACATTAATCGTGGTATGGATAATTACAAGGTTTATAGTGGATATCTGTATGCCTACAGGAACTGTTGAGATGCTACTTTGATTCTTAAAGTAGTTTTTACAAAAATACCCCAGTTGGAATTGTAATAATGGAACTCTTATTTTGATTGGACTTTATTGGAATTTGATTCTATCATTGCTAGTTGATTGCCATGCATGTTTTCGGCAACGGATCAGTCGTGCGATCTTTTATTGCTTGCTTTTACCAATCGCCACGATCTGTTCTGTTACAGAAACAGAGGATGGAGAACGCAATCTGTCTCTGGAGCAGAGAAACAGATGTTTTCAAAAGAGAGTGCTCCCACCCACAACGCGAGACCCTAGCACAGGCCCGACACGAAATCGGAAGGCGAAAGCAGGGGACTAACAACCTCTACAATTTTGTGTGTGTCTTGAAAGCATATGAGGGAATCTCCCCACACACATTAGATGAGATTAGAGCGTTTGTGATTGTTTTTCTGCCTCCCCAGTACTAACATGTGGATCTAACACATGTGTGTGCCATAAGGGAAAGGGAATTCGCATGTCCACGTAGGTTTGGAAGGGGATGTGAACGAAAGCAACCATATGCTCACTCACGTCCACCATTTTAGATATATGCCCACGTAGGATGGAGCTCTCACCATATATATAATGTTTCTATGTTCAATCGTATACATACACGTACGCGCCCACACACACGTATTATGTTTCTTGAGAGAGAGAGCTATCTCCTTGAGTTTTTTGCCGTAAAATTTGAGCTTCTGCTTTAATAGACAACACTCTAACAAGACGAGTCTGTAGCAACATTTTTTTGAAATCCATCTCTATATCGCCGGTTGTTGGGATATATAATGATGGCTATTCTATTAGGATTAGAGTCGTATTAAGATTGGAAATCTTAATGGGATTGGACTCCTAATACTAATAATAGTTAAGTTGTATTCTATTTATAGCCTATTGGGAATAGTACTATGGGGTTGTACTTGGGCTATATAAAGAGAGGGTGGGGGCATTACCTTAACACAACCACAAAAACAATGTAACCCCTTAGAGAAAGGGAAGAGGGAGAGAAGAAAAAGGTGAGAGAGTGAGGGAACGGAGATAGTTGTACTCATTTTAATTTATAGTGATCTTTTTTCTCTGGTGATCGTGAGAGGTGACCGACCACCGTTATATCTGATTCTTCTTTTTTTCACGTGCTTCTGTGGTTGTGGATCGTTGTGCATCTGCATCTGCATCAATATCTGAGGGTTCAACTAGTATCAGAGTAAAGTTGGTACCAGGTCGTGTCCCAATATATTCTACCTCGCTAAGTGATTTTCTATGTAAAGTAGCAGCTAATGCCATATCGATTGGTTATACTATATTAGCGACGGTCCGTATATCAAATACTCGTTCGTCGCTAGCTTTCAAAATTGCAACGAATCGTCGATAAATTTTGATAATTGTTAATGGCAGAGCAATGGATATGGCATTCTTGCTGATTTGAAATATTAAAAATCATTTCACAACCGATATATACAGTCATTATATATTTAATAATGGATTATATAGAATCGAATTTTAAAAAATCATTATATACCCATTTTGTTCTGAGGCGATTTCTAGGACGTAGTCACCGGATTGGAATCAATACATATTTTGATGGAATTTTACACTTCTGTTTCGAGTATTTTTAGTACATTTATACTCCTAACCTTTTTCGCAATTACACTTGTGCATGTAAGTTCTTACAAAGTTTACTACATGGCCCTTCTATTACTGTAATATTTGGCCACATGTGTGGTGAGAGAAGGGTGTTAATGTCAATTTTGTAATAGTATCAGGACGCACGTGTGATTGTAAAAAAGATGGGATGTAAATGTAATCGCAAGAAAATCATAAGGTCACAAGTGTAAAAATGCATATTTTAATTTCACAACATTCAATATTGGGTATTTTGACTTATAATGCATATCTTCATATCTTCACTTAGAATGGAAAATGTTCTAAGTAGCCCATTTATGTGGGTTTCTCGTCTTTGTAACTCATAGTTAATTGATGTGACTGTTTTTATATACACTAATTCCACAAAGACTTTCTTCGTTAATTATGTTGACATGTGTTTAATCTTTATGTCATAACCTATCTGTTCAATTTGACACATTAAACTCTAAATCCTAGATCCTAAACACATTATATAGCTGGTTGTATGACTCTTTTTCATCTTTGATCGGTTAAGTCTATGGGACAACATTTAGTTTTCGAGTCATGTTTGTATACGAATTTGTGTCATGTGGATCCGCTCGTTTAAACGATATCTGTCTGTTTGTGTGTGTGGACCTTCTTAGGCTAATGTATACCATTATTTATACTTGCATTTTACCACCACGCAAGAGCGAGACCCATCATCGTCAATAACAGTCGTCGATCATATTATCATGATCCATTCATCCTTGCTTGTATATTCGATCGATCCACGTTTAGTTTTCACTACACCACAACAGCTTCGAATTAGAGTAAATTTCATACCAATCCTTGAGAAGTAGACATATACTACAATAAAATTGACCAAAGGCAACAAATAGTTTAACATACATTACCATATATTCAATAATTAGATATATAACAATGAATATTATTCCTTACTCGATTCCTTAAATTGACAATGATTGTTTTATCCATCGTTATATTTCTAGCAAAGAATCAAATAATATTGGTTATTGTGTTGAGTTTGTATTCTAATGGCTCTTAAATTTAGTAATAAATAATAAACATTTTAACAAATAAGCCAATGGAGAAATCATAATTATATATGAACTTTTAGTAACTATTACAATGATAAATGCTAAATTTACAGCAAAATATAAATATTCATGGTTACATATTTAACATCAAAAGATATGATGAATGATATTCAATTTGTTGATTACCTTCAAAAATTTAAGATATCGTAATTATCACTAAAAGAAAATTGATCTGAGGCATTGGTCTTTAAGATTCATCTTTATTATATAGAATTAATATGGTCATTTAATACGGAACCACATTCACGTACACCATTAAAACAACATCTATAATTTAGAGGCTTTTTGTATAAAATTGACTTACAACAATGAATGATTTATTATTCATTATCATATCTTCCACGGTTAATGATATAACAATGAATATTACTCGTTACTTTATTCTTTTATTTCACAATGAATGTTGTACTCGTAACGATAGTTATTCGTTAACTTTTTCTTGAAAACGTTGATGATGTAGCAACAAAACTTGACCCCTAAATAACAAAATTTTTTAATTCATGTTGAAATCATCATGTACTTATGTTGATATTTTCTTTGTTAGAACTTGGAATAATAGGGAGAGGATGGGGGTATTGTATAATAGAGATCTCCAAGGAAAATCACGTGTTGATTCAATCATGAATGAATAATAAGTCTTTACTTTCTCATGAATGAATGGTTCAAGATTTATGAAGGAGAGGGACAAAGCTATATTAAATGATATTGTGGTTATATGCCCACTTGTCATTCATGAAGTTGTTCATCATTTATTTACGAGGGGTTTGGTTGAGGAATAATTGATCATGGATTACTTGAGTTGTAGTTGTCCTTTATATATTATATCTCCATATTTTGCATTTGCATGGTGACCTTGATTAGACTTATATACTTATACTTATGTCCCTCTTGTAACATGCGATACATCAATCAAACCATAAATTGATTCGAATCACTACTCTGTGCATCTCTTATTTTTAGCTTTGAATCATTATCGAATAAAACTAGCTTTAATAATTTATTGATTTTGACGTAATCATATTCTTACCATCCCTTATCCCTCCTTATCCATATATCTAATCATTAAAACTATCATCTAAATCTAATAAAGAGTGTGGAGTTACAATTTTAGAACAACACAATATGATATTATGCATTTCTATAACGAAGGTTGGTTGTTAGGGAGTATTAATTATTGACTCTTGACTAGTCATGTACTACTAAGATAATCATCAAATATTCCTCAACAGTAACACAAATCATGATATATTTACGACATCTAACATCCTAAACAAACTGACAAATATTTATTCACATGAAACAAATTGGCAAATGGGATATAACATTTGAAAGGAGACAATGTGGTACCCGAACTTTAAGATTTGTCTCAATGTGGTCCTTGACTATTGAAATTCATCTTTTAAAGTACAGATATTTCATTGAAATTGGGTGTAAAGTTTAGGAACTTTTCTGTAATTACCCATATTTTTAATGGAAAACGAGGGATAAGAAGAATATGAAAGAATGTGAAAATATATATTTATTGGATAATGTGAAAAAAGAAAATTTAATCGTATCTAGAGATGTCATCTTTGATGAATCTTCATGTACCACAAAAACAGGTTGCAGATGAAGAAGGCAATTTAAATGATAAAGATATTCTTCCTTCAATTCCAAGATCTGTCGGTCTAAATGTCTTGGAGACATAAGATCCTCTATATAAGGTACGATCTATTGAAGAAATTTATGCATCATCTTATAATATTGCTTTATTTTCTTGTAGCCACAAAAATTTGAGTACGAGATTAAAGAAGAAGCATGGATTATGAATGACGAGATTATAGTTATTAATAAAAATCACATATGCGAGCTTGTGGATCGACTTAAGGACAAAGATGTCACTGATGTTAAATTGATTTAGAAGGTCAAATATAATGAAAATGTCTCTATTTATTAGCATACGACTTAATTGGTAGCTAAAGCCATTCGCAACAGACATGTATTGATTATGTTGGAGTATGCATCATTCTCATAGATGGGTAATTGGATCTCTCGAGGGTACAATTACCACTTCCAAAATATTTGTCCCACGTCATATGTGAGTAGGACTTGGTCTTGCTGGTGGGGATATATAAGTATCCCCACACCACCTTGAGAGGAATAACAAAATATCCAATCCTTAAGAGGCCTTCTCTTGTAGTTTCATATTGTTTCTTACGGGGTTTTGTTCGACGTTAAATCACGATGTTTTCCATGTTTATATTTTGACCATTGTTAATGGTCAAAATTTTGATAAACTACAACGAATCGTTGATAAATTTTAACCATTGTTAATGGTATAGCAATGGATATGGCATTCTCGCCTATTTGAAGTAAAAAAAATATTTTACAAGAAATATATAGTTTTCTCATTCTGGGTTATATGTTGATGAATTAAAAAATCACTATAGACTCACTTTATTATAGTTAGATGGGTTTGACCGAGGCGATTCTAGGGAATATGTTACTGGACTGGAATCCAATACATATTTTAATGGGATTTTTATACTTATGTTCTTTCCAGCATTTTTATTACATTTGTGCTCTTAACTTTTTTTAGCAATTACACTTATGGATGTAAGTTCTTACCAAATTTACTACATGGCTCTTCTACTAGTGTAATATTTGGCCACATGTGCGATGAGGAAAGGACGTTTGTCAATTTTGTAAGAGTATTAGGACACGTGTAATTGTAAAAAAGATGGGATGTGACTGTAATCGGAAAAAAAACCATAAGGTCACAAGTGTAAAAATGCATATTTTATTTTACCAACAACATTCAATATTGGGCATTTTGACTTGAATGCATATCTTCATATCTTCACTTAGAATGGAAAATTATCTAAGGACCCCATTTATGTGGGTTTCTCATCTTTGTAATTCATAGTTAATTGATGTGTAGACTGTTTTTATACATACTAATTCCGCAAAGACTTTTTTTGTTAATTTTGTTAACATACCTTAAATCTTTAAGTCCCAATTCAACTTGACACATTAAACCCTAAATACTAAATCCTAAACACATTATAGAACTCGTTGTATGACTCTTCATCTTTGATCGGTGAAGTCTATGGGACAACATTTCGTTTTCGAGTCATGTTTGTACACGGATTTGTGTCGTGGATCCCCTCGTTTAAATGATATCTGTTTGTTTGTGTGTGTGGACCTTCTTAGGCTTAGGTATATCATTCTTTGTAACTTGCATTTTACCACCATGCAAGAACGAGACCCATCATCGTCAATAATAGTTACTGATCATATTGTCATGATCAATTCATCCTTGCTTGTTTACTTGATCGATCCATATTTTATTTTCATTATGCCACGACATCTTGGAATTAGAGTAAATTTCATATCAATCCTTGAGATGTACACATATACTACAAGAAAATTGACCTAAGGCAACAAATAATTTAACATTCATTATCATATCTTCAATAATTAAATATATAACAAGGAATATTATTCCTTACTAGATTCCTTAAATTGGCAATGATCGTTTTATCTGTCGTTATATTTCTAGCAAAGAATCAAATAATATTGGTTATTGTGTTGAGTTTATATTCTAATGGCTATTAAATTTAGCAGTAAATAATGTACATTTTAACAAATAGCTAATGGAGAAATCATAACTATACATGAACTTTTAGTAACTATGACAATTTACAATAATAAATGCTAAACTTCTAGCAAAATATAAATATTCATTGTTACATATTTAACATCAAAAGATATGACGGAGAATATTCAAATACCTTCTAAAATCCGAGACATTGTAATTATTACTAAAAAAAAATTTATCTACGGCACCGGTCTTTAAGATTCATCTTTACAACTCAGAATTGATATGGTCATTAATCCAGAACCACATTCAGGGACAATATTAAAACAACACCTATAATTTAGAGACTTTTTGTATAAAATTGACGTGCAACAATGAATAATTTATTATTTATTACCATATCTTCTACGGTTAATGATATAATAATGAATATTATTCGTTACTTTATTATTTTATTTCGCAATGTATGTCATACTTGTAACAATAGTTATTTATTGACTTTTTCTTTTACTTGTTGATAATGTAGCAGCAAAACTTGACACCTAAATAAAATTTTTTTAGTTTCTGTTGAAATCATCATGTACTTATTTTGATATTTTCTTTGTTAGAACTTAGAATAATAGCGAGAGGATGGGAGTATTGTATAATAGAGATCTCCAAGGAAAATCACGTGCTGATTCAATCATGAATGAATAATAAGTCTTTACTTTCTCGTGAATGAATGGTTCAAGATTTATGGAGAGGGACAAAGCTATATTAAATGATATTGTGGTTATATGCCCACTTGTCATTCATGAAGTTGTCCATCATTTATTTAAGTGGGGTTTGGTTGAGGAATAATTGATCATGGATTACTTGAGTTGTAGTTGTCCCTTATATCTACATATTTTGCATTTGCATGGTGACCTTGGTTAGACTTATATACTTACACTCATGTCCCTTTTGTAACATGCAATACATCAAATCATAAATTGGTTCGAATCGTTACTCTGCACGTCTCTTATTTTTAGCTCTGAATCATTATCGAAGAAAACTAGCTTTAATAATTTATTGAGTTCTGACCTAATCATATTCTTACCATCCCTTATCCCTCCTTATCCAAATATCTAATCATTACAACTATCATCCAAATCTACTTAAGAGTGTGGAGTTACAAATTTAGCACAACACAATATGATTTCTATAAAGAGGGTTGGATGTTAGGGAGTATAGATTATTGACTCTTGAATAGTCATGATACTACTAAGATAATCATCAAATATTCCTCAACAGTAACTCAAATCATGATATATTCACAGCATCTAGCATCTTAAACAGATTGACAAATATTTATTGACATGAAGCACAATGGCAAATGTGATATAACATTTGAAAGGAGACATTGTGGTACCCGAACTTTAAGATTTATCTCAATGTGGTCCCTGACTATTGAAATTTATCACCTTTAAAGTACGGGTATTTCATTGAAATTGGTATAAAGTCTATGAACTTTTCTATTATTTAGTCATATTTTTAATGGAGAATGAGGGATAAGAAGATGAAAAAAGATGAAAAGTATATTTTTATTGGATAATGTGAAAAAAGAAAAATTAATCGTATCTATAGAGATGTCATCTTTGATTAATCTTTTACATGTACCACAAAAACAAGTTGTAAAGAAGAAGGCAATCCATATGATAAAGATATTCTTCCTTCAATTCCAAAATCTGTCGGTCAAAATGTCTCGGAGACAGGATCCTTGACAAAAGGTATGATCTATTGAAGAAATGTATGCATCATCTTATAATATTACTTTATTTTCTTGTAGCCATAAAAATTTGAGGAAGAGATTAAAGAAGAAGCATGGATTGTGAATGATGAGATTATAGTTATTAATAAAAATCATGCATGTGAGCTTTGAGCTTGTGGATCTGACTTAGAGACAAAGATGTCACTGGTGTTAAATTGATTTAGAAGGTCAAATATAATGAAAATATCTCTATTTATAAGCACACGACTCATTTGGTAGCTAAAGCCATTCGCAACAACCATGTATTGATTATGTTGGAGTATGTGTCATTCTCATAGATGGGTAATTGAATCCCTCTAGGGTACAACTACCACATCCACAAGATTAGTCCCATGTCATTTGTGAGTAGGACTTGGTCTTACTGGTGGGGATATATAAGTATCCCCACACCACATGTAACAGTTGAGAGGAATAACAAAGTATCCGATTCTTAAGATGCCTTCTCTTGTGATTTCATCATGCTTCTTATGGAGTATGGTTCCACGTTAAATCCTGATGTTTTCTGTGTTTGTATTTTTTATCTCTGATACTCTTCTGTACTGTCATTTTTAACATATACAACAAAATTTTGCACATGTTGCTCATATATAGAAACTATCAAAACATTACTTGCACTTGTTGACCAAAATAAGTTACCAGTGTATCAATTTGATATCAAGTATGCATTTCCTAACAGAGATCTTGAAGAACATATTTATGTTGAACAACCTCAAGGGTATATCTCTAGAGATAATGAAGAAAAGACGTATCATCTTTGCAAAGTCTTGTATGATATAAAGCAAGTACTAAGAACCCGAAATTATAGAGTTGATGGATATTTTTATGATGAAGGCTTTATAAGACGTCCGAGCGAGCCTTCTTTTTATGTGAAGAAAGAAGGTACGCAAAATTTTCATATTGTATGTTTTTACATTGATGGTCATACATATACACATAGTACTTCCTTTAATATGACTGCAAAATTCAGGAAAGCAATAATGAAATAATATGATATGACATAACTCGATCTTTTGAGATAGTTACTTGGTATTCAAGTTCAACAAGAAGAAGGTGAAATATCCATCTCCGAAGAAAATAAGATAATGATCTTCCAAAGAAATTTCATATGTTAAATTACAAGACATAAGCATCTCCTTTGGTTCCTAATACAAAACTTTCTTCGAATGATTATAAAATTCACAGTAATGTCCTTCTCTTATTAAACACTTGCCCGTATATTACATCAACAAAATGGCAGTAGTCTGAGTTTTATAAGAGTACAAGAGCATAAGTGTTGTTGCAAAAAAAGTAGGGGCATACATCTTACTGCAAAATCTCATAGAGACACAAGTGTATAAAACTATTTATGATGCATTTCTCATATTAGAAAATAAAGAAAGAAAACAAATATAAAATATGTAATAAGTCAAATTTTACACCTCACTTGTACCAAAAATTTGAGCTTTCCTTCGCCTACAACCATATCACCAATAATCATTTGATTGTGTAATAGACTAGACTAGGGCATTGGTGGATTATTGGTGTGAGACACAAAGGACATACACATGCCCCATCATGTTGCTTTGAGATATTTTTGAGTCATCCTTCAATTTACACCACCAACCAAAGTAATGGATCTCCAGGACCACATGACACCTATGGATTGATTTGCAAAATTCAAGTTAGTGGATATTATGAAAATTTATCCATTAATTTTCTAAATACAAATCGTGAGATACAAAAGTTGGTAAGGATCTTATCATATCCACATCCATTTTCAAAGGTGAATATGAGTACATATATTGATTTAGATGGACATGAAATGTTGGTATCATATCCATCATAATGGATACGAAAAGATTTATAAGCCCTAAAATCTTGTCCAGTTACACAGTAACCACATAAGCTTGATATGGGAAAAATGGGTCTGCCCCCCAAGGGAACAAACTTGGCTCTCCCGCTTCGTTTTCTCTATTTTTTATTTTTTCGAAAAATGATTCCATGGAAATTCATCACTATATTTATAATCATGTCATTAAATTTTCATGTGAAACATAGACTCTTACGCCCCCCATAGACCGTCATTTTCTAACGGCCGCGGAATAGTTGGAATTGACCCCCATTTGGATGGAGACCGTAAGAGTCTATGTTTCACATGAAATTTGAATGACATAATATAAGAATATAGTTATGAAAATCCACGGAAGTATTTTTCAAAAAAAATGAGGAAAATGAGGTGGGGGATCCAAGTAAGCTCCCCAAGGGCGGACGCATTTTACCCTAATGATATTAGATTGCCGCATACATTATAGCATAAATATTACATGATTGCTAGTATATATGTGACAGTGAATATGTGGCTCAATTGCATATAATTTCCATGTTCATCACATGTTAGCCATGTATTTGTCTTGAGATTAGTCATTGCGTATGTTCCAAAGGCACAACTACTTGCGCTTGATCATCTTAAGACCATTCAATGGCTGATGGAGGCGATGAACACACAAGTTTCCCGCAACTCGACAACACATCCCCTTTTTCTTGCATATAAATGTAGGAAAAAGGGAGCATGTTACCGAGTTGCAAGAAACTTGTATTTTTAATCACCTCCATCGACCATTAATCTGTCTTGAGATCATGAGTAAGTCAAAGATCTATATCTATATTCGTATCCATCAAACATCGAAAAGGCATATCCATATCTTTAAAAAATAGATATGTACCCACACATCCATTTGCATTCACTCATTAAGTGCAATCCACTTCATCAAATTTTCATCCCTTGACGGAGATTAAATCATTTTTATTATTTTTAGTTGTTTTTGAAATTCAACAATCCACTTATTTTTTTTCTTTTTTACTCTTTAATTAAATATCAACCATTACTTTATTTTTATTCTCTTACACTCTAACATGAAAATGATTTAACTTAATCAATTACCAATCGCTAATGACCACCAAAGCTGAGAAAAAAAATTGTGGAGAATAAGTCAGTATCGTCGCAGACTCCATGATGAAGCCCATTGTCGTCGTTACTCTCACAACCCACACACCTCTTCTCCCTTACCGCCACTACATCTCTCCCATCACGCCATGTCCCCCCACACCGCTTTTTCCCCGCACCGTGTCACTATCTCCGATGCTTGACTACGGAGAAACAGGTGGGGAGAACCTCACCATTGTGGAGAAGAATGCCAGCTTCGTGGAGGAGAAGACCATCCCAACTCAGATGACGTCCATGGAGAAGAACGAGAACCTCGCCATTGTGGAGAAGAATGCCATCTTCGTGGAGGAGAAGATCATCCCAACTCAGATGACGTCCATGAAGAAGAACGAGAACCTCACCATTGTGGAGAAGAATGCCATTTTCGTGGAGGAGAAGACCATCCTAACTCAAATGATGTCCATGGAGAAGAACGAAAACTCGCCATTGTGGAGAAGAATTTAATCTTCGTGGAGGAGAAGACCATCCTAACTCAAATGACGTCCATGGAGAAGAACAAAAACCTCGCCATTGTGGAGAAGAATGCCATCTTCGTGTAGGAGAAAACCATCCTAACGCAGATGATGTCCATGTAGAAGAACTCAAAAAGAACACTCCAAGCATTGTTCAAATTCTTAGTTTATATTTTTTTTGTTACTCATTCTTGATTTTTTTACAACTCCATCATCAATTGTTACAACTTTGTTATCATTTTTTCCACTGAGCTGAGAAGAGAATAATAGATTTTTAAAAGGTGTAACACGGATGTGTAATAAAATGACCACAGAGTTGTAAAAAATACAACAAGGTACCTTAAAAGTCATAGTTGTCAATTTGACCGATAAAATGACTATGTGGTTAATTACTCTCATAGGTTTGATCTACAAAATGAACCGAATTCCATCTAAAAATGTTCATGTTACCTGTTTTGTTATCAAATTTACAAACCTATACCCACCCCACCCACCCTCAGCCACCTAGCACTGCCATGTCCTCACCCACACCCCCTCCTTCACAGTATTGCCCCCATCCCCAGCACCTCCCCAACACCGCCACCGACTCCGCCCCCTCTCGGTGTCACCTCCACATCATTCCGCCCTCCTCCCCAGCATTGCCCCTAATGTCACCCCCTCACATAGCTCCACCACCTCATCACTACAAGAAAAGTGACCTACGACAACGAATAATTTAATATTCCTTGCCATATCTTCCGTAGTTACAAATAGTATGGCACGCGTTTTAAACAATTTTGGCTTGTGTAACTTAAGTTGAGATTGACTTGAAACAAAAGAGTCAAAGTTAATAATCTCTAATGGGTGGAGATGAGCTGGCCCGACCCAAGCTCGGTCCAATGAAATTGAGCTAGGCCTGGGCTTGGGCTGAACAAAAAAATTTTGCGGGCCTAAGCCCGACCCAATTTCTGAATTTTTTCAACGGGCTTGGGCCTGGGACCTTCAGGGCCTGGCCTAGCTCGGCCCATACTCATCCTTATCTACACCATTGTAATCTTACTAACTCTTACATCACAATCTTGGGAAATTACATAGCAAACTATGTAATCTTAACCATTTTTCACGCCATAAACCTTGGACAATGATACATATGTTAAAAAGTGTATGGTTATAGTGATCATGAGACTTCTATTCTGAATCGACTCATTCACTAGCAGGCTAGGCGGGCAAGCCTCTGGCCCCTTTGGCTTGGTCTACTCTTCCATCCCTCCAACCTATTCCCTTATCCTTCATCACATTCAAGGTGTTGAAGGAGTAGTAGTTGTTATTTGTGAAAGATGAATGTGGTGGTGGAGTGGAGGTTGAAGGTGGGTATTGGTGATAGATGTAGACAGTGCTAATGGGTCGTTTTGGGCATTGGGGGCATGAGTGTAATTTTTTAAAAGGAAGGGGGCATAAGTGTTACTATGAAAACTCGAAAGGGCACAAGTGTAAAAAGATCTCTAATAACTATGTAATTCGTTATCATATTCATTTTATATGGATTTGATATGTGTATTCTTCACCATTTTAAAGTGGATATGGATATTCTTATCACTTTAATATACATAAATATATGTATTTGTAAACTTATATCTAATTTAATATGCAAATATAGTTGTCAGCTAATTTATAGCCATATGTGATAAAAACTTATACCTTCTTCCGCCATAATTAACATAATTCTTATAGAATAAATACGATAAATTTTATTTATTTCATGTGTAAGCCATTTGGTAAACTTACATTCAAGATAATTTACAAAGTATTGGGATTTTTACACTTTGTTTCCTTTCAAGCTTTTGCAGTTATACTTATGCCACTTCCTTTTTTGCAAGTGCCCCTATCTTTTTGTACCATGCAGGTGTACCCCTCAGGTTAGTTGTCGTCATGTCTACTCTCAAACCGAACTCAAGGGCACAAGCGTAATTGAAAAAAATTGAGAAGGATACATATGAAATAATATAATCGTCTTCCTCATCTTCTTTTCCCCACAACCCAATACCCCAATCACCTTTATCCCTATCTCTGCTCGACCAACACATCAATCCTTTTCACCTCCCCATATCCTCTTCCACTCACACCCTCAGCCCAAACCTCTTCCTCCCCTCCATGTTGCCTCCTCCTCCTCCTTTGACCTCAAGTCCCCGCCTCGACCTTCTAGCTCATTTTAATGGTCAACATCGCCACCACCATTTCATGTTCATACGAACAACATGGCCATCGACACCAACCTCTACATGTACGACCACTACTTCTAGTTCCCTCACCGAGGAAGCAATAGAGGGTAAATAGCTCATCCTCACTTCTATCGTCATTGCCATCTCTTCGTAGCTACTCTCCATCGCTCCTCTGCATTGTCGGGCACATTTGATGATGTAGCATTTCAAGTCCATCAAACGCCTAGGATGCCTCTTCTCCACTCATGCAATGTTGCGCAATATTGTCGTTTCCCCAATCTTTGAACTCACACCATTGCTAGATTCAAACATGGATGCCTAACTTTTCCAGATGTGCTCGCTCATCATTGCCTTCCCCATTGCGATAGATTCCCTTGCTCATGCCCTCTCACAAAGGCCTGCTCTCTACTGAAGTCGAGGTTCCCTCCTTACCATCTACATGATCACCATCGCCCTTCATTTACAACGGTAAACATTGCCTTCATCTCTAGCGAGATGTAGGTTAGCTAAAGAAAGTCGATGTTGCTTCCTTCCCACATAAGACAAGTCATGAAAGGGAGACGAAGATGAGAAAAAATAAGGTACATGAGCGCATATACAAAACCGTCGGAGGGGAGGAGGAGGAACTCAATTCAAGGGTACAAGTACAACAAATTCATTCCTAAGCAGACTTTTTTTTTTGAATAAATCATGGTTTGAGTTATCTACTAGATGGTAAAGTAACAAAAGGGCACTATTGTTATTTGTTAGTAGTACCAAAAGATCGGGCATAACTGTTATTAAAAAATGTAAGAATATAATAATTATGAAAACTTGGAAGGGTATAAGTGATTTTTAGTATATGATGTGTGTCTATTTTATCAATGTCAATATGTATGTCACTATGTATAATCATATTTTTATTTTTAATCAGATAAGGATACAATAACATCTATTATATCCATATCAAACCATATACATACCTAGAACGAAGGGACACATATAAGGATATAGATCTAGTCATATCATTGTCCATTTAAAATTACAAATATAGGAATGAATGTGAAAAATGTGTTACATTCTATTTAAAATGGATAAAAATATAATATAGATACATATTGAATATGTAGAAAAATAGTTTGCACATATACACATTTATTTTAAACTAAATTGCACAAAAGTTTATGCATTATACACCCGATTTCAACGTCATACATGAACTTTAAAAGGTAACAACATAGTACATAATTTTTAAAATTTATCTCAATGTAATTTTGAACTATTGAGATTTAACGTTAGAAAGATAAAATGATCAGTTACATTTCAATAGTCAAGGATCACATCAAGACAAGTCTTAAAAATCAGGTACCACATTGTTGCCTTTTAAAGTTCAAGTGAAACATTGAAACCACGTGTATAGTTCGGGAACTTTTGTATAATATATTCTTTATTTTATAACGATCATATAAAATATAAGTAGACAAGACATAAAATATCATTATATATTATTATGAAAAAACATTAGCTAATTAATACAAAGTTATAATGCCAAAAATAAACATAAATGGATATGGTAACACTATCATGGGCTACCGTCAAGGGGGAGTCAACTTGGCTATCCTTATTCTTATTTTTTATTTTAAGATATTTTTTGACAATAAATTGGGAGATTTAATTCACTAAACGACAACATGCTTTCGTTAAAATTTCGATTAAACAAACAATTCTAACCTATCCATTAAGAAATGATTATTTCAGTAATTCTGAAACCGTTAAAATTATCAGACTTATGAATGAGATAAATTCGACGGACTACTATGATTATCATGGTAATATTCCAAAAAAATAAAACGTTATTAAAGGAGGTGTGTCATAAATTCGTCTGACCACTTACCTAAAAAGGAGACATTAATTAAGTTAGTGATGGGCCAACAAATCCCTAATTAATTCTACCTTATCCATTTCAACTGATCACACATTAATTAGGGGCTTAGATTAGGACCGATGTTAGTGTAGCCCTGCGAATTTTACGCTACGAGTAAGATACAAATTTCTGGATTAAGAAATAGTTTAACAAAAGGTCCACAGACTAAAATAATTTGCAAGTGTAGGGTAAAGTAAATTAAAAATTAGACGAATGATTCGAAGACAATGGATGTCAATCACATCACCTAAGTTGACCAGATTAATTCAACCCAAATTCTCGGATTATTCAATTCTCGATGTTTGATTGGACAACTTGTTGATACAACCTTTATTTTTTAACTGATATTTATGTAGTTTTGTTGTAAAACATATGACATTAAATAGTTACATATATCAACCAAAATGAAATTGATTTAGAACTCTTTGGAGCGAGGATAATTGAAACTTCTCACGTGGACAGTAAAAAAACAAACTTACAGGACCAAAATGCAAATATATATCATTATTATTAATTAATAACGCATTTAATAGTGTTTATCCGAATCCTTCGTTTTTAAGCTTGTTTTTTTCCAAAAATTAATCATTGTAGTCAGTTAATAACATGTTTATCCCTTATTTTTTGTTCAATTGATTTGAAATATAAGAAAGAGATAAATACCTAAGCGGAAATATAATAGATGATAATATAATTATGATTTGACAATTTTACCCCTAGGTAGCTTATCCTGAAATAAAGTGTCATTTTCCTGCATCAAACACATAAGCACATTTTTTAATAAGCTTCTCTCATATATGAAATGCGATGTTATGGTATTATTCAAATTCCAATATATGTGGATTTTTATCTATAAACCTTGGAATCTTGTAAGTAAGTAAATGTGGTGTTATGGTTTAATTTTCAAAAGTTGCAATATAATTACAAATATGATCCTAGATACATTTATAAATAAGATCATAGGAATATTCAAAAGCATGCAAATATATGGTCAAAACCTTGATAAGGTAACAGCTTTAAAAATAGCATGGTGAGTTTATATGGTCAAGTCAATATCAAGATGGAAATAAATGGGCAGGTGGATTAGGAGACTGGAAATGGAGATAATGCCAATGTTTTTGACCCATTAGAACTCTTTGGCAGGCAAAATTAAATATGGAAAGGTGAGGTCTCAAAAGGTGATCTATGTATTTGGTCGATAAGATATAGGAGACATTAATTGGAAGGTTAAAAGTTAGGTTTGTTGTGATGGAAAAAAGTAGGTGGAAGCAAACATGGATAAGAATATCTTAAAGGGATGTTTGGTACATATATGTTGATTGTGATGTTTGGTGTGCATATGGTGGTTATGTAAGTGCATTTCAATCCAAGGAAGTAGGAGAACAAGAATCACATATGTACTTGAATAGTTTGGTGGTTGAACATGTACTTAAATAGTCTAGTGGTTGAGCATGTAGATAATGACACAAATTCAAATTTGCAGATTATCGAGAGAATAAACGAATTACATGTGGATATGTCTCTCATTAACTATCGAAATAAGACATGTACACGATCGAATCGAGAGGACAAGATGGAAAGAAAAGATTACTTTAGGTAGGATAGAGATCACATATCTTGACAAAAACCGTCCTTCATGTGTTATGACTCTAGTTAGAGAAAACTTAAAATCAAATGCACCAGTGACCTTGACATTTTGTGAGTGGTTTATTTACTTTCATATCTTAGAAAGTAAGCTCCTCATATATAATGAGTCTAGACTGGGGATTTCGTGAGAAAAATCGGTTCATGCAATTTGTCAGTGTTTGAGATTGATTAGGACACGTTGACAATTATCCAGAATGATTAAGTTCAAAAGAAGTTGATTTATACTCTCATATCCCACTCTCATACTTTGTGAGTATTCGATGCAAAACTAAGCCATGGTTGTTATAACCCTTCTTTTTTCCTCCCTTCACTTACATTTGCAATGTCTACTTGGGAAATAACAATGCTCACAGTTAATCTTTTCATCACATCTCCTAGTAAAAGTTGTTCAAGCTTCTAAATTATTTTTGCTATTTGAAAAAACACATTATGATATACTTTGGTTATTGAGGAGAACTTGTTGCGTTAGCTTGTTGAATTATGATCAACTTAGATCATTTGAAATCAAGTAAAATGCTTAAGTCAAGGTTATAAAAAAAATCCATACTTGTATGTGAAGTCACACCTAGAAGGTGGCCTCTTGAAAAGAACCCATGAACTAACAAATAATTTCTCAACAAAAAATATTTTAATATTCCACCAGAAAAAGTATATTATGATACTAGAAATTTCTTATTGTAGTCATCTCATCCATCCTCTCCTCTCATGAGGCACATCTGTGACATATTTCCTAATCCTAGTACATTATTTATTTGAGAAAAATAACTTTTATCTCTAGAAGAAAAATAAAATGAAAAATTCACCACCACCCCTAAAATTACCTTTCTACCCTCCTCTTTATCCACTCTTCAAAGGCCCGCGTCAATAAATGTGGACGGTACGAAGACTCCTCGGCGCTTTCCCTTGTCTGGTCGCCTTCTCGGAATCATCTCCTTCCTTCGTCCTACTTTACTATTCACCCCTCGAACTTTCCTCGATTTGCAATCGACCCCCACCGCGCTGGGGGTTATTTTTGGTAAACCACCGACGAAAGCCCCCAACGGCTATTAATTTCTCAATGTGCCACTCCACCTTCTTTTGCAAAAGCCCTCAGAGTTTGATTTTATTTACCGAGTAATACCACTGCCGCATATAAAAGACGATCGCTTGGGCTTTAGGTTTCTCTCTCTCTCTCTCTCTCCCCACAGGAAGGAGAAGAACAAAGCGGAAGGCGAGAGATCTCGACCCCTCGCCGAGCTCTAGGGTTAGGGTTCCGGGTGCTCATCGAGCTCAGATTTGGCGGAGAGAGGGCTCGTTCGCGTGGCGAATATCGCATTTACGGCTGTCGAAATCTGGACTCGAACTTTGTGGTAGCAGCGCGATCCCGAAGTTTCTGGTTGCCGTGGAGGTGATTGGTGGCGGCGGAGGTCCGTGGCTTGTGGGGGACGTGTTTGATTTGTGAATGGTCCAATTTTTGAAGGTTTTTAGAGTTTCCGAGGTGGAATAGGAGGCGGGAGAGGTGAAAGGAGGCAACTTTCTGTGGTGATTGTGTGATTTAAAGCTGCGAAAGGTCGAGTTTATTTATCGAGGCTTTTCGCGGTTTGAGGGGGGGATTGGAGGTGAGAAAGCCGAGGAGGTGAAAAGGAGGGGATTTTTGAGGTGTTTTTGGTGGTTTTGGGTTGTGGAGATTGACGGTACAGAAAGGATGCAGCAGGAGCAGCGGAAGAAGGTTTGGGACTTTGAACTTGCTATTTTTGTGTATAAGTTGATTTTGGATGAGGTTTTTTTGGTTAATTTTGGCGATTTAAGTGTTGGGAGAGCGAGATCTGCGGCTTGATTTGTAACATAGTGGATAGGTTTGGTATGTGATCTGTCAAGGATCTTGTTATTGTGGCCATTTTAGACAATTATGGTCTTTGAGGTTTTTTTCCTTTAAGTTTCCCAATATTGGTCTTTTTTTTTGTGGACACGGTACTGGGCCGGGTTTGCTTGTGTTGAGTCCTATGTGAGATTCTCTCTCTCTCTCTCTCTCTCTCTCTCTCCGTTGTGGAGTAGAGCAGGGATTCTTATTGACATGTGGAGGGTGAGTTGGAGGTTCTTTGTTTGTGGATGTGGTTGGCATTTACTCTCTGTAAGCCTGGCTGTGCTTAGTTGTCATGGTAGTGGGCTCGTGGTCGTGTAGATCGGATGGATTTTACCTAATTGGTCTTCTTGATATCTTCCTCTGTTTGGCTCCTATAGCCTTTTTTCTGTTTTGATTATTTCACCGGTTTGGTGTGTGTGCTACCGCCTGGTATTGGGTATCTTTTTCGAAGTCTTAGAGTAGCTTGACTATGTTCGGTTGTGGGTTAATTGGTTGCAATGTTTAGTCTGGTTGTGGGTTCTATCTTCCCTCACTCTGTGGAAGTAGTAATTTTGGATTTTGTGGGAGATATTTCATTAATTTGGGTTTTGAGTTTTAAAGTTATTCTTGGTTATGTTTTCTACGGTTTTGTGAAAGTTGAAGTTTCATTTGCAGAGTAACACCGAAGCGGAGTTTTTCTCCGAATACGGTGATGCTACCCGATATAAAATTCAAGAAGTCATTGGAAAAGGGAGCTATGGAGTTGTCTGCTCTGCAATTGATACACATACTGGAGAGAAGGTGGCAATCAAGAAGATACATGATATATTTGAGCACATCTCGGATGCAGCCCGAATCCTCCGGGAGATCAAGCTTCTTAGGCTTTTGAGGCATCCAGATATTGTCGAGATTAAACATATCATGTTGCCCCCGTCGAGAAGAGACTTCAAGGATATATATGTTGTTTTCGAGCTTATGGAATCTGATCTCCACCAAGTTATCAAGGCTAATGACGATTTGACGAAGGAGCATTACCAATTTTTTCTTTACCAGCTGCTTCGAGCTCTGAAATATATTCATACTGGTAATTTTTTATTCTCTTACCTATAATTTTTTTTATTTAAAAGAGCTCTTTTATGTTCTTGTTTAAATACTTATTTTGAACTTGGCATGTTGTTTATTCCTTTCAGTCACTTACAATGATTACCTTCTTCCCTGGCTTTATCAGTTTGTTATTGTCGAATTATGTTAATTATTGGTTTGAGTTCTATATTTATCGATGTGTTTCATACTCTTTTCTCTCTCTCTCTTGTCTTATTGCATTTTGAAGATTCCTACATACAGAGGTTTCTCTCTCCATGATATGTTCTTTGATATAGTTGAAAGTCAGCGATGCTGTAGAGTTTTCTCCTTATTGATTTTTTCATCGACTTCTTCTGTGTTGTGTTATATTTTGATTATTCCTACATATGCCAATTTTTGTTGTTATGTTCCCTTTTTGATATAGTCAGATGATCTTTGTGGGCTGTAGATCTGTATCAGTATTGGTAACAAGACTTTATTTGAATGATGCAGCAAATGTATATCACAGGGACCTGAAGCCTAAAAATATTCTTGCAAACGCAAACTGCAAGCTCAAGATTTGTGACTTTGGATTGGCAAGAGTTGCATTCACTGATTCCCCATCCACGATCTTCTGGACAGTATGTGGTCTGAGGAATCTGCCCTTGTTAATTTTAAAATTAGATATAGACAAGTGTTTGTGTTTTATTGAATTTGATTACCTCTTGCCATTATATCTTCTTACATACGCCTATCGGATTTGCTTTTTATTTGCATTTTCATTGTCTTGTTACATTTGGTTGCTATATTTTCATTTTGCAGGATTATGTTGCTACTAGATGGTATCGAGCCCCAGAACTATGTGGATCATTTTTCTCCAAGGTATGCATAGTTGTAATAGGTTGATAGGCATTGTTGTTCTGCATTTGAATCTATCCTTATTTTACATGAGAAGTAGGGGATTTTTTTGGGGCATGAATTTTGACCAAATAAGTTTGTAGATGGGAAAATGGTCGTGTTGATGTGTCCCGAGTCCTACCTATCAATTGTAGAGTTGTTGATCCCTTATTCAAAAAATGAACGCAACAAAAACAAACTCGGACTGTCTGTGATGGGAGTGCCTTAATATTGGGTTTTCTTCCAAAAAAGGCTCCGTAGGGTTAGGTTTTTTGTTGTTTGTAATCCGCTGTATCCTGGTCTTTCTTTCCATATAATGAAGATCGATTGTCGTTGTCTCATGACATATTTTAATTACAAGTGAACCTTGTTAAGTTGTATGTTTTTGTGATTGTTTTTTATGCTTGTTCCCAATCATAAATGGCTATTAGGGCATTATGGCTCGTTTGAGATTTATCGACAAGCATCACGATGTTGTCATACAACACGAAATTGAATGCTTACTTGCGAAAACAGTTTTAGTTTTTGAAAGATCAAGACGTTGGCGCTTCTGATGCAACAATGTAACTTGGCATTTCTTGCAAAGATAAAAGAAGACATGCATGCAAAATTGGAGACAAATTCTATCGACTTAGTAATGTTGTATTTGCAAAATAAGATGATAATTGTAGTAGTAGTTGAAGACTCTATAATAGGATCATAGTCAAAGCTTGAAGAGCTTGACCAACAAGTTGCTATTAAAACAATGCTTCACACAAAAGAATATATACCCATGAAAATTTTCTAAATCAATTTAACACTTCATCGATGGAGTTGAGAAATGTAAATGCAACCCGAAATCTCTTCAACCTTTGATGTTGCGAAGGGTAACTATGTTTATGGATGTAGTGAAGTCGAGTTTGCATCCTCGAGGACTTTAGCATAGCTTCGTGGTATAACTATCAATTCTCATCTGGTAAGTTTGGTATCAACATCCTATGGGTGATATCGCCAATCTAAGGACTTCAAGAAGGGTATATGAAAACGAGACCAAGGAAGCACAATCAATTTGCAACTACTGTATAGAAATGGGACATAGGCTCCTGGGAAAGTTGTGTTGATCCTCAATTGATTTAATAAAGGCCTGGTAGTGTTGGTAGCAAAGAGATCTACTAAGGCCTCAAAAACAATAAACATGCGATATAGTTGATCCTTTAATATGCTTGATCTCCTCCAGTATGGGATATGGTTGATCTAATAAGGGATTTACAAAGAATAACCAAAAACCTAAGCCCAAGAAGTACACTCCAAATGACATCTACCGTAAAGAACCAGGATATTGGAAGAATGGTTGTCCCAAGAAGAATTTTAAGCCATGATACACAATGATAATAATTTAAAAATATGGTTTGGTCCTGACAATTGTGTATCAAACGTGTCCTAAAAACAAGCTAATCCTCATTATTGGGTGTTCATACCATGTTATGCACATAGTGGTTCTTAACTTATGAGAAGATTGGTAGTGACAACATTATCATGGCTAAGAATTGCCTTTGACACATCCTTAGGTATATTGGATGCAAAAGAATGCATGTACATTGTTAGAGTTGGAGTGATCCCTATACATTTTAGATGGGCTAATAGTGTTGGTATATTGTAGAACAGTAGAAGGTAGAATGAATGCAGAAGGATGTCGGTACACAACATGTAAGCTAGGGTAATGATGTTATGAAGGATTTCTAGTAGAGGTCGCTATAAGTTTTAGAAAATGGTAATATAATTAATGGTACATATCAGAGTCATCATCTATGTATCTGATCCCAAAATGGGTCCCCATATTTCAATCCTAACAAATAGGGTCCTAATTTTGTTTTCCAAACGACAGAAGAGGCTACCATGAGTAGATGCTAAGTGGTTGAATTGAACTAAATTAGCCTTTTTGGTTAATTTCAAACACCATCCCCCTCTCCCCTTAGGACCCTTTGCCCCCCTTTCAGTTTGCTCTCCCAAACTCTCGACCCCACTTGCGGCGTGCAACGATGCACAAACATCGTCATCCTCACATCAACCATGCAAGTTTCCTCTCCCTTTGGCGGCGACTTGCGAACCAAGATGGTGATGTGGTGAGGGATCGTTCCAACCGAGGTGGTGCTTCAGTTGCGGGATGTTGATGCGGTGGAGGAGAGTTGTTGGTTCAATGCCTTGTTCTTGCATTAATGGAGAGAATAGGGGACATGGGATGTAGATGGGGAACTCCCGACAAAGTTGAAGCCGTAAAAGCTATTATGTTGTTGCTCAATTGAGGAGCGAGATTCCTTAAGCCAATGGTCCGAGGTTGTTACTTGTTGGTGATGGTTGTTCCCGATGGATGGAGCTCTTCCCTGGAGAGAAAGGAGATTTTGAAGGGGGAACTGAAGTCTGAAGAGATTGAGTCTGATTGAGATCCCGTGTTAGTGAAGATTCTTCTTGCTCATAGATGGGAGGTGGTCCTTTCTTTTTTGGTCTTCTTCAGTAAGGGTTGATTTGGGGGAAGAGGGGGAAGGGAATTGAAATTACCAAAAGGGTAATATCATCCTGCTATTTACTATCGGTAACTTCTTCATATGTTTGGAAAATAGAATCAGGACCCTATTTGTTACAACTGAAAGATGGTACCCATATTGGGATTGGGCTCATTGATGAGGACTTGATGTGTAAATTACCTTATAATTAATTTTGTTAAAGTTGTTTCTTTTCGGAGAAATTTGAGTTTAAAAAGTCCAAGCAACATTGGTTTTATACAACATGGATGTACAAGCAACATTGGTTTTAGTCCAATACCCTTTTGTTGATTGATACCCCTCTTGTGTTCTATCATTAGAATGTTCTATCATTAGAATGTGCCCCTCTTTAGGAACTTGCATACATCAACACATTTATTAACGATGAAGCTTAGAATAAGGCCCTTGAGATCCTCATGCACCGAAAGGTTCTTGTAAAGATTCAAGCATGGGCCAAGATGTTGATTTCAATGACATTTTGTTGATGTTCCACTCAAGTTGACAAAAAAATAGAGGAAATGCATACGAATTTGTTTTTATGGTATTTTGTCAGCATGGATACGAAATATTGTTGACATGTTGGATATTTAACCAAAGTCAGTTGAAATAGGGAATGCACATTATTTTTTTTGGAAATTAAGATTTTCAATGCGTTTTGATCAATAAATAAGATAAAAATACAAACATATTTGTCAAAATAAAGGTCTAATACTAGTTTTGTAGTAGTATTATCATTGTAATCATCGGCAATGCATAAGTTGGCTACTAAGTAAGGAATACAATTAGAAATTTAATCATGTAGAAGGCATAAATAAGTTGGAATAACGAATAACACAGTTTCATAAATTCAAATTTCATAATATATGAATACAATAGTACGAATATATATCATGTAAATAAGATGAAGAAAATTTAACACTTGTCACACATCAAAATTAAGATTGTTTAAGCATTATAAATTTTAAATTTAAAATTATATTTTTATTATATACACACTTTATACTATATTTATTGTAACATGTTTATACACACTTTATACACACTTTAAGCTTGAATGGTAACATGTTTATTCAATAGGACCAACTGTAGATCTTGTTATGCAACCTCCTTGAATGATGGCTTGGTCAACATGGTGATACAACATCGATACCTAAGAAAAGAACTTTAACCCCCTCCCCCACATACATAAAAAATTCAGTATTGGCATATGCTATCAATAGAAACATGATATTTGGAGTATGTTTGAAGTTTTATTATTTTGAGATTGACAAGTTCTTTGTGGAGATGAAGGCATTGCCATGCATTGAATTGTTAGAAACACATCAGAATAAAAATGGGTTTGCGGAATGAACAAACAAAATGCCCGTGGAGAGAGCACATGGTGCATGCTCTCTAGTCATGTCACATACTTAAATTTTGGGGGCTGAAATCGTTAACACTACATGTTATTTGGGTAACCGAAGTCCTGCCAATGATGTTGATTAAGGAAGTCCTTTGAAGCTATGATTTGGACTTTCAAGGACCATGAAGGAATTGTTTATGGGAAACAGAGGATCAAGTCCATTTGGTAAATAGATTTCTCCAAGATCCATTAACACTATTCTTGTGCTTTTTGTTCTTCATCGTCTACTATGTGACTTGGTTGTATAAAGAATCCGACACCTCTTGTCCCCTTGAGACATTTATATGAAGATCTGACCTAATTGGGTCCATAGAATAGGGTGGACCTTAAAACTATCTATCTTGAACCCTGTAAATCTATGTTTTAATGCACGTGTTGTTGCATTTGTTATCTTTGTACCTTATGATCTCCAAGCATCGAGAAAAGTTTTAATTTAGAATCAAGCAAGGATGTTTAGATAGATAATGTGTTTAAAGACTTGTCATATTGAGGTTGCGAGTTCAATGCAAAGATGAAGGTCAATACACTGCAACAAAAATAGGGTTATAGAACGAAAGGCTTGCCTCTTCTATTGATTGAAAAACTCTTGTGGAAGTATGGTTTGAAACACCAAGGACCGCGAAAGAGTTGTTTAAGGGGTTATGGCATGGTTTATAAAATCAAATCAGACCGGTCGGTTTGACCGGGAATCAACCCTGACCCGATCAGTTTAGTCGGTTTCATGTAGTTAATTTCAAAAAAAAGAATTTATAAAATCGGGCTTGACCGGTGGTCGGATCGGGTTGACCCGGATTGACTCAGTTTTGATGCTTTGGTAACTTTTCAAAAAATAGAGGTTTAAATAAATAAGTAATATGGTTTTTATCACTTGTACCCGTCTTAACTTATGTAGTATCAGTTATGTCCCTCTTTTTTGTAATATAAGTTGTGACACTGCTTTCTTAGAGTAATTTTCTCGAAGCAACTATAAATAAATGATTCCAATATTATATTCATTTATAATGTTGAAAATGTGACTAACTTTTATATAGTTTTACTCGAAATAGACAATCATGTTATTTTATTGAAAGGTTTAACATTTTAAACAATTATTTCATCGATATATAAATACATACTTACATATATGTATCCGGTTTTATCGGTTCAAAAAACCGCTTTGATCGGTCGGACCAGTAAATTAAGCTCGACCTGATTTTTTCTGAGTCGATAGGAATGATGATATCATGTTGACATCATCACCGATCCAAACGATTTGGACCGATGATCTGACTCGGTTAGACCAAATCGAAGACTGACCGGTTCAACGTCCGGTTCGGTTTTTAAAACTTTGGGTTATGGTGTCCGAGGAAATTGCAATATAATTGGTTGAGAATAGATTCTTGAGTATAGTGGGTAATTGTATCTTGGATCTTTCTAGGATCCAATTATAATGCTCTTGTGTTTTTTTAGTCTCACATCGTCTATTGATGGGACTTTGAGTGTGATGGTGGGGCTATATAAAGAGCCCTACATATCTCTTGTGCCCACAAGAAGACCTCATTGACAAGTGATCCTTAAAGATTGCCTCAAACCTTGCAAGTCTATGTTTTGACTTGTATTGTATTTATTATCCTTGCACTGTTGAGAAGTTGGCTATATAAAGAGCCCTACATATCTCTTGTGCCCACAAGAAGACCTCATTGACAAGTGATCCTTAAAGATTGCCTCAAACCTTGCAAGTCTATGTTTTGACTTGTATTGTATTTATTATCCTTGCACTGTTGAGAAGTTTATGGAGATCTGACACCATTTGGTCCTTTCTCTTGTGGAGTAGGGTGATCCTTCGAGATCGTCCCTGAGGAGATAACTTGAAGAGTTCTTATTATTACCAAGGGTTAGGTCCATTTTAGAATTTTATATCGCAAATTCTTGATTATTTTTGAAAGGGGTGTTGCAAAGACCTGCATGTGGCTACATACAAGAGATGTGCAATGAGAAGAACAATGTCACTCCGTCCCCCTTATTACAGGCTTGCACATGAGTAAGGAACAATGTGATTGGAGAAGAAGGATTGGTAGAAGAATCATCAAAGAACAAAAGGTTGATGTCCTCTTGCATTGCATAAGACCACATGTAGGGTTCATGTGGCAGCTTGGTAGGAGCAATACAATGTTGCATGTGAACCGGGATTGAATCACATGCAATGGCAATGATTGGTATGCAACGATTGGTACATAGGAAGTGTGGCCTCCCCACTCCCAGAGTTGCGAAGTGACAAAGATCATTTAATGGTAGTTCTCTGAACTGCAATAATGGTGTTGCATTTCTGCAAGTTCAAGGAGAGGCTCCTTGTGATTTAGTTGGAGGCATGGTACAACATGAGAAACAATGATGCATTGATGGTTATGAGGCGATAAAGTGTCATATGGAGATTTTTGGAGGCTGCAATGGAGCATGGGTTCCTACGAACCCTAAAATTATCGAAGAAAAAAGAGGGGGTGTTTTCACCTATCGTTGATTTCTTTATGGACTTGAGACAATTTTATTTGAGTTTTGTGTTTGGCCTAAGAAGTTGAAGGTTGTGGACCACAAAAGAATGAGCAAGTGGAAAAGCAAAGAAGAGGAGCAAAATAATAACAAAGAAGGTGAAGAAGTTGAAGGCTTCTGCCCTTGTTTTTTTGTCAAATTGTGTCAAAAAAGAAGATGAAGAAGTGGAGGCCCGAGATACTGATCCACATACCACAAAAATGAGATGGTTGAAAAACAAAGGAAACAAGCAAAACAATGGAAAATAGGAATGTGAATGCTTTCTTTAAAATACAAGAATAAGTCGGAAAAGAAGGGTGGTTTAAAAAGTGAATAAAAAAGGCGAAAGAAGGAAGAAGAAAGAGAGGATGTTTGATTGATTTTTATTGGGATAATTACACCCATAACCCTGAGTAATTCCTCAATCTCAATCATAACCCTGCATAATCGCGAATTACAAGAGAAACCCCGGATAATCATTCCGTCTCACACCCATAACCTTCCGTTAGTTTTCCTGTTAACCCAACCATTTCATTGAGTTAATCTAACCTATGATCTAATCTAACGGCTATTAAAATTCCATGCATAAAAAAATAAAAAACCGCCTTCCTTCTCCAAGCCCCCCCTGCTTCCCTCCGCCCACTCCTCAATCTCCTACAGCAGGACGACTCTTTCGGATCTCATCGACATGGGCCAAAACATGTCCATCCTCCTGCCGTGCAGTTGCGATGTCGTCGACGGGAAGGCGGTGGTGCGCTACGCACACAAGGTGAAGGATGGGAGCATCGTGGCAGAAATGTGCTCGAAATTTTCGGCGGTGGATCCAGAGGTCATTAACGGCACAAATGTGCTCGAATCTAAGAAAAAAACAGAGATCTGGATGGGATGCTTAATCTCTTCATTTTTGGTCAGATCTGATGCAAGAACTATACGCATAAACACCATCCAATCAATCTTACATAAACTTCAGGAGAATATGGGGGAAGGAGGGAGGGGGAGTGGCTTTCATGGGAGCGGTCGCGGGGCTTTGACGGGGGAGGTCTGGAGTCGGGGGACGGAGGCGGTCGCAGTTGGGGAGCTTTGACGGGGGCGGTCCGGAGTCGGGGGAAGGGGGCGGTCGGGGGGTGGGTGACGGGCGGTGGGCAGTCGGGGAAGGGAGCACGAAGGTTTGGGAGGGAGGGGGATTTCAAGGGGGCGGTCGGGGGAAGGGGTGGGTTTGGCTTGGGAGGGGGGGCTTTCACAGGGGCGGTGGGCAGTGGGGGGAAGGGGGCACGGGGGAAGGGGTGGGTTTGGGTTGGGTTCCGGAGTGGCCGGGGGTCCGGAGGGGCAAGGGCGACCCCGGGGTATATTGTAGAGGTGCCGTGGGTAGGGGGAGGGGGACGACGGGGGGTCCGAAGGTCAGCGGAGGTGTTGATTGCAGAGGTGCAATCCGGCGGGAGGGGGGTCGGAAATTTACAGAGGCCGACGGGGACCCCGGGGGTGTTGCAGAGGTGCGGTGAGGTCGACGCCGACCGCGGGAGGGGGCTGGGATGGGAGAACTCGCAGAGGTCAACGCCAATCGCCGGAGGGGGCCTTGCAGAGGTGCGAAGGTGGGTACCGGAGGTCGACGGCCGCGAGCTCCTGTAAAGTGATGGAAAGAACACGATGGCATAATTTGCAAATAACAATGAGGATTAAGGGTAACTTTGTCTTTTTCTAACGGAAATCGTTAAATTTAACGGACATTTTAAACGGAACATAACACAGGGTTATGTCATGTAAGAGTTAAGCATTACTCGGGGTTTCTCATGTAATTCGCGATTATACAGGATTATGATTGAGATTGAGGAATTACTCAGGGTTATGGGTGTAATTATCCCATTTTTATTTGTCCGTATCCCAACTTGGTCGATGTTTCCCGCAAGTATGGGAGAAGAGATTAGTATTAGGTATGAATGGATGATATACCCATAGTAACCACCTTCGCACATTGTCTTTTATCCTAGAAAACCATCACACCTCCTGGGCCTATTCTTCCAAGCAAAATGATATTGCTGAATGAAAACCATCGTTTATTGATAAACATTTCTTCCCTGAAGGTTCAAATAGAAATTTGAGGATAAAGGCAGTTGCATTCTAAAATTTTGAGTATAGTCTAACATTTTCCACGAAACTGGAAATTTCTCTTTTAACCCATTATTATTTTTACACCTACAATGCCTTGTCTTTCCTCCCAATTTACTAGGTGCATTTTTTATGGACTACCGACGTACTAGGTGAAATTTGCATGTTATGTCAATGCAAATTGTTTTTTTCCCTACAAATAACAATTGAATGAGGAAGCACATTGTTTTTTACTTTCAAAGAAAAAGAGGATATGATGTCGACAACACACCTACCTTGTAACTTCTATATACTTATAGTAAATAAATACAAAATGAGGAAGCACTTTGTTGACAAAGAATACGTCAAGATCGCACCTTGGGCCTCACCTAACAAAACCCACAATCTATGTCCCAGTTCTTGATTGTCCTTATAGGTCATTAGTGATGTAAGGTTGGAGTTCTACTTCTCGACCCTCTTGGGATTACTCATAGCAAGGAAAAACATGCGATGGTTGTGATGATGATGGCAGCTTGGGAGTGAGTAGTTGTAGGAGGGGGGTGACGCGAGGAGGATGGAGTGGACCTAGGAGAGGGAGGTGGGATGGAGTGGAGGGGGAGTGCGAGGTGGGAGATTTTTGTCTCCGGAGGGCCCTAAAGTGCGTTCATGATGATTGGAATTTCCAAGCATCATGTGGGGACACATGCATGGGGAGGCATGAGGGGGGCGGGAATGAATGCATGGGAAAGCCGAGGGCATGGGGCCTCTATAGGAGGCGAGGTGTAAAGCGCTAGGCCCCTCTACATGGAGGACGAGGTGATTGTGAGGCAGAGGAGTGAAGGTGGTGGTGGGAGTCGGGACATAGGAGGTAGAGGTGGTAGCGGAGTATGTGGAAGGGACTGGGTAATGGATTGAAGGAGGCAGTTGGAGGGAGAGGCGTCGTCCGGGAAGTGTGTGATATGAGGAAGGAGTGATTGGGGTAGGGAGAGAGTAGTGGTTGCGGCTTTGGGTGGAGGATGAGATGGATGTGGTTGGGAGAGAGGGAGGAATGGCATAATTAGCAAATTTTGAGAGATAGATAAAGAAAGGCATATTTGTCAACAGTTGATGGATTCCCGCAACGTTAACAAACATGAGTTGATGGAAGTTAACACAGGATTATGTCATCTAATTGTTGATAACTGTCCAATGTTTTACATGTAATTCGGAATTATGGAGGGTTCCATGGTATAATTATTAAAGTTTAGAGAGTTATGGGTGTAAAAATCCCTAAACAAAATCACAATTAGGCTAGAACATTATGACATGACTAAACAGTGTCATATGGAGCCTCTAATGCAGTCAATATTAGGACTTTCGCCATGCCTTTCCAAAAGGGATTTTTTTAACTTGGTGGTCAAAATCATCAGTACTAGCATTTTCTGTCCTAAAAAGGTTCCCATCATGTAGCTTGGAGATTTGCATTGCATGTACATGCCCACTATTCCGTGGACAACTTTTCCTTAGCTCCACTCAATTTAAGGACTTGTGTTGTGAGCATTATGACATGATTAAATAGAGTAGTTTCATTAATTTTGCCCTAAAATTTGTTAATAGTTTTAGAAATTCTAATGCATCATTGCTTCTTGAGGTGTTTCATTTGCTTGCGAACGGTTTAGGGTTTATTAGAGATTAGTAGCAAACATCGGGTATACCAAAATGTTATCCTTATTTTGGTCGGGCCGTTAGTTTTGTTATTGCAAACTCAAGAATGTAGATGAGTTTAAATTAAGCAATTATGCCAAGTAATAGAAAAACAATGCTTGTTCCGGAATGGATATAGAACCCTCCTGCAAGCTGATTTGCATTTTCAGGCATTTGAAGATGGTTTACTTCTTTCTGTGCATAATTGTCGCAACGTGATCTTAACTGTGATGGTGCCTTTTTTCTGACAGTATACACCTGCTATTGATATCTGGAGCATAGGCTGCATATTTGCTGAGGTATTGACTGGGAAACCATTGTTTCCCGGCAAAAATGTTGTGCATCAACTGGATCTTATGACAGATTTACTTGGCACTCCTTCAATGGACACTATTTCTCGGGTAATGAATTTTTATATTACCATAGTGTTCTAATGAAGTTGTCTGAAACCTTTTTATTATTTGTGTAGGTTCGGAATGAGAAAGCCCGACGGTATTTAAGTAACATGAGAAAGAAACAACCTGTTCCATTCGCTCAGAAGTTTTTGAATGCTGACCCCTTGGCTCTTAAACTATTAGAGAGGCTTCTAGCTTTTGATCCGAAGGATCGTCCAACTGCAGAAGAGGTATTCATGTTTATGCAATATTATCTCAAAAAGTATAGTGCCGTCTCCCCATTTTAAGCATGCCTCTAAATCTAATTGGTTTTCGAATATTTTTACATCATTCCAGTTCTTAATGCACATGTTATGTCCTGATATTTTCTGCCGTTTTTCAGGCCTTAGCTGATCCTTATTTTAAGGGTCTTGCCAAAGTGGAAAGGGAGCCATCCTGTCAACCGATTAGCAAGATGGAATTTGAGTTTGAGCGGCGGAGGGTTACTAAAGAAGATTTGAGGGATCTCATCTTTCATGAGATTCTGGAATACCATCCTCAATTGCTGAAAGATTATATTAATGGGACCGAGAGAACTAATTTTCTTTATCCAAGGTCTGTTTCCTCATGTTATTATGCTGTCCTCTTTTTCCTCATGTTATTATGTTGTCTTTCTTTCTCGGTCAATGGTTGTAATGCAGGATGATATGTTTGTAATGCAGTGCTGTTGATCAGTTCAAGAAGCAATTTGCGCACCTTGAGGAGAATGGTGGTAAAGGTGGCCCCGTATCTCCCTTGGAGAGAAAGCATGTTTCTCTCCCAAGGTACTCAACCTACCTGAACTATTTGATTTGTTGTCACTCCAAAAGCATCTCCTTCTATGCTTATAAGTACTGATGGTACGAGTTTTTTCAGTTTTTGAAAGGAGCAAGGGCTTTTCTGAATTCAAATGTATAATTGGGATTTTATGATTGTTATGAGTTGGGGTAGATGCAACTTTAAAATCCAAACTTGTCTATTGAATCAAATATTGATTTGGCGAAAATTTCAGTCATCTCTTTGTAAAATTGTAAACCCTTTATATTCCAAATTATGTTCTAATGGATTAGTGAGTCAAAATAGGGTCTTCTCTTCCTAAAATTGTAAAAACTGAGTATTATGGTGGGGAAGATGCCTTTTTTAATATCCGATGTATGTTTTAATGGTATATCGAGTCTTTGTAAAATTGTAAATCCATACCATCTTGCCGTCAGTATAGGAAGCTCAGTCTCGAGCATAAATAATATAAAGACCCCCTTCTCAATAGCGGAAATGTCACCAGAAAAAGCAAGCCCGGATTCTTAGTTAAGAGAGGGAGTAGATGTCAGGAATCACTCCAGCTGAACAGCTATTTCATCAAAGGCTTGAGCTGAACCGTGATTCAACAGTTCAGGCATTGTTACTTCATTCTATTAACACTTGAATAGGGTTACTAGGGAAGATGCATATTTTTGTACGAACTTTATTTTTAATGGTATGCTCAATCTCTCTCTTCCCCCTTTGCCAAAAAAAAACAGGACCTCTTCGTAAAATGGTTAATCATTGAACTGGAAAGATACACATTGTTACTTTTTTAATGCAAACCATATTTTGGCAGTTCGTGGTGGTCGTTTTGTGCCAGCTTCTGTTATTGTGGTTTCTGAGATCATTAATGAAATCGAATAAGCTTAGAGCCAAGTAACCTTATACTGAAGTGGTGCACCGACCAAGCGTTGCTAAGGTCTCTAAAGTTGAATTTTATCTGCTGACAGCCACGAGTCGCTGCATGTTTCTACACTAACACACGATTATTTGGTAGATCCACAGTGGTCCATTCAGCCACCATCCCACCGAAGGAACAACCAGCTATCTCAGGTCCTTGCAGAGAACGACAGGCTGTGGATGAGGCTTTCAAAAGTCGTGATCCAGATGCAGCATTGGCAAATTCTCTCAGAGGTTCGCAAGCCCCGCAGAGAATACCAGTTGGTATGTTGTCCATTGTCTTTTCAAACGCTCGACTATTGCTGAGTGGTGATGCATATTGAAACTCTGAAGTTGAAAATTGCAGCAAGGCCTGGCAAAATCATGGGACCAGTTATACCTTACGAGAATTGGAACTTGAAAGATCCTAATGATCCTCGAAGATCGGTAAGGAACAATCCTGTCCTTCCGCCGCACCCATCACTCCCACCTGCTTATGTTCTCCACCGAAAGTCAGAGAACTGTGAAACGACTTCTGAGCAGCAAAGATTCCCCCAGCAGTCGCCGTCTTCCAACAAGATGGCAACTGACTATGACATGAGATCCTCCATGTACGGTCTCCAAAGAGCAGGCAATGACACAAATATGGTGCAAGTTCGATCCCCATACAATGGCAGCATTGCGACCTTGACCACAGCAGGCACTCAAAGGAAAGTCGGTGCTGCCCATTTTGGCATGCAAAGGATGTACTAAGATGGCGATCGTGTGCAAATGATCTCTTGATGCCATTATCGTCACCTGCAGAGGGCCAGAGATATACGAAGGGAGGAAGCAGCACATCGAGGCGGCTGCTGGGGGAAGGCTGCAAACAGCAAATCGATCGGTGTATTGGAGGTTGGTGTCCTTGGAACATCCTCTTGGGTTTTTTTTCCAAAGATGTGGTAGCTCGGGGTGAATTCGGTGTAGGGGATATTGCGGCCATAATCGAGCGGGTATATAGAGTTTTACATGTACGAAGAAAAGATTGTGTTTCTGCCTTTGTTTGTCGCACGTGATGGTGGTCTCTGGTTTTCAGCCATATGTATCTAGTGTTCCATGAGAATAAGGCGAATGCGTCAATGGCTGAGGATCGGAGCTTCAAATTGTGCGACAACGATGGCATGAAGGCCTGCTGTTGAATGAACTAACTAATCATCTTACTTGGTTTGACTAGTGTGATTTGTGAATGGAACCCAAGAGGGTTGGAGCTTACTATGATTTGTTTTTCTTTGGGGTTCTGCTTAGACAATGCTATACATATTTGATATTAGAGAGATGTTCATCCATGTCTTCATCGCTAACAAAAGAATGTGAACTTCTTATATCCTACATCTCTGTAGTTTGGTAACTTGTTATCATCCTTCCTAATGCATGCAATGACACTTCTGTTGGTACTAAACTTATTGTCATCATTAGTGATGGCTCTTCTGTCGGTACTTCCACAGATTACTGTAAATATGGAAAAATTTAGGGAGAAAGTGCAAAACATCTCATCAAAAAGGTGAATTTGCATGTGTGCAGAGTTTCTTTTTGATCTTAATCTTTAATTTTAACTCTTATAAACTGGCTTTTAGGGTAACCTAGAAGTAAGAAAATTTGATTTTTAGGGGACTTAATTCAAAAATTTTACATAAAATTTTGTAAGTATTTGAAGATTTGAAATCAAGTAATCAAATCTAGAAAGTCTGGCAAGTAAATTCTTTGATGACATAAATAACATGGTTTGAAAAATACAGCTAGAGGTGTAAATGAATCTATCCTGAGTTCTATTCGGTAGACATTCGCGAATGTTCGACGTGATTCGTTAAAGATTTGATTCTACACAAGAAATTGAATATAATCTTTTTCTTCTCATTTTATAATTTTTTTATATACTCACAAATTCAAGACCAAGGGGTGCAGGTGCAGGTAACCCCATTTAAAAAATACAAAAGATTACAAAGAAGAAAAATGATTATATTACTTTCTTAGATAAAGATTGAGGCATAATAAGATTCTGGGAAATGGAAACAAGATGAATGAGATTAAGGCATAACTGAAGTTAGAAAAAAAAATAAAATCTATACAGGTAACGATAGAACAAAATGGAGAAACATGTTGGGTTTTTAAACTACATTATACATAATATGCAGCACCAACTGCCTCTGCGAATCAAGAAATTCGTCAAACCTAACTAAATCACACATCATCACCTGCACTATAAAAAAAGGAAACTTCCAATATGTGAATGAACTTTGACCTTCACGGCTATAATTTTTATAAAAATAGGAGGTTCATTGTTAAAGAGGAAACCTCCACGGGTGATGCGGTGGTCCGAAGGGACTGCAGAAAGGGGAGGAGGAAGCAAAGAGGGGAGGCATAAGGGTTGGTTGTTGGTGGCCTATTCGCGCTGGAAGCTTGGAGGGAGTAGGGAGGTTGCTGACAACATGTTCGGAGACTTGAAACCAAGGTGTGACTGTTTAGTGGAGGGCGTAGGAGAGGGGAAACATGCAGGGTGGTCGATGATGACCTATTCACGGAGAGAGAGAGGGAGGCGTGGCCGCGTGGTCGTTGGCAGCCTGTTGGGGGGAAGGGTAGTGGAGAGAGGAGATTTGTTGGATAGTCATTGACGCCTTGTCCGCAGAGCAGGAGAGGGAGGTGTTGCCACGTGGTTGTTGGAAACTTGTTGGGGAAGGGCGACAGAGAAGAAAGGACGTATGGATGGTAGGCATCTGTTCACAAGGGGGAGAGGGAGGCGTCGTACTGGAAGCCTGGAAAGGAAGGGAGGGAGAGAAGAGGGATGGTTCGACGGTCTGCGAGGGAGAGGAGCGGGGAGGCATTGCCACTTTAGGATTTAGACGAAATCCCTCTCAAGTTCATCAAGTTAATAAATCCCTAGACTTTTTGGATTTGAAATTAACACAAGATGCAAGGGTTGTGGGCTTTGTTACCATGGTGTAAACTCCTTAACCATGCAAGCTCCCTGGACTACACCTGCAAGGACCCTGCTGCTGCACTCCACCATCAACAAGGAGGTGTCTGCATACTTCACCGCCCTATAGAGAAGCACGAAACACCTTTATTATGTTTGTAGCGGTAGATTCAACCATGTAAAGGCATGCACGAGGGTTTGGGCTGCTTGCGAAGGGAGGGAGGGGGGATGGTGGTCGGCAAGGGGTGAAAGGAGGTGTTTAGATTAACTCAATGATATGGTTGAGGATCACAGTTGAAACTAACAAAAGATTTATTTAATTTTAAACCG
Source organism: Ottelia alismoides (assembly GCA_037367405.1). Taxonomy (NCBI): domain Eukaryota; kingdom Viridiplantae; phylum Streptophyta; class Magnoliopsida; order Alismatales; family Hydrocharitaceae; genus Ottelia; species Ottelia alismoides. Next base: position 2,660,361 of record JAZKJV010000464.1, read on the forward strand.
AATTTGAATCAAACTCTTACGTATTAAAACTAAACGAATATCAAAATTTATCTGAAAGCCCTAAATACAACCTTATTCTTGGTTTTATTGAAGCAAGCAAATTGTTTGATGATAGTGCTCTCAGGGATATGCTCTTCACGTGTAAATCCAATAGGTTGATGTTTTTTGAGCCGGGACAAGATTTCAATTGCAAATAGATCACCAACTTAATAATTGAGAAAAAAGGATACGCATAAACTTTAAGCACCAACTCGATGGTTATGCAGATTCTCCAGTAATAATATAATATAAAATACAAAGAGCAGGAACAGAAACGCAGATTCTACAATGCTACCCAATAATGTAGGTTTTCAAATCCAAATAGTTAATTAAATATCTCACTATACTTCTACAATGCTACCCAATAATGTAGGTTTTTGAATCCAAAGGCTAATTAAATATCATTCACTATACAACAGGTGTTTAAATTTAAGGTATGCTCGTTTGAAGAATGGCATGGCAGTAAGATTTAAGCAAACGAGATGGAAAATATTGTTTATGAAAATGGAGATGCTGAGGGTGACCATAAAATTGATCACTTCTGCTGAAAATCATAAAGAAAACATGTACATACTTTGATTGGTTGTGTAAACCAAAACGAGCTAGAAAAGAGCTTAAAATAGAAATAGCAAGTAAAAATACCACAATAATGTTTCTTCCAACAATGTGGTACATAGCTAATATGATGTATACTTTCACACATTAAGAAAGTTGACCCACCCTATGAGACCACCATTTCAACCTTAAACTGCCTTAGATAATATATAAATATCAGCATTTTGTATGAAATAAAGAGTGAAATGTTAAGCTAAGCAAAAGGAAGCAAGAAAGAAGATAAGAAACCTCAAGATATTATATTGCTACAACAAGCACCAGAAGTAGGAACATAAAACAATGTCCATGCTAAAAAATTTCAACAGAATGTTGCACCACTAAAAAAGCATCAGTTTCTACTAAAAACTTAACCAACCAAAACTTGAAACAAAATGACTTCAAACATCTTAACAAGTTCAGATGAAATAGCAAGAACAACCAGTAGGAATTTATAAGTGACTTCGAACGAGGCAAGAACGACATGCTCATTCATCCTCCTGGCTGCGCAACCTAGCACCGCTGTTGGTAACCACAACATCCAATTGGGCCGCCCTCTCAACGATCTCCTTCCTCTTCCTTGTAGATACATTATGGGCAATCTCGGCACAGTAAGTCCTGAAAGATGAAAAATAATTATTTTCCAATAGTTAGTTAGCACGCTGTTCAGATAGGCATTGTGAGACTTCAAATATCAAAGTCATACCTGTTGTGCATCATCAGAACATCAAGCTCACCAACATTGTGAACCAAAAACTTCTTGAAACGATTAGGAAGATAATGGCGGGTTTTCTTGTCAGAACCATAACCAATATTTGGCATCAGGGTGCATCCCTTGAACTTTCTTCTCACCCTAGAATCAATACCCTTGGGCCTGCGCCAGTTTGGCTGCAAAATTAACCAAACCCTTCAGAAGAAAACTAAAGAAAGGATTCTCTGAAAACAGATACAGACTAAGGTTACACTGTTTAAATGAATGGCATTCAAAAGAAGTAAATAATATCGATATCTAGGCAACAAGTTAACTTACTACAGTACTCAACAGTTCACAGTTCTACGCAGAAAAGTCTGCATTATTATTTATAATATAAACTATCTGATATGTCCAAACATGTTAACATTTAGACATTGCTTGGTCAAAAAGAAAACAAAACTCAGATTCAAGGCTACCGGAAGAATAGAAAATAAATTATATATCTATATGATAAATACTATCATTCTGATAATCTTAGATGGACAATATCCTTCAGGTAGTCTATATGATATAACCTATCCTTTGGGTAGTCTCACCAGAGAACAATAGAAGAATTGTATTTTTCCATCAAGTCTTTCCTTTCAGTATCCTTCATGTAGTGTTTTAGTATCTATCAGCTATTTGATTCAAAAACTTCATCCATCCAAGACTTCTCCACCAGATAATACTAAAAAAATCGTATTTTTCCATACAAAAAAGAAGCGGTGATTTGATTTCTCTGTGTATGGTTAAGCTTAAATCCACGAAAAACCCAAACTTTTCCTACTTGACCTAGATTTCGATATATAAAAAAAACGAGGGCATACATTAGAGTCGAAATGCATACCCATCAAACTCCAATCGAGATCTATATAAAAAAGAAACAGAAATCCAGAGAGAAAGGGAAGACCTTGACGCGGGCAAAGCGATCGCTCTGGGGCCTCTTGAACTTCTTGACCCTCTTCTTGACGATCTTCTTTGACAACAAAGGGACCGCCATGACCTGTCCTCCTCCCCTTCTCCCCCTCGAAGCTCGTTGAAGCGGAGACGAGCGGCGTCGTCTAGGGTTTCGGTGGGTGGAGAAACCGAAGGGTATTTATATAGAAGGACTTGGCCTTTCCATATTGAATTGCCAAAATGCCCTTGTGTTTTTTCCGATTATTGAAATGAATTAATGATGCAACATATCTATATATCCTTTTTAACGTCGGGTTTTCACTAGGGATGAAAATGAATATGAATACATATCCGATCTGCTATCATATTCGTTTTATACATATTTTTTTTGACATTCTTATTTGTATTCATTTTAAAATAGATGCGGATATGGATATCACTTTGTTAATATTCGCATTCGTATTCATAGATTCGTTTTCAAATATAAGTATAGTAATAGATTTATTTATAAAAGTTCATAACAACATTCTATGATTGCATCTACTATTTTTCATATAATTGTTATGAAATTACAATATATGGTATATCTATTTTATGTTTAAACCATCCTAAACATGTATATTTTAGTTAATCTATAAAATATTTTTATTATTATTCGTATTCGATTTGTATTCATTTTTAAGGATATGATAACAAAATTTTCACATCTGTCAATATTTGTATTCACATTCATATTTTAAAATGGATAAGGATATGATTATACATATATTCTTATATTCTTATCCGTATTCAACCGTTTTCATCCCTAGTTTTCACCCATTGCCTGATGAAATGAGTCCTTCCCGTCTCTCTCCCTGGAAACCGATCGTTTGTTGTAAATGGCATTTACATCAGGGATTGTAATGCACGAGGAATGTAGGATGAGGATCCGATGATCCTCCTAAAGGGACATGATAGTGGGCTCGCATCTCGAGGTAGGGGATATGTGATCGGACAATTGTAGCCCCAACACCTGTAGCAAGGGCTACAACAGACGATCTTCTATGGTCTCTCTCTACGCGTTTTCTTTCCTCGCCCATTTTAGCATTTATGTTTTTTCCATCTTATGTAACCATCATATGACATGTGGCTAGCTTTAGTGTCCTCACTCCTCTCGCTCTCTCTTTCTTCGACTTCTGTGAGAGGCTCTCTCATATGTGATCTTTCTAGATCTACTCTCTAGAACACCCTCGATCGTTCACCGACACCACTGCTTTCTTATTACCTTTCAAGACTAGTGGCATCTTCGTTGTCCACCCATCTCCCCTTCGTCCTCACCGTATCTCTTGCTCCTCATTTAATCGCCTCCACCCCCACCCCCTCCGCACAACTGATGATTCTACTCATGCATTGCCAACAAGCCCTCCCCTTCCCCCTGCCCTCCCTCTTTGATTCTTCCCATGCGGATGCTCCTGTCCTACGAATTCTCCACCGTTCCCAAGTCACTACCCATGTGCAGTCATCATGAGTCAAAGAACAAGAGAGGAGGGAGCGAGTCGTGGCATAACTTCAAACTTTCCCACATAGGTACACCATTTTTCCAAAAAAAATAGGGTTTTCCATGGTACTATGATTGCAGTTAGGTAGGTATGCAAATGCTTATACATCTTGCTTCTGCATGTGATGATCTCTAAATTTGATGCGTTTGTTGGAGTTTGAAAATCCCTTCATCTAGTGTCCTCCCCAAGTATACGTGGACGCCCACTTCGGAACCGTCTCCGAGACCTGGACCATGATCTGTCACCATCACCTCGCCTTATTCTGATGGGAATTGAGCAAATATTGCTAAAACTATTATCATTGGGCTAAGCAATGCATGATTGTGACATAGACATCATCTGTAGATCTCCCCACTCTATGATAATCTGTTTGCTAGTGCTAATGTCGTATTCATTCAATTTTTTATATCTGTAAACAAATGCGTACTCTTACCTTTACTATGTAAACTAGAAGTGTAAAGAACATAATTTTTATTAATGTCCTAATGGTTATATTTGTTCTTGAACTCAAGCTCTTCAATACTAACATTTGTCAACTAAGTATCTATCAATGATCCCAAAAAACAAATTTAAAGTATATAGTGCTCTCTCCCATCAAATATCTCTGAAGAAGTAAGATCTTATTCAAAATCTATGATGCTCTCTCCCATCGAATTCATCTGAAGTAAGATTGTATTGCCGAAAGAAGACATAACAGAGCAAACCAGAGATTGAAGCAATTATAGATTCAATTTGCTTCCATCGTTGGCCTTCTTCCTTATCCATCCAGCGACGATGGGAGTGAGCAACAGTTGGGGAGGGAACCTAATAGGAGATGACTCCAGTCTCACTTATACTCCTTCCCACATATTAATTCAGTAATATTAAGACATGTAGTGACATAGATGGGACTTGAAGGAAAATGGATGCAAGGATGCCTTATGCATGGATAGGACATCTATTTCAATAATGACAAGAATATAAATTTGATCATCCATATCCACAAATTCAAAACTAGTTGTAATAAAGAAAATTAAAATTCCTAAAGCAATCAAATAGTTACCTTTTAATTTATTACCACTTAGGATATTAGATTTGATCGGGGAATTGCAATCTCATAAACCTTATCATACACGATATATAATTAGTTCTTTCAATTTAATGAATTGTGGATTTTTAATCTGATTTCAGTTTAATAAATCCTCATCTTTAATTAGATGACACATTTAAGGAAGTTTGGACATTTGTGAAGAAAACATTGAATTCTCTATTATGAATGTATGAAAGTTGGAAGGCAAACCATGCAAAAGTGATAAGGAAGTTTGAAAACATGTTCATGGAAAGATTGAAAATTTTTTGAAAGGACGAAATCAGTACTGATCTGGAATGTCCCAGCCAAGGTTTTAAAAAGCGTTAGGTGTATCGAGGCGTTTTCCTAGTATTGCCTCGAGGCTTAAGCCTCACTCATAAAAGATTTTTTTCATAAAACATAATAATTAATCGTAATTACAATATTCAATTCTAGAAATTAAATACTTATGATTAAATACATAACCCCATGACATTTCAAGGCTAACATCTCGGTTTAAACATCCAAGTTGTTATATAACTATCCTTTTTTGGACTCTAAATCTATAAGGAGTCAAGTAAATATAGATATGCAAGCATGATAATGGGTAACTCTCCACAAAATTTAAAAATTTGAATAAAATTTAACTAAAGGGACTAGATGTAACATATTTTTTTAAAAATTAGGTGAGATATGTGTGTCATTCATTGAGAAGGATAAGAGAGTAATCAATGAATCAATGATCACTTTTTACTTTAAAATAAAGATTGTGGGATAAAATACTTGGAATATTATATGTTATGACCATCTTTGTTCATGCATACTTTGATGTTTATTAAATTAGTCCCGATTGAATAGAAGAAAAGATAAGACATGTTTACAAAAATAAACTTTTCTAAATTTAGGTCAAATTAGGGGACTTACATCCAAATATTTTAATAAAGAAAACATTTATGCTTGATTCACACTAAATTGTATAAGCATTAGATTTAAGGACTCAAGACTCAATTTTGTATTCATGTTGATTTATAAAGAATATACATAACAAAGTAAAATAAGCTTAATACTTTAATAAACTAAAAAAATGCATTTCAGTGAATTGAGAGCTTAAGGACTTAGAAAATACTTGTCTACGAAAGATAAAAAGCCCACAACCAAAAAGAAAATAAAAAATATTGTAGAAAAAAATTAAAAATCAACACACAAATGAGGCAGTGTCTCAAGCGCGCCTCGAGGTGCATGCCTCACTGAAGCTGAATGAGGCTATAGCCTCGAGGCATTTTTCCTTGAAAAATATCTCGAGTCGTATGCCTCAATGCCTCGAGGTACATTTTTAAAAATAATGTTCCCAGCTAGACTTGTCCAAAGTGCGGGCCGGGTCGGGCCGAATGGGTTGGGGTTCTAAAATCCCTTGTCCAAGGACTGACTCAGTACACGAGCCATACTTCAAGGCCCAAGCCCAGCCCAGGTCTGGACCGGCCGGGCCAGGCCAGCCCAGCCCATGAGCAAAATGTCAATTTTTTTATTAATTTTTAATCAAATTTATGGAGAACTGAAATTGGGTGTATAGTTCAGATATTTTAACCATGCTATCTTAACATCTTTTTTACTAATTTATTTCAAACTTCTTTTGAATTTTTTTACACTAATAACACAAATAAATAATGTATTAAGAATTCATTCAAAAAATACCTCGATTTGTTTTCTTAAAATATATATCTATATACCTTCTTTAAAGCTACGTTTTCACTAATTGCTTGACACATGTCATCATGAGAGGCCTTGGCGTCTCCCTCTTCGCTTGGCCATTTCACCATTCCTGCTTCTCCCATATTTTAGTGCCCACTTCTGACTGTAACTTCCTCCTATGTTGCCATGTGGAGAATACTGCTTCCTTTTTTGTCGGATGTTTCTTTCCTCGTCCGATGAAGCATCTTCGCACACGAGCATCAACCATTGGAGGTTCGTGCCCCAATGACTCCCTCCATCCGACATCGGACCGCCAAGCATCCTCTACCCTTGATCTTGAACCACCACCGAGTCCTATTTTCACCATTGAGATCTGACCATCTTTGATGAAGATCAAAGCCCAATGGAAGCTAGACTATGAGGTACAATAGGTGTCCTCCATTAGGTACCAGTGCAACCACAATGATAACAACCTTCATGCCTTCTATCCGTCGTGCTCTTTAACTGAGTTCCGAACCTTGCACTCATGCTTATATCGGAGTCCATTGGAAATCGAGTTCATCGTAGCTCTTGGGGATTTGAACCATTGCCAGGATGATCGAACTTTTAACCATCACCTAGATTGAAGATCTGAGGAGTATGACATAACCAATACCTCCAGAAGCAGTATTGAGCTCTATCATCTGGAATTTTCGTTATCAGGGAAGAATAAGGGGATGGATCCAAATGTATAGATACCATCTGGTCAGTTAAAGTGAAAGCATCATCTACAATCGAGATCGAGTGAGTCGCTCATTCACAACCACTGGTCAATTAAGCGAATCATGTGAGCTGCACTTGGCACAATTATACCACACTTCTAGATATTGTTGATATTCTCGTATAGGTCCTACAGAATCAGTCTTCACACGAGGTCACGTCAACCTGAACTTTTTGCACCATTACTCTATGTTTCCCTATATCAATTAATATATTATATTAATATTTAGTAATATAATTTATTGAATATATCATAAAATTATTGATAAACTTAATAAAATCACGATATATTTCTTTAGTACTAATTTTATGGCATATTTCATATTTTTAGTACAGATGCACTAACATAATTTTTAAAATGATATGAACCATAATATATAATATATAACATATTTATATGTCCATAGATGATATAATACTTCTTGGATCTAATATTTATGAACAAATATTAGATAATCCCTATACATAATATATGATATAATTTCATATCATAAAAAATTTGATTATATTTTGTATGGTCTAATTTTTAATATAATATATGATATATATGGTTTATAAGGTTTAATAAATATTCATATGAACATATCATATATTCTTTTTGACATGTGTTATAATCCTTGTAAATAAACCACATATAATATTAAGTGAATTTCGAGATTGTTATTAATCATAAAATAGTTTTATGATATATATGTAAATTATATATATCATGAAATCGTTGATAAATTTTAACTTAATAATTTATTATATATAATAAAATGTCCACATATTCTAGTTTTATGTAGAAGTTGTATATATGAGCACGATTATATAATCTTCATACTAGATTCTTGTGTAAATGCGAGTGTGAATTCAATTCTATGCATGGAAGAAGTTGTATATATATTACTGATGATAAAAGAGAAAATTAAGATTGAGATTCTATATATATATATATATATATGATATTATTATTGGTCACTTTTTACACTAACAAATAGTGTATGGAAATAATATAATTATTGATGTTATCTAGCACAATATGATAGTAAAAAATATATTTTAAAATGCAAACTTTATAAATACATAGATATCTGCGACGAAGTGTGAGCATTAACCTCTAAACGATATGCCTGAGGACAGAGGCCTATCGCTGCGAAGAGATGTGAGGGCGATCTGATATGATGGCAAGTTAAATGAGATGATCAGACAACAAACACTCTTATACATTAACTCGTGAATATTATTTTTAAAAATATGCTTATCTATTATTGCATACAATAACATTCTGGATATTACAATAGGTATCTATTAATTCAAATAGATTTGACAACGTAAGAACATTTCTAATGAACACGAATAAATATTTTACAAATCATTTAATTATTTAAAATATTTTTTTAAAATAATTCTTTAAATATATAATCAATTTTTATAGATGTTTTTATACACTTTTTTGGGAAACTTCAGAATTAACGTTTTATTTGCATCGGCTCAATAAAAAATTATTCCGTTGCGAAGCGCGGGTAATGTACTAGTATATGGGTAATATAAAGTATTCAGGAGGAAGCCAAGGCTACACACCTTTGTTTTTTAAAGATTTTTTAATGGTAATAAAGTTAGATCACTATGTGATAATATATTTTCTTTTAAAATTCCACTCAATCTGAGGCTCTTATTCCGACCAGTTTATCAAATTTTAAAGGGATCAGAATTACTGAAATTTATACATTCTAGATGGGGGTGTCAGAAAAATTTCGAGTTTGACATTTGCTAAGGTTTGATTCATTAAAGATTCAATTCAAATTCGGTTCGAAAATAAGCGATCCGAACTTTGAAATGGTATATTCGCTCAAGTTTGGTTCATTACAAGTTTGATATACAATATATATTATATGTATTTATATATGTATTTTTTCCTCAAAAAAATATATGAAGAATGAGAAATTTACACCATGATGTTAATAAGTATATGCATAATGTTATTTATGGATAATAGATTGATCGAGTGGTCACTAGACTGGGTAAATCTCGTACTAATCGGAGGTGATTAGTGAGAAGATAATGAATGGACGGTTAGGGTTTAGGGTGTGCGGGCACGTGCATGGGCCTATAAAGAGAGAACAACGAGCTGACAATAGCTCTTATTCTGATTACTCGCCTCTCCTCTCACCCTTTGTTTTTCTTTCACTAGTATCTGAGTGAGCGACTTGATGAGCCAACGATCTCGAGTTCTGTAATTTTTCTTGGAGCGGTTCAGTCACTCTTATGGGAACTGCTCCTTCGCTACAAGCCATCGAGCCCCTCCTCACATTAAAACCCTAAAAGTCCTACTCCGTTGAGGTTTTTTCATTTTTTTTAAAACTTCATATGCATTGTGTCGGTTCATCTTTTCAAAGTTTTGCTTTGTTGGTCTTATTTCGTACTGCAGCTGGTTGATTCTTTTTTTAATCTCTATGGTATATACTTTGCTGGTATTAATTAGGTCTATCTTTTTTTGGAGAGATATGATTATCAATTTTTGTAATCTCATTCCGCAATTGTTGTATTTATTGTGTTTGTCCTCTATTGCTAGTTATTTCTACATATACGAAATAGGAGTAAACTTGTTCTTAACTTTCGCCAGACCTATCTTACTTTTTTTTAGATTTACTGCAGTATTGTCCTTTAGTTTTTTGTTGATGACTTTATCTTTTGACCAGTGGTTAGCATTTTTTACTTTACGTAAATCATTGAACATGATTTTATTTTTTTAAAAGCAAAGTTTTTTTTTGTTTAACTCTATTAATTGGTATCATCCGTCTTAGTTTTTTTTGTGTTAAGTTTTTTTGCTGCCAATCTTAGAATCGGTTGCATTCATTTAAAAAAGGGAGGACGGTGGTTTTTTTATTGCAACCTTTGATCTTCACGTTCAAAAGATAGCTTAGTTTTTTTTCATCCCCTTCTTCTGTTTTAGTCTTATTGCTGATAATCTTTTTTTGTCAACGAGCGTGGGATAGCTTTTTTATCCATTTGCTAGTTTTTATTTACAAAAATAAACTTATCGTTGTAGAATATGCTAACATTCTTTATTAAAAAAATATTATTAGTTCTTTGCTACTCAGGACCTTATTCCTTTTGTTTTGTTTTTTTATTTGTAGTTTTCTTCGTTAAAAAAACTCATTGCATCCCTTCATTAAGGTTTAATATCAACTGACCAACTTTATTAGATATCTTATCTTGTTTTTTTACGAGAAAAATACATCAACATAATATTTCCTTTTATCTTGTATAGAGTTAACAAGTTCATATGGCAACCAAATTGATTGCATCTGAATTGGCTAAGTTGGAAAAACAGAATGATGTCAACTATGACATGTGGAGTCGAAAAATTTTGTATGGCCTGATGCATGACAATCTAGATAGTATTCATAGACACCCATGCTTCTAAACTCTCTGTGGAAGCAACCGAGTCTGAGAAACAACCCACAAAAAAGTGTTTGAATAGTGGGAGAAGACTAATGAAAAGCTTCGTAGTTTTATCCTCATACATACAGAGGATGATTTAATAAGGAACTTTGAGGCCTACGAATCAACATATGAATTGAGGAGAGCGATCAAGGGAAGTATGACTCTAAAACGGAGGTGAATGTGCAGCTTCTTTTGCACAAATATAATACATGTAAAACGAAGGAATCTGATAGTATCATATAGCATGTGGATCAAATGATTGTAATGGAAAAAGAAATGAAGACTGCATGAACTTGTATTCCTGAAAATTTGCAAGTGGCAACTATATTGAATAGTTTGCCATCTCCTTTCGATATGGCTGCCACAACATTAAGGATAAATGGAGCGATAAAGAACTTGATGGATTTACACTTCCAATTAGCAATTGAACAAGACTTGGCTGCTAGGAAGAAGAAGATCGATATCTTTGAGATTGAAGAGGAAGAAGCATTTGTTGTTCACCACAAAATACATGGGTCCCATAAACGAAAATTTAAGGGCAACATGCAAGAACGTGGAAAAGGGCCACGTGGATCATGTTATAGTTGTGGTGAATTTGGCCACTTCAAATCAAATTACCCTAATAAAGGCAAGAGACCAGTTAGGGTTAAGTTTCGGAAAATAAGGGCAAGAAACATGAATTTGTTGGTGTGGTTGAGTGTAACTCTGCCACGACCGATTGTGAAAACTGGTGGATGGACTCTGGTGCCACCCGACACATTGCAAAAACCAAAGCAGGACTAGTTGATTTCAAAGAATTGAAAAAGAGTGATAAGAAGATATACAGGGGTAGCAACACCTATTTGGATATTGAAGGTGTTGGAACCTACAAGCTAGATCTTGGAGAGAACATGATGACCCTTCAAGATGTATTCTATGCTCCAAGGATCTGAATTCAGTGGAAGCTCTTCCGAAAAAATCTGGAAGTTAGATTTTACAATAATCATGTCTCTATAGGCAGAGATAGAAAGGTTTTTGTAGTTGGAAGCTTTGTACATAAACATAATTTGTTTTGTATCCATGTTTTTTATGAATGAATAAAGGGTGATTTGAATTATTCTTTGTGTTTATTGTTTTTTTAATTTATAGCACATGAGATAGGACATTCGAGAAACAATAAGATGAATCAAATAATTAAAATAGATTTTTTTCCTAACATAACCAAATCAAGAACATTGTACTGTAAACATTGCTTGATCAGAAAGATGTCCCAGAAATCTTTTTCCATAAGTCAAAGGTCAAGAGGACTATTAGAATTGATTTATTCATGTGTGTGTGGTCCTTTATGTGCCAAAACATATGGAATAAGGAATATTTCATAACCTTTATCGGTGATTATTCGTGGTTCTCATTTGTCTATTTCTTTGAAAGAAAAATCGGAACTTTTGAATGCTTTGAGAGATATAAGTCTGAAGTAGAAATCAAATTGAGTAGATCGACCAAGGTGTTAAGGATCGATAGAGGTGGTGAATTTAACTCGGGAGAGTTCAATGATTTCTACATTCAAGCATGCATTGCTAGACATATAACAATGCCATCAAACATTGATGAATGCAATTAGATGTATGCTTTCGCATTCTGGACACCCAAAGAACGTGTGAGGTAAAGCAATATTGACTATAAATTATATACAAAATAGAATTCCCACCAAATCTGTCGAGTCTACACCATATGAGATATGGAATAGAAGAAAGCATAAATTAGCTCATTTACGTAGATGAAGATGTGAAACACATATCTTAATCCCATATCAACTTAGTAAACAAGCTTAATTTTAAGACAATGAAGTGCATATTTATTGGCTATTCATACAAGTCTAAAGGATATACGTTCATGCACAAAGAAACAGGTCTAATCAATAGTTATTATACTACTTTCTTTGAGAATAAAGAAGAAAAGCAACTAGAATCAGAGGATCCAGAACTTCTAGTTGATTTGTTTGATAATGATAATCGACTCAGAAGTAGATCAAATCAGAAGAGAATTTCTTCCGGATATGGAAGATGAACCTATGAACGACTCTATCCCTTTGGAGGTTGTGGGTGAATCTATATAACCCACTGGTATAACTGGCAACAAGAGACCCAGAATACAACCTGCTTGGATGAGTAGATATCATTTGTACTCTTGTGAGGTTCCATGTTTTTCTATTGATGTGGACATTGAGGATTGTATGGATCCAGTGTCCTTCGATGAAGTGATCGCTTCATCGGAGACAGAATCATGGACGACCACCATGAAGGATGAACTTGATTAGATAGAGAAAAATAGTGTTTGGGAACTATGTGACTTACCAGTATCTAGGAAGTCCTTAAGATGCAAATATGTCTTCAAGAAAAAGTATCGAGCTGATGGTATGATAGATAAATACAAAGCATGATTAGTTGCTGACGATTATATACAAAAGGCTGGAATTGATTTCCAGGAAACAAGTTCTTTTATATTCAAATTTACATCGATAAGGATGATTTTGGTCTTGGCCACATGTATGGATTTGGAATTATTCCAAATGAATGTTAAAACTTCATTTCTCAATGGAGATTTGAGGGAAGATATATACATGTGACAACCTGATGGTTTTCAAATAGATGGAAACGAGAGAATGGTATACAAATTGAAGAAATTTCTGTATGGATTGAAACAGTCCTCATGACAATGGTATCTCAAATTTCATGATATAATTATTCAATTAGATTTTGTGTCTAAGAAATTGGATAATTGTGTATATGTCAAGCATAATGGGAGTAGCTTCATGATTTTGTCATTATATGTAGATGATATATTGCTTGCTGAAAATGACATAAATATGTTAAATAATGTAAAATACAAATTAAGTATTAAATTTGAGATGAAGGACATATGAGAGGCATCCTATGTTCTTAGAATCCAAATTACTAGAATCAGAAGAACATTGAGTTTAGATCTAGAAAAATAATTGTGTATGGTATTGAAGAGGTTTGGAATGAAAAATAGTACTCCAACCCCTACACCGCTTGTGATGGGAAAAAGACTTGGTAAAAGTTAATGTCCAGGAAAGAACAAAAATCACTTGATGTTCCATATACACAAGTAGTGAGAAGTTTAATGTGTACAATCTTATGTACACGACCTAATCTGGCTTATCTTGTAAGCCTAGTAACTAGATATCAAAGTAATCCCAATGAGAAACATAAAGAGGATTTTGTGATATTTGACAGGGATTGTACAATTGAAGCTAGTTTATCAAGCTGAATTAATCGATATAGTGAGATACTTCGATGTAGACTTTAAAAGGTGGCATTGATGATAGGAAGTTCACATCAGATTACATTTTCATGTTTGGTGGTGCAATTATTTCTTGGGGAAGCTAGAAATAGTTGTGTATCTAGACATACACAAGAAACTGAATATAAAGCATGGCTACCAGTTTTGCTGTTTGGATTAGATGTTTTCTTGAGAACTTAAGCCTTGACTTGGTCGATGGATCGGTTGAAATATATTGTGATAATCGAGCCATATAAGATTAATTAATAGTGAGGTAAATAGTTTAAAGGGAAAACATATTGAAATCCAATATCATCACATTCATGAAATAACAGCCAGACAAGAAATTAATATAATGTATATTCCCACGAGTGATATTTAGCTAATTCCTTTACAAAAGGAATTCGAGCAAGTACATACATTAAACATGTTGGTTTAATGAGACTCGGTAATATATGAATCAACCAGAAGGTATTCAAGAAAATTGAAACCTTAAAAATTAACATCTCTAGAATATAGACACCCCATGAATAGTGGAGGTGTAGCATGATCACGTCGATCAAGTGAAAGATGTTATTTATATATAATAGATTGACCGAGTGGTCATTAGACTCGGCAAATCCCGCACTAATAAAAAATTGTTAGTGAGAAGATAAGGGATGGGTGGTTAGGGTTTGGGTGTACGGGCACGTGCATGGGCCTATAAAGAGAGAATGACGCACCGACGGTAGCTCTCATCCCGACTACCCACCTCTCTTCTCCCCCTTTGTTTTCTTTCATATACAATTTATGCCCCTTGATTAAAGCATGTTGAAGGGTTGTGATCATTCCACATTCCAAAAATACTTAGATTTCAAAGAATTTCACTTATAATCGAACCTTAAACGAACTGAACCAAACCTTCACGAAATCATGGTTGAGTCGAACTAAACATGAACACCATATTCATCTTATCGAACATAATCGAACCATAGCCTCTAAAAATTCTAAACGAATCGAACTTAGGTAGGTTTGCTCATGTTCGATTCGTTTATACCCCTAATTCTAGATCGACGGGTTAGAAAGCAGGGGTGGATCTAAGAAGCTTGCAAGTAGGGCACATGCACCCCTTCTTTTCGCTAGAATAAGCACTGAAATACGGGTCAAATTCCTGCCCGACATGATTCCCAAGAGTACGGTTATTCCCATCCACATCCTATTATTTCACCTTGTTCTACCTTTATTCTACCTTACCTACCCTTATTCCACATTATTCTCCTTATTGATATCTTTCCAGCCGAATAGAGAATAGACCATTATTATCCTTATTTCTCATCTTTATTCATGCTTATTTCCGAACCGAACGTCCCCTAGCTCCCCTGATGTGGTGCATGCCTCCCAATACATTTCTCCATCCATGGGCCCCAACCTCCCCTCAAATAATTTGTTTCCGGCCCCTTTTTCTAATTTACTAGAATGCATACCCGTGCTTCGCGACGGACCGCGTGTATTTCTTCTAATATTTAAAATATATATAAAAATATGAAAGACATTAAATAAGTTTTTAGAACTGATATATGCGTAAACACGCTTGTAAACTTTTCAAATTTACATTTATATTTATGTGCAATGGTATACTTCTAAAAAATATTTGATTTGTATAAGTTAATATTACCAAATAAGTACTTTTATTACATATTGAAATTAACCACATTCATTTTCACATTTACAAAAATCTTGAAAATAAAAAGCATTTCCCTAAAACAGTTATCCTACATATAAACTCAAGGGAAAACCAAATACAAAAAAAGAGAGAGAAGATAAAATTCTTAACATGCGGCAATTGTCATGTCAAACTTTGTATATTAAATAAACATAATGATAGACATATGCTTTGTTAATACAAACGATTCAACCCGTGATTCACCTCACAAAAATAAATTTCATTAAAATATGATTAAAGTTGTGAAAAATACTCAATTTTAAAAGACCCACACAATTGAATATCATATAGTGATTATTAAAACTATACTCATGCTCATAATAATAATATTATTAAATTATATATATATATATATATTTAATACGTATTGAATACAAAAATAAAAAATTATATATTTTTATGTTTAAACAATTTAAAAACAATCACAATAATATGGGTTACGTAGTTTTGTCATTTTCATGCAATTTGTCATGATTTTAAGAAAATATAAGGGATATTTATTTTAAATATGATTTTAACTTTATATTTTCCTATTAGTTTTGGATATATTATAATATACTATATTCTCTATCCTTTATTTTTTTGGACGTACTATTTATTTTGTTGAAATTTTATGGATTTTCAAAGTTGAAAGCAATTTTTATGTATAATTTTTATTTATGAAATTAGAAATTATTTAAATTTCAAGATTGATTAATATAGTAGAGAGTATATTAATAGGCATTTAACAACATTTTTATTTTTATATCACGTATTTTATTTTTCATAAAACTTATACCATATTTTACTATTAGCATTGTTGAGGGGTATATAGGTAATAATCGATAAGTACATGAGCATGTGGGGATAAGGAGAAGGGGTCGACGTGTATGAAGAAGGGATTGCAAGTTCTTGCTTTGCCATAAATAGGTAGAGATAGTGGGTAGAGAGAGAAAAAAGTTAGAAGAAAAAGAGAGAAACAACGTTGAGAGCCCATGTTCAAAATCCTCACAGCACAATCCTCCACGTGTCAAGCAAGCTGTGAAAAACTCAGCTTTAAATAGAGTTATAGATTTCTATTCCCCCTCATATTCCCATTAATAACTCCGGGTATTTTTATAATTCAACCCTCTCAAGCGTGTTCTATTTTTCCCTCACATTAAGCATCTTCATATTTACATCTCAACATCCCTTCCATCTCCTTATTTCAACATTCGATTATATTTCTCATGATATGCCTCCTTGCATCAAGGCCTATACAATGCCAGTTTGGTTACCGGGTTACCTCGAGGTAATCCAATTTACCCCCTGGATCGGAATTTCATCACAAATTAATGTAACATTGTATCACATTCTTTCTCCCAATCTTCGTAATCATTCAAACATGTACTATTCACACAAAAAAGGTTACTCCAACCCACTCCATCCTAACATCCAAACGAACCATCTAAACATGTACTGTTCAATATTGTATCTTATCGCTCTTTTATACTTCACTTTTTCTCAACATCACGCGTCTCATATTTCGGTTTCTCTTTCTCTATTTAGTTAGATTTCGATATAATAAAATATTTTATCATATCTCGTGACACCATGAGTTTTAATTAAGTTTTAATTTTTTAAGTTTATTAACAAATATAAATATCGTTTTATGTGTACAAATCATGATTTCGAATTCTCTACTGCATACTTTTGTAATTTGTAACGATTAGGAATCCATTAATAAAGATGTGTGAGATTGTTTACATAAATTATAATCATAAATATTTCAAATATGTGTTAGAAACGTGGAATTGTATGTTCTAGCTTAATTACTTGATATAATCATAAAAAGCATTCAATTATTTGCACATCATATATGGATGCAATTGGTTGATTATAGATACGAATATAGATTTCATGATATCTTTTTATTTTTTAAATAGAATACAAAAGTGATATCTATATTCAAATCCATTTTAATATGGATAAGGATACAGATGTCAAAATCTATGTAAAATGAATATGCCGACGGATTTGATATGGTATATCTATATCTTTTGCATCCCTATCATCGTATACCATCGGTGAGAATATGTATGTATGTGTGTATGTATGTATGAGGAAAGGAATTCTACTCCATGGAGTAGGTAACTTATCTACTCTATTCTCATTTTTTCCCACTTTGTTTAATTTTTTGAAAAATGCTTCTATGGATTTTCATAGCTATACACCTCTAATATGTCTTTCAAATTTCGTCAGAAATAGAGACTCTTATGCCCTCCATCCGAACAGGTTAATTACAACAAATCTAAGATCGGTAAAATTACCTGTTTTGGATGGATGACATAGGAGTCTCTGTTTTCAATGAAATTTGAATGACATATTAGAGGTTATAGTTATGAAAATCCATGGAAGTATTTTTCAAAAAAAATAAAAAATAGAAAGAAAATAGAGTAGGTAAGTTACCTACTCCATAGAGTAGGTCCCTATTCTATGTATGTGTGTGGATGAGAAACTTCAAATGAGGTGGGATCTCATCACTTTTATGGAGAGCCATTCATCTCATCCATCCATTTTCAATTGCACAGTTAGAATTGATTGTGTATTATTTATAATACTTAAATGGTTGAAAATCCATTTTGATCATTTTGTTGCATTCTAAATTTAGAATTCAACAACTATTTGACCTAATCCCTCCCTCTCTCTCTCTCAATTAATCAATGAAGATGTCTAATCACTCTCATGTAAGGATGTCAATCTGGGTATACCCATTGCGTACCTGACCCGAACTCACCCAATTTAAAAATCCGAAACCCGTCTCCTTTATTTTTGGATGGTTTGGATCTTGAATTTACTACCCATGCAGGTATGTGTATGGATTTGGGATTACCTTGTGGGTATCCGAACCCGAACCCGCTCCAAACTCAAATAGATAGTAAATATAAATATAGATATGTGTGTTACATTTTAGTCAAACTTATCATATCCACATCTTATCTAATAGGTATCAAGTTGTATATATAAAAATCAAGTCGTTTTCTCCTCTCTATCCATTTATTCTTATTCAACTAACTTTTTTTGTATCTTCAATAAAGAAAAAATTATCAACCTGAAAGAGTTAAACATCTAATGTATATAAAACTTTAACATTCTCTACAGATTACACATCTTTGTGTACCATCATATTGAAAAAGAGCAAACAGAACCTCTAATTACCTTAGAAAATAATGAAAATGATATATAAACGAGACAAGAAATATTGGATGAGATACCTCATCCGAAGATGGAACATGAAACTATAGTAAATATAGAACCTTTGGAGGAAGTGGGTGGACCTACATAACCCAAGGGTATAATCAGCAACAAGAGACTGAGGACAAAACCTGCATGGATGGATGATTATTGTTTGTATGGATGCAAGGTTTCGTGTTACACTGTAGATGAGGATATAGTTGTACAAATCCTATTTCTTTTAATGAAGCAATTGGCTTCTAATGAGTCGGAATCATGGATGACCGCCATGAGAGATGAATTGGACTCAATTGAGCGAAACAGTGTTTGGGAACTATGTGGCTTGCCAGAAGGTAGGCAATCCCATAGGATGCAAGTGGGTATTCAAAAAGAAGTATAAGTTGAGGTACCGTCGATAAATACAAAGCTAGATTAGTTGCCAATGGTTATACCTAGAAAGTTGGAATGGATTTCCAAGAAACCTACTCTCCGGTAGCCAAATTCGCATCTATAAGGATGATCTTGGCAATAGTCACATATATGGATTTAGAATGGTTCCAGATGGATGTGAAGACTGCTTTTCTCAATGTAGAATTGAGAGAAGACATTTACATGCGACAACCTGAAGGTTTTCAGGTAGAAGGAAAGGAGAAAAAAATGTACAAATTGAAAAAGTCACTATATGGCTTGAAATAGTCTTCACATCCATCTGAAATAATTCTAAATCCATATACGCGACTATTGTCATGATCATCCTTATATATGCTAATTTGCATTAGCATGTCATTTCCAACAAGTAAAATATCATCAACATATAGTGACATTATAACCAAATTTTTAATGGCCAATACTATAAAGTGATCTAGGATTTTCAAAAAAACTTTAATTAGCTAAAATTTTGAGTTACCAGATGAAATTTTCAAGTAAATCCCCTTTTAAAAAAACAAAACAAAAATCTACTAAACTTAGTAAAAAAACGGGACCTTTAAAAAAATCACCCGAGAATGCATGAATGGCAATTTGGATTTGTTGCATTTTTTATATGATCAGACTAATTCTAAAGTAAGTTGTATACAAAAAAAAGAATATAAAAAATTGCCATCAACAACACAATTAATGGAAAGAACGACCCCTTTAAATGGGGATTAATGCTGGCAATTTCAAAAAAATAAAGCAGGTGGAATCAGAAAAAATAAATATGATGTGCCCCACTTAAAGATGAAATAAATATAACATGTAAACCTTGTTAGGGTTTCGTTGAAGAGGTACGGAAAGGGGCAGTGACCTCGCAAGGCAGTTATGCGAGGCGGCAGCGTCGATGACCAGATCAGAGGCACTCGTTACAACAATGTCGGAGCTCAATCTGAAAGTTGTGAGGTAGCGAGAATGCGAGACTGTAAAACTCTTGTACCAGTGAATAGAATCAACGAGGTATGCCCTTTTCTTCGGGACTGGGAGAGAGAAAGAGATGGAGAGAGGAATGGGGGCTCCCGATGTCGAGGTTCCGATGATGATGCTTTTCCCCTCCCTAAGGGAGGTTTATATAGGGCTTGAGCCCTCGCATCGTCCGGCCCTACCTCTACGCCCGGGTGGTTAGACTCGTCGCGAGATCCGGTCTTGCGCAACCTCGTTGGCAGTTTTTGACCATTCGGTCATCCGTGAGACTAGTTCTAGCACATATTACATGATCTTCCTATGTTTAATGTACGTATGAAAATCTTATATACATTTATTAATAGCTTAAAATTTTATTATGTCAATTATGTGGGTACTCATTGGGTACATGGATATTCGTCGAGTATATGTGTACCCGCTAGAAATTACCCATATAATAAATGGACAGGTATGGGTTGTGATTTTATAAATGGGTACGGGTTCGAGAAGATTGATGCATGCCCCAAACCCACCCATTGGCATCCCTATACTCGCACGATCGTCTAGCAATGACACCCTGCCTCTCTCGCGTGCGATCGACCACTGACTATGTGAACATCCTTCTCCATGCAAAGCTTCTCGACGGTGGAGGAGGTATTCCGGAGGAAGGAGACAGGGTACAACGTCACTGATAATGGTAGATCCCCTCCTCCCCACTATCTTTTAATGATGACGCGGAAGGTGGAGCAGGTATGTGACAACATCGCCGGCGAAGACTATCCAAGGCCTATATGAGGGTGTCGATGCCTTCTACGAGTACGACAAAATCAAAACGATGAGGGAGGATGGGTGGAAGAGGAGCAGTTATATTGTAGTATACATTTTTTTTATATATTAACATTCGATTTTACATATTGATCCACTTTTTTTTGAAAAAACCTTATTATCAATATCTTATTTTGCAGAGCTTAATGTGAAATCTACAAAGTGAGCATGTGTTTTTACAAATGTAAAGAGAATCTTACCAATCTCAAGGGAACGAAGGAACGATATGAAAATTTTACAAAGATCCATGTAATTTTACAAAGGGTGCATACTCATTACAAAAAAGCTTGATTGATGAGTTTACACACAAATACTTATAAAAAAGAGCATAAACTTTACAAAGAGCCAAACAAAATTTACAAAATAATATACTCATTTTATTGAAAAGTATTGATAATAATGTACAAAAATATTAATGAAATTACAAAGAGAAAATATATTTTCACAAAACTTGAGGAAGTATACAAAGAAATGGTTGAATACAATTCATTCAGCGTAAAATTGGAAATTAATTAATAAAAGTATGAATGAAAAATACAAAATCCAGAAAACAATAAATGATAAATCAAAGCTACTAAATGAAATTTGAATTTAAAAAATGAGACGACAGAAATATCCTTTTTGATAAGATTTTTGACGCAACTATCAGATTGTAATTTGATGAATCATATTGATGGCTCACCAAAATATTGGTGAGTAGACCTGGCCAATGGGCTGGAGGCTCGCCCACCCAGCCTGCTCATGGGTCGGCTTAGGCTAGAAAATTTGAGGTTTGGGTCGGTGATGAACCTCCATTTCATCATCTTTATTCTATCATTTTGGTCTCAAAAACCTTAGTAAATACATGTAAATATCCTTAATTCATGCATTTTAGCATTCATGCATGTGTGTGAACATAGTGTATAAAATACGGTTTTTAAAGCCAAAATTATAGAATAAAGAAAAGAAAAGAAAAGGAATAAAATATTTTAAATATTTATGACTCGAAATCCCGAGACCTAGGCATCTAAATGAATAGGTCTACAAGGAATAAAGTTGGGGGAGATAAGGGATACAATAAAAATCCCTTTTATATAATTCATTCTTTATTCTTGTTTGGGACCCATTTTTAGTTCCACTTTTTATACCTAAAATAAAGAAACTTTGTACATAAAAGTTGTAGATAATTAAATAAAGAAAAGTAGAAAATTGATCTCATACAAAAATAATGTACGGATAAAAAGTTATGATCTGAATAAGATTCCAAAATTCCAACTTCCCATACCTATATCTCTCAAATAAAAACTTAAAATGTATCAAAATCACTTTAATTGTATATAAATTTTAATAATCTATTTAATGAAAGTGGTTTCATATTTTTCAGAGTTATGGTTTGAAAGTAGAGTTTTGGACCCTTATTGTATACTTGTACAGATTAAAATATTTATTTTATTTATTATTCTTTATTTTTATAATTTTATAATTTTATAATTTTATTAATATTATTTGTAATATATGTGTATATTAAAAGAGGAATAAAAACATAAAGAAAATACAAAAATAAAATATGTAAATAACATACATAGGCATAATACCTGTAAATGTACCTATAAAGAATATACTTCTATTTACTTAAGTGTATAAAATAAATCAAAAAAATAAAATAAAAATATATTTAAGTGTATAAAAATAAGTTCTAAATTTATAAAATGATAAACAAAAATAATAAAATTAAATATACAAAATAAAAATAAAATATTAAAATATATAGATGAATATACCTGTGTATAAGCTATAAAAGGAAATTTGTAATTTTTAATCTCAAAAAAATAAATAAAAATCATAATAAAATATTTCATAAAATAAAAACCATTTTTTATTGTAATCCAAAAATATTAAAATTATTTGCTATTTTAAAATAAATTTTTAAATATTTTGCCAAGGAATTTTCTGGTTGGTCCATGTGGACCAACCAGAAACCTCTGTTGGTTGACCTCGGTCAACTCTCTGACCGAGGTCTGGCACTGTCAGACCGTGGTTTTTGACCCTATTTCGCGATTTTTTTGAGATCAACCTTGCACCTTCTCAGCTTAGAGTCTTCTTGACTTTTGATCCTCGTTTATTGGGCATACACGCCCAGGCGTCACCTCGATCATAGGATCGATGTCGCACCCGCTACGCCTTGTTCTTTGAGCCTCCTCGTCAAACCATTATTATACACCTCCGAGTTTCATTCAAGGTTTGAACCCCTTTTGACCAGTTTTCTTCCTCCCTTTCGTGCTCTACGGTGAGGCGGAGGTGACAACTCCATCTCCCACTCGTTAGGCGAGTCGAGGATGCGTCGAGGAGGTCTCCACCACCTCCGACAAAGCTTGTCATTGAGGTCCTCCATCTCAGGTGATTTTAACTTCGTATATCCCCTTTTCCCCTATTTTTGTTTTGTTTATCATTCACCGTAACCGTAGGATAAAAATCCCATCTTTAGTTTCGAGTTTTGACCATCCGATGACCCAATCCCCCCTTCGCCGGAGCTCGCTCCGGCAAGCCACCATACACGCCATCCTCTGCCTCCACCTCCCCGCTGCGGGTCGAGGCAGTTTGCCCTCAACCCCTTTACCATCGTTTTGCAGGTCTTGCGCGTCAAAGAAGAGCCTGGGGCTCATTTTGCACCTCGTCGGAGGTACCTGATCACCCCCAGCTCCACCGCCTCCTCGCGCGAGCTCCGGCCGACGTCGTAGCCTTTTGGAGTACCCAACACATAGAGGAGCCCTGCAGGAAGCCGCCAGTCCCATTTTGAAGCCTTCATCGTCATGGAGGAGCAGGAGCGGAGACGGGGAAGTTCGCTGGGCGTGGCCTTCTTCCCTGTTCTTCGTCATCGCCTTTCGACCGTCAGATCACGGGCTCGCTCCAGATCGTATAGCCGTCGTTCGATCTCCACGCACCCCACCATTCGATCAAACGTCGGAGATCTAATCGTGGCCATCGAAGCCAAACCGTCATCGGCCGTCCAGATCATGACACGTGGCAAGTGGAAGCACATCAGCTGTCGGATCTGCAGGCATTGGGTGTTTTGCACCTTCACCCTTGATATTTTGTGTATTTATTTCATAGTTCAGAAACTTTCATTTGCATTTCTAAATTTTTGTAACATTTATAACTCAACCCTTGAACTTTCACATATTTGCACTTGGGTCCTTGACCATGTCACCTCACATGCTTGTGCGCATGAGGGGGTAGGGTATTTTATGTGGGGGCCCTATAGCTTTGTGTTATTTCACCTAGGTCCATAAACTTACAGTTTTAGTTGTAATATTTTTGATAAGATTGCAAAATAGTCCTCATGTTTCTAATATTTGCGCATAGGTCCCTATTAGGCGCGTGTGTCAACGCACGTGGGTTTGGCCAATTTGCAGAGATAAGCCTAAGATTTTGTATATTTGTGATTGGTAATGAGATTTTGTTAATTAGTTATAAATTTTTGGAAAAAATTGCAAGTTGCTCCCTGGACTTTTTACTATTTGCAAAAATGCCCTTGCTAGTAGTATAGTTTCTCTTTGTTGTCTCTAATTATTTCATGCATCTATAAAATCCTAAAAAATCTTAAAATAATATCATTGGGTGTCTTTTGCATTGATATATCACGCCATATTTTTAATTTGCATTTTTGTGGTATTTTATTATTTATAAAAATTCAAAAACATGCATTTTCTTCATTCTTTACACTAGAAAATACAAAAAAAATATAAAAAGATTTTTAAAATTCCAAAAAAACTATATTTTGTTTGTTTGTGTGTTTTAACTTCAAACCAAAAATCACTAAAAATTTCAAAATAAAACTCCTAAAAATTAGAAAACTCCTAAAATCTTCATAAAAATCTTAAAAATTCCTAAAATATCATAAAAATCTAATTTCTGTTCCTGAATTTTATTTATTGTATTATCTTTAGTTTAAAATTAATTTGGAGAATTTTTGACACTATTTGGTATTTTTCATCTCCATTTTAACTTCGGCCAGTAATTTTGTTCACTGTTTTCAGTATTTTTATTTTAGAAATACCAAGAAAATTGGGAAAAATTTTGAAAAAAATCACAAAAACATTATAAAAAATAAAAAGCAAAAAATATTTTATTTCCTGGATTTATAGTTTTTTACCTATATATATCCCTCTCTTATCTCTCTTGTGCATATATATCCTATATAGTTTTATAGCCTTATTAAAAGGAAAGAAAAGATAAAAATATAAAATATAAAATCAGTAAATTAAAATCAAAATATAAAAAATATAAAATCAAAAATAAAAAAATATAAAATTAAAAACCCATAAAATATCACTTGTATAGACATTTGATCACTTTCATTCTTGAGCGTTTATTTTGCCGATTTACCTGCTTGTTCCCTGTGTTCGACACTCTATATTACTTGCACTATACACATATTTTGTAGAGTTATAATAAATTTTAACTCCACATTTACTTTTATTGCTTGATTTATTTGTTGTGGGTTAATCCTTGATTGACACGGGTTTCGTGAGCGGTCGCCACAGGGACTTTGTCTCCGTCTTGTGTGAGACATATTTAGACCCTCGCCAGATCCTGATCATCAGTCGGCTCGACCCATACCTCATGTTAAAAAATATAAATATAAGTCGAATAATACATCTATTAGTA
This sequence comes from Ottelia alismoides, assembly GCA_037367405.1. Classification (NCBI taxonomy): domain Eukaryota; kingdom Viridiplantae; phylum Streptophyta; class Magnoliopsida; order Alismatales; family Hydrocharitaceae; genus Ottelia; species Ottelia alismoides. The sequence continues at coordinate 2,686,106 of JAZKJV010000464.1, forward strand.
TAATACAATGCAAGTTTTTCATATGTGACAGTAGTTTTAAATAAAATTTAATAGTTTACATGTTAAGTAACATGTAAATTACTTATATTAGTTGTTAAAGTACAAATAGTATTAATAAAATTATTTATATTTATTACATAATATTAAAAAATTCAATAAAAAAGAACAAAATGGGCCATGGCCCGGCCCATGACGGACTTTGGACGGATATTTTTGAATCTCGATCAGTTCAACATGACCTGCATTTTGGCCAGGTATATTGGTGAGATGTCACATCATTTGAAGCATTCCTCTCTCTCTCTCTCTCTCTCTCTCTATATATATATATATAGGTTGATCTTGTGGGAGCATGAAAGCAATGAATTTGAACCATTAGTTTCTGCTCTTCTCTCTCCTGATTGATTAGAGGAGGAGAGAGATGAGGAATCTAGTCGTCCAGATCCATTGCTCTCATGCTCTCACAGTTTTTGGCTCTAACATGATCAACCCTCTCTCTCTCTATCTAGATTCAATGCTCTTATGCTCTCACAAATTTTAGCTCTCACAGAATCGTCTCTCTCTCTCTCTCTCTCTCTCTCTCTCGATATATATATATATAGGGAAAAATGTGTATGCCCCCTAGGGGGAGCTAACTTGGCTCCCCCTGCCCTTTTTTGACATAATTTTTTTATTTTTTTTGAAATCTAAAATCGTGTAAATTCATTATTAAATCCCTATATTATGCTATTAAAATTTCGTGCGAAACAGAGACTCCTACGACCTCCATCCAAACGGGGTCGATTTAAAAAATCCTGTTACCGTTAAAAAATGACTGTCTAGATGGAGGCCGTAGGAGTCTCTGTTTCGCACGAATTTTTAATGACATAATATAGGGATATAGTGATGAAATTTCACGGAAGAAAATTTCAAAAAAAAATCGGGCGAAATGGGGCGGGGGGAGCCAAGTTAGCTCCCCCCAGGGGGCAGCCCCATTTATCCCATATATATATAGGAGAAACTTCAATTGAGACGGGATCTCACCATATATATGATGAACCATTATCAATTTAGGTATCTTTTCATGTATTTTATAATTTGTTATTTAATATGTAATAAATATTAACACAACATGTATAGTGAAATAAAATTATGAAATGTTATTATATTGGATCAAATGACAATTTAAATTTGGATGCTATATTTTACAAAATCATTTTTTTACAATATGCAATTTATACTTTTACAAAATTGTTACAGAGTTTTTACTAAATTGATAGTGATCTTTACAATCTCATAAAAGATCCGCCTCATTTGAAAGGTCTCATATATATGAGGGAAAAATGAGGTTGCCCACATCCCATTTTTCTGTATTTTTTTATTTTTTTTGTAAAATATCACCATGTATATTCATCTATATATCCCTTCTATATTTCATTCGAATTTCGTCAAAAACAGAGACTCGTATTTCCTCTATCTAGAACAAGTAATTTTAATAGTCTAAACATTGTTGTAATCGACATGTTCTAGATGGAGGGCATAGGAGTCTCTGTTTCTAACAAAATTCAAATGACATATAGGAATGATATATAGATGAATATACATAGTGGTATTTTCCAAAAAAGAAAAGCACTTGAAAATGGGACCCATTTAACCCTATGTATATGGGTACAATCAAAAGGTTACAGAGATGAATCCGATTTTTTTTTATAAAAAGGTCGAAACCATACATAAATAACTAGAATGTACGAAGAGTATCAAACGTATAGAAAATCATATGCATTGACAAAAATAAATTACATCATTAGTAAGTTGTGAAAAAATAAAAATTAAGAACATGGTTTATTTTTTCACAACAAAAATTTATTAGATTAAGTATTTATGAATCTTTTTTAGTAAACTATGGTTAAACTATTTAAAGTGTAATTATGTAATGAATATGAATTTTAAAAATTAATTATTAATTTAATCTTAATTAAATAAATAGACATTCAAATAAAAAAATATAATTCTATATATAAATCGGCACATGAGGTGCCGATTTGGGAAGAAAGCCCAAAATGACACCTCAAGCGCCGATTTGGGGGGAGTTTTTGTACTTCTCTCCATCTATTATATATTTCTACCCCATTCCAAAAGTTATTAATATAAATGACCCTCCCATTTGTACTACTAAAAGTTCTACATTTAATATATTCTTTTACTTAATATATTGATTTTCAATATATGATACATATTAAAAAACAAAAATGATCAATATTCACGTCTTTGTCCACAAAAAATAAAATCAATTTCCTTTTATGTACCCACACCTCTGAGATAAATACATATCTGTATGGACTTAAACGACAATGATAGCATATAAATATAGATTATCCAATATCATCGCTAATGAAAGGACAAATACTCATAAACAAACATATAACTAATACTTATTTATACTTCTCTATCTAAAAAATAAGAACTATGTCCATATTTATATATGTTTTCACAAAAAATGAAAATGATATGTGAATCATGCAAATTATATAATCTCATTGTTATAAAAAGTGAAAGCGATATTCGTATTTGTATCTATATATGCAAAATAATTCAAACCCATATTACTTTATGTATATATATTAATTAAAATAAAAATTAAATACTTCTACCTATAAAATAATAATGCATATCAATATCAACATAAAAATAGATAGCGGGCGTAGAAAGATTCTTTGATCTCATTATTATAATAGGAGCCAATGCACATAAACGAACCTACAAAAAATACTTAGATCTATATCTATATCAAGAAATATTTGTATAGCAAAAATAATTCAAATCTATATTATTTTCTTCATCTCCTATTCGTCAAAATAAAAATTATATATTTGTTTTCCGTCAAAAATATGGGTATATATGCACTTGTTTGCATCCCTATGAAAGGATGTAGAATGTATCAATCTAAAGTCAAAAAACTAATTTCCGTTATCGTAATTGTTAACTTAAAAATTAATTAATGATAAACATTATGAAAATCAATGTATTATGCAAAAGAATGTATTAAAATGTAGAAACTTTTAATAGTATAAATGGAGGGGATTTATATTAATAACTTTTGGAATGGGATACAAATGCAAAATTATTGAAGAGAAGGGAAAAAATCCCTCCCAAATCGGCATTTGAGGTGTTGTTTTGGACTTTCCTCCCAAATGGGCACCTAGGTCGATTTATGTATAAATTTTTATATTTTTGATTTCCATCCTTATTTATTTAATTAAGATTAAATTAGTAATTATTTTTTAAAAATATACAAAATGTGATGTTGCTCATAATTAGGCTTTTCTCATTTAATTTGTATATTTTAATTTTATTTAAGTATGAGTACGATTTTTTGTTAACATTTCTTATTTTAGTTTGATTTATATAAATTTTTACATGTATGTACAATACACATGTTTACGGATTTTCAATTTTTGTGAAGATCATGATCTTCTACATCGAAGTGCCTTAACTTAAAATCATAGCTCCACCATTGTTAAAAAGGTTTGGTTTACAAGAAATTTGAATGAGAACATGTCATTTAGTTAATCAAACACTTCCTTTTGTTATTACATGGATAAAGTATGTTTACTCTCTAGGGGATCTAACCTAGCTTCCTGTTGACTGGCCAAGGCAACTCAGGTTAAGTAATCTCTAAGGGTCGTTACGACCCAAATCACGAGGCTCGGTCAACAAGAAAATCAAGATCACAATTAAGACAATCACAAGCACAAAATCCAATGTAAGCGGTCTCCACTATTTATTTAACCTGGTATAGCGAACATGGTCGAACATAAGGAGCACGGAAATGTACGAAGTAGTCGAAATCAGAACACTACATACAAATTTTATTTAATTTTGATTTTTTTGCAAATTTTTATATTTTTCAAAATAGAGAACAATCAAACAAGGCAATAAAAACACTAAGGCACAAGGAATCCTTCATAATTTTTATTTAGGCTAAAAATATACAAAATTCAGAAATAAAATATTTTTTTTTCATATATACAGATATTTTTTATGATTTTACGTTATTTTTATGATTTTCATACGATTTTATAAAAATGAAACAAGCACAAGACAACAAGATAATGTACAACCCAGACTGTAGGGCAAATTTAAAATATCAAAAGTGCCTACACGTCCTGGTTGTGATTTTTATGAAAAAGCAAATAAAAATATCCATCCTATTTTTTTATTTGTGTAGAATTTTTTAATGCTTTTTATAATATTTTTAGTCTTTTGTAATTTTTGGGTTTTTATAAAAGATAAGCAACAAAAATGATATTGAAGTAAGAACACACAGAAACAAACACATGGGAATTTTTAGAGAATTTTTGTTGGTATTTTATAAAATAGACGGACATGTTTTTAAGCGTTTTTTATTTTTAGAAAATACTAATAAAATTAAATCAAGTCACAAAAATTACCATAAATATTAGCCGTTAGCATGGGTTAAGGGTAATTTTTGTAAAATGTTTGGAGTTGATTTAATAATTATTTGATTAAAAATAGGTCATACAGGTTGTAGGGACCTAATCACAATTAGCCTAAAGTTTCCAGACTAAATATTAACACATATAAACAATTCGAGGGTATTAGTGCAAAAAGTCCACACAATACACGTACATGCTTATTAAATCACGCACATGGGTATTTCTGCAATTAACATAAACTTTTCATTCAAAATATAACATTCAAAAAATGCAAGACATGATATGAAAATCACCCACAAAAGCACGTAGGCGTGCACGTGTGTTTAGATTCAAAGGACTAAAGTGTAAATACTGGGAACATAAGGATCTAATATGCAAAAAGTTTAAACTACAACTTTTATTTAACAAACTAGAAAATAAAGCAAGCAAACTACAGGGAAGGAAATGTAAAATACCCTCGACGGGGCACGTGCGGTGTGCATGGGTGACACGCGGCATGCTCTGGTGGCGCGAGGACGTACGATTCAAATCTTCTGTTGTGTCAGATCTACGCACTAGGGAATGTCAAGGTTGTGTGGTGCAGATGTGTCAGGCGTCAGATCCAACAGCCCAAAGGCTGCTTCTATAAGCGATTAGGATCAGATCTGGCGGAGGCGGGCCGATCCAACAGAGCAGAGGAGGTCTGGAAGAACAGGACCCCAACAAACTTCACCCGAGTCTCAGATGTGCTCAGCGACTCTGATGAGCGATCGGAAGGTTCCAGCACGATCTTGGAAGTCACCCGCGTCGAATGGATGGGTCCGATGGAGTAGCTACTGACCGGATATGCATGGATTGAAGATGGACCTGGAGCTACTCCGGCGGGCCCTCTGGAGGATGGAACTGGAATCCCTGCGCGCGCAAACACCTGCAGAGGCAAGTGTTGACTCGAGGTGAAGCTCCGATCGGGGTTATTCGAGCGAAAACAGAAAGAAGTGATGGTGGGGTGGGGTTCGATCTCCGGCGAAGATGAGGGAGGAGATCCCGGCCTTAATCTCGACCCGATGGTCGAGCCTAAGGATGATCAGACTACGAGGGAAGATGGAGGGCGATGTTGTGCATCAATCGAAACGGATAGGTGTGGATATTGGGGCTCCGACGACCTGGTCGGAGCAGGTGGATGCACGGCGGCGATCGATGGAAAGAATGGATTGAACAGGGAAATGAACTGGAAACGAAGGATGCCTGGAGGATTGAACGTGTTCCTGAACTACAGGCGATAGTGGTCGACGAGGTAGTGGCCTCAATCATGCTGCAGAAGACAGGGAGGCTGAATGCGACGGTGGTCGCCGACCACGTAGCTGAGCTGCGTCTCCTGGCCACCAAACTCCAATCCAAGGGGAGCCTTTGAAGCTGTCACTCAACCTGAGGTCGCTGGGGGTGGAAGAAAAGGCGAGGAACGAGCTAGGGCACTATGGAGGCGGAAGAGAGACTATATAGGCAGCTAAGGGTCTAAAAGGATCAGCGAGAAGCGCGAGACTCGAGAGTGATTCGGATAATCCAAGGAATACGCGAGGATCACAGAGGTCCGAGGAATCAAGGGTCTAATATTCAAGGAGAGAGGAGCTCGGATTCGGACGAGAGAAATCAGAGAAAAAGCTCCGGCGACAGGTTTTCAACCCGACCCGAGCTAAGAGGGGCGTTGATCAGGGTCAACAAACCCTCCTGGACCAATCAGAAAATAAGAATTTACAAAATACTTACAAATTTAATAAAAATAATAAATGATTTTAAATCAAAAAGTTTTCAAAATAAGAAATGTTTGTTATTTTTCAAAGATTTTTTCTGTAATTTTTAATTATTTTTACTAAAAATAATTTAGGGTATATACATTATATAATAGTATTACATGTATAATATACCTATGTATTTTGTACAATTATTTTATTTTGTTATTTTTACATAAATACCCCCACTTTGTATTTTATTTATTTACAAGTTGTTTTTAGGAGCCTAAAATAATTTTTATTTTATTTTTATTAGTTATTTACAGGTATCTAATAAATAAAGAATGTTGTATGTATACATGTATTTTGTACAAGTGAGAGATGATTTTATTTTAATTTTTATTTTATTTTTCTAATTTTTATTTTATTTTCATTTTCTTTTTAGGAAAGAATACAAGGAGTTAAAAAGAAGAAATTATTTTTATTTTGTCAAAAATAATTATTTACAAATATAAGTGCTATATATACAATATAGAGTAGGCCCTATCCATCTCTACTTATTTTATTTGGTAATCAAGTCAAAGCTTGACCTTCTCTTGGGGTTCGGGTCACTTTGTATTTATTCTAAATACCTCCATCCTTTTTCTTCTTCTTTATTTTTTTTATTTTTGCAGAAATACATGCTAAATACATATTGTTATTATATGCATGTTAAATGCTAACTTATTGTATTTACACCTATTCACATGATGCTTTGCCAAGATAAATAGCAAAAATAAAATAATAAAGAGTGAGAATCAGGGATTAATCATCCCCCTATACTTTACCTTTGCTAGTCCCTTAGCAAATATTTATTTGAAAAAGAAGTAAAAAAGAAAAGAAAATAAAAGAGAATAATAATGAAGAGAATCAAGGTTGATTATTACACTTGTCTTCATTAAATTGGAGTATGGAGCTCAGTCAGACCTTTGGAGTATTAGTTTGTTGGAACCTTATTTGGACCTAGATTTAAGACCCAACAACCTCTAAGTTCCACCAATCTATGGTCAAAACTCCTCAATAATCCAGGTCAGAACAAGTCTACATACACAAACTCTAATGACCGTGAATTTTTTCTTGTACGATGTAAGTAATATGTAGCTCCCCACCTCAGAAATGACAAAGAAACAACCCCTCTTAACAAGGTAACTCTAATGCCCTAGTCCAACAGCTCTTTCCTCGAGGAGCAGGGTATTCCCTTCTAAGTTCAAGTAAACATGGCTCAAGAAGAGGGGAAAGAAGAGAATGAACCATGACCAGTGTAGCCATATATCCCTGGGAGGCTGACCAGTGTAGCTAAGTCTCCCGCTACAAGCTTCATGAGATGAGAAGGTGTAACATAAGCTTTGATTTATTTGGCTATATACACTCCGACATGTATTTTATTTTCTATCAGACCCGCCACTTTTTGGAGTTTTTTTTTCTTTTGCATATTTTTTTATTTGAATATGTACATCATATCTACATGGTGCAGCATATATACATAAGGATTTTTTCCTCTTCAGCCAGTAGGCTATCCCTCTTTTGAAGCATTATTGCAACCCACAACTCCTGTCTTTAGACCTCAACACCACCAAACCAAGTTGAGGCGCACTTCCTTCCCTAAAGGAAGATGAGAGGTTCTGCCTAGAAGTACTACCCTCGTATGCTACCCCAAGCCAAAGGAAACTGCCTCCTCACCACATCATCCGTAGAGAGCTATGTGTAAGGTGCTGGTGCAAGTAAAGCCATTGTCTGTGAGAGTCATGTGTGCGTTGTTAAGTGTTCTACTTAGGCTCATCAAGATGACATGTGATCATATCCTAGTGGACTCAAAGAATTAAGTCACCAATGGACCTGAAAAGTCTTAACCCAAATCCTATAAGGTTCCTCTTAGAATCAGGTGGATTAAGGTCTTAACCAAGCTCCACTTTCCAATTTAATTCAAGACTAATTTAATTGTTAACTATGATTCAGAAAGATGTACAAATATTTACAAAAATCTCTTTATGCAAAGTTTTTGAAAATGTATAAAATTCTTGAAAATGTTTGAATGTATGCATGAATGCAGAAGTTTTGCAAACTATTTACAAACATTTACACAAGGGTTTTGCAAACTATTATTTTTCAAACATGTTTCAAAAATTTTGTACTTTATACATAATTTTGATACAAAAATATTTACACACATTTCACAAGCAAATCATTTTTACGAACATTTGTACAAAAATAATTTTTGCAAGTAAGAATTTTCTGTACAAGAAAATTTTTGATTTTTTACGGTTTTTGACTACAGGATTTTAGCCATTTTATTTATTAACACACTCACATAAAGTACGAGTTATGGCTAAAGTATATATGTACTATATACGGTACACTCTTGTACTTAGCTCAAATGATGTTCTCATAGTGAATAAAGAGCGATGAAGAAGACATAACTCGTGCTTAGTATAAGGAAGTGAAAAGGATAAATATACTACAATGATGAATAAAAGAATTGAATAAAGAGATCTCGGTGATTTCCCCTATACTTAGGATCAAATAATCCTAAGTATAGCAGATTGTACATAAAGGGAAAAATCGGGTGAAAGAATATACAAGGTTTACCTCCCCACACTTAGGGTAAGATATCCCTAAGTATAGGCAGCAAAACAGAGGTAAAAAGAATCCAAAGAATAATCGAAAATCTTACTTCCCCTATACTTAGGGTAGAGTGCACCCTAAGTATAGCATAATCACAAGATGCATATGGGGCGTTAGACTAAAGAATGAGATGATATGGACAGCTGGATCTATACATGGCGGGAGACAGTGATAATCAGGCACGAGAAGCGAATGATGTGAGTCAAAGACCACATCTCATGTAAAATGAATCGGGGCGACATCAATGATCAGTGGCTCATGATCTAGATATGGTTTGAGGCGTTGATCGTTAACATGAAAGGTGTACTCAGATGACATTTCAGATATGTCGATACTACCATTGTCATTCACCTTTCGGACCGGGTAAGATCCTTTCTACTTACTCTACAATTTCCTTGGAAATAATCTAAGCCTGGCATCAAACAACCATACTCTCTGATCTAGCTCAAACTTCTTGTGGTTGATATGAGAATCATTCCATACTTCACACGCTCCTTGTACTGAAGGCTGCTTGAAAAGGTTGTGTCTCTAAGCTCCTCCAGAGTTGCTAGTTCTGCCTTTCTTTGATCTCCTATACTCTCTGGATCCAGTAATATATCAGTGACAACCCATAGTGACTTATGCTTGATCTCAACAAGTAAATGGAAGGGCTTCCCATAAACGATACGAAAGGGAGATGTACCCAAACGAGTTGAAGGTAGTCTGATACGCCCACAAGACCGAGTCCAAAAGCTGTGACCAACCCTTTCGGTCTGGGCAGACTACCTTCTGCAATATCGTCTTGATCTCCATGTTCAATACATCAGCAAGACCAATGGTCTTGAGGATGATATGGAGTGGCAACTCAATGGTCTATACTGAACTCATTAGCAAGGACCTTTACCTTGTTATTGATAAAGTGAGACTCCCTGTCAGATATCAATACTCTAGGCACCCCGAACCATGAAATGATATTCTTTCTCAAAAATTTGCAAATAGTCTTAGCATCTGCAGTTTGAGCGGGTATGGCCCCAACCCAACGACTCTTATAATCAACAGAGAATGTACCCGAATCCCTGACTCTCAAGGAATGGACCATGAAATCGATGCCCCATGCGTCAAAAACCTCACATAAGTGAATGGGATGCATCGGCATCATATCACGTTGTCCACAAGTGCCCATGCTCTGATAGTCAGTACACCTCTTCACGAATTCATCATAATCCTTGAAGAGGGTAAGCCATCATAGGCTGGATTGGAGCACTTTCTATGTTGTTCTCCTCCCAGAATGATGTCCTCCTGCCTCAAGCTTGTGGCAGTATGTGAGGATGCTGTGGTTCTCCTCCTGAGGAATGCACTGACGCCAGATGCTATCCCTCCTTCATGATAAAGGATGGGATCCTCCCAATGGTAGGACTTGGCCTTTGCAAGGAAGGTCTCAAGTTGTTGCTTGGGCCAACTTTGTGGAACTTTCTTGGCAACAAGATAGTTCACAATATTGACGTACCATGGGAGAGAGGCAATAGCAAGAATCGCCTCATCTTGGAAGGTCTCTGAAATAGGATCAATCTACTCGGATTCCTCAAGATATTCCAATCGGGAGAGATGATCCGCTACCACATTCTTGACTCCAGATTTATCCTTTATCTCAATATCAAACTCTTGGAGTAAAAGGATCCATCTAATCTTGCTTTGGCATCCTTCTTTGCCTTAAGGTACCTGATGGCAATATGATTGGCAAAGATAGTCACTTTAGATCCAAGAATATATAATCGAAATTTATCCAAGGAGAAAACTACGACTAGCATCTCTTTCTCCGTGACTGTATAATTCTGCTGAGTAGCATCCAATGTACGGCAAGCGTAGTGAATGGTAAATGGTACTTCTTCCCTCCTCTGTTCTAGCATGGCCCCTATGGCAAAATCGGAGGCATCCATCATCCATCATGATCTCGAATGAGAGAGACCAATCCGACGGCTGAAGGACATGAGCCTCAACAACTAAGATCTTGAGAGTCTCAAATGACGCAAGACACTTATCATCTACAATGAACTCAGTGTCTTTCATCAGTACATCAGTCAACGATTGGGCAATCCTACTGAAGTCATGAATGAAACATTGATAGAAATCGACATGCCCCAGAAAAGACCGTAATTATATCAAATTGGACGATGGATTTAGTTTTCTAATGATATCCACCTTGGTCGGATCAACCTCCATGCCCTGTTGGAGATGATATGACCAAGCACCGTCCCCTGAGTCACCATAAAATGACTCTTCTTCTAAGATAGAACAAGATGGACCTCTATGCAGCATTGAAGAACGCGGTCTAGGCAGTCAAGACAAGCATCAAACCTATCATCGTAGACCGAAAAGTCATCCATGAAGACCTCTAAATAGTCACCCACCATGTCCGAGAATATGGACAACATGTACCTTTGGAATGTCGTCGAGGTGTTACATCGACCAAACGGCATTCTTATGAAAGCATAAGTCCCAAACAGACAGGTGAATGTCGTTTTATCCTAGTCTTCGGGCGCTATGGCCACCTGATTGTATCCGAAGTATCCGTCAAGAAAGCAGTAGTGACTCTTTCCAGCCATCATCTCTATAATCTGATCAATAAAAGGCAGTGGGAAATGATCCTTCTTGGTGGTCTGATTCAATCGTCTGTATCCACACAGACCCTCCAAGAAGTGGGTACCCAGGTAGCTATCTCCTCTCCAGACTCACTCACAACTGTAGTGATGCCCGTCTTCTTGGACACCACATGTAATGGACTAGCTCACTTGGAGTCGAAGATGGGGTAGATAAAATCAGTGCTCCATCATTTTGATATTTCCTTCATGACCACCTCTCGAAGATTCGAGTTCAGCCATCGCTGGAACTCATGCGATGGTTTGGTGTCCTCTTCGAGATAGATATGATGGGAGCACATAGCCGGACTTATCCCCTTGAGATCAGCTATGCCCCATCCTATTGCCTTGCGGTTCCTTTCAAGAACCTCCATCAGACGAGATTCTTGTTCTCCAGTCAAATCTGCTGAGATAGTGATTGGGTACATATCCTGCTCACCCGCAATGAATCTATACTTCAACGACTACGGCAAAGGCTTCTATTTTGGGAAACTGGGAGCTAGCATATCTAGCCTCTGAAAAGTCTGAGTGAAAGCAGCCAGGTCTAAATGAGAGAACTCTCGCTGATCACGCAAAATTAGCGAAGACAACCCTACTGGTGTATTTGTACTTGGTGGTGCTGGCACAATCTCCACCCTAGCTGCTAGCTCTGTGGAAATTAGACAAGGTAATAAATTATCAAATTCTACCCAGACAATGTCTGAATTTGAGAGATCTAAATCAGAATCACAAGATACAAAATCTGCTTCGCTGCCCTGAACACAGTCGTCGGCCTCAACAATGTCCTCGACCAAGAGTGCGCTCTCCGAACTCTCCTCTGCTGAAAATTATGGATCTGTAATATCTGAAGGTGAGAGAAGGGCTCGTGAAATGGGATCGAACCAAGCAGCTTTATCATCAGTGATCACAAAGTCGCACTCCTGGTGGACGTCTCGCTCTACCTCTGTCGACTGCTCTGCATCGCTGAACTGCTCTGAACAAGTTGAATCTCGTGCTCTGGTCTCGTCAATCGTCTCTATTGTATACTCTCTCCCTCATCATTTAAGTAAACCTTCCCACTATCATGGTCGGACACTGCCTTGGATGTGGCTAAGAATGGACGTCCTAGGATGATGGGCGTATCAGTCACGGATTTAGGGATCTCCATGTCCAACATAACAAAGTCCACAGGGAATTTCAGGCCCTGAATTGTGACAACCACGTCTTTCAACAATCCCTTCGGCCTCTTGACAGATCTATCAGCAAATTGAAGGAATGTCATGCTCTGTCAAAGAGGGTCAAACTCGAATCGGTCGAGTAAGGCTGTCGGAAGGAGGTTGATAGAAGAGTCGTTGTCTAATAGAGTACGATCAAATCTCTGCTCATGAATGTGGCATCTGACATAGGGAGCTCCTGCATCTGTCCTCTTGGCTGGCAGACAGTTCTGGATAGCGAAGCAAGTGGCACGGGTTAGCACATGGGTTTCTGCCTGATGATTCCTCTTCTTCCTACGGACGGTGGACTTCTCTCTCAAGTTCTTCTGAAAGAGAGGGATGTGCTCGAGTGCCTCCTGTAGAGTTAGCTGGATATGGAATCTATCAATCATATGTTGGTTGAACTCTAACTGTTGATCTTTTTTGGATTTTCTTTTTTATTTCCCTTAGCCAAGCAGAGTGCTTGGGGGAAGGGGATGACTGGACCCTCCTCAGATAGAGGTCTAGTAAGAGGTTCCTGCTATTGCGAAGGCATGGAATCCACACAAATATCATCAATCATCACATGTGGACTCAAAAATGAAGAAGCCTTTCCCTTATTATTTTTTTGGTATTTTTTCTAATATCCCGGGGTACAAAAATTGGAGAAAGCACTACTAGAATAGAAGGGGTGGCCTTAGTACCACCCGTGGCATCAGGAACTACGGCATCAGCATCGCACTTCGGCTCAGCATCTGGAACTTTGGTGGCATCAGTGCCACCCTCAGCATCTGGAGAAGCGACGACCTCAGTACCGTTGGCTGGATCAATGTCCTTGGTGGCATCAGTACCACCATCATCATCATCCTTAGCGGCATCAGCACCGTTATCCTCCTTGTCTGGCGCTCCTGCATCCTTGTAGCATCGTCACTCAGACGAGGCCTACTGATCCTAAGTTCAACAAAGTCAGCATCAAACGTATATTAAGCAATGTCACCCAATAAATCACTAGGAGTGGTGGTATCTGTGAACTGTACTTGCTCATATTTTCTTTTCAGGTTATTCGCGTTGGGCTCGATCTGAGCGGGTATGGCAGCCTTTCCTTTGATGATCTCCCTCATCTCCTGGCGAAATTCATCCATCTTCCACCTAAAGGATGCCTGATGGTTGGAAAGTAGGCGCGCTCAGACGGGACGAGGACCCGACTGGTAATGCTGCTATTGTGTCTGATGAGGGAACTGGGGTTGTTATTGTGGTTGGCTGAGCTATCCACCCTGAGCTTGAGGCTGCTGCTGGGATGAGGCTCCTCCGGTCGACCACCTGAATTTGGGATGATCTCGGCGGATCCGGGGCTACTGTCGGTCGTACCAAATCCTGTTGACTTCCATCAACGACTCCTGCTGAAGGGAGGAGGAGGAAGGGTTGTTAGTGGCTGATCCTGCTGATACACTACCATCTGAGTGTCCTGAGATGGTGATGGCTGAAGGTACTGGTGATGCAACTGCTCAAACGGCTCCGCATGGATGTGGTTAACCTGCCGGTACTGGGCGGAGTGTTGGGTCGAGTTTTTGTTGCTAGGATCAACCCGTGAACTGAGATAGGGTTGAGAAGCCGTATGTGCCTCCTGTAGATACATGATCTGGGTCTTGAGGTCACTCAAAGTCCGTGCCAACTGATCGATCTGAGTCATGCCCTGGCACTGCTTCTTCTCGATAATCTCGATGCGATCCATCTTCTCACAGATGATGTCCATATCAGCATCTGATGACTCTGCCTGTGCTACGGCTGCTGAAGAGGTGGATGGACCTGCATCGACTCGTGCTATCCTCTGATAGGACATGGCATAGGGTGAGGGCTTCCCTTGAGTGTAGAGATGGGTCTGGGACATAACTGTGTAGTTCTTGACCATCTTCTCATATATGGCCCAGACCTAGTCTTCGTCATTGGCAAAGTAGGAACCCCTACAAGAAACATTCATAAGCCCCTACAGCTTCGGTGTCAGCCCACAAAAGAAACTCTGTACTAAGTTGGGCTTGGAGATGTCATGGTGTGGACACCGGTCAATGAGCTCACGTAAACGATCCCATAACTCATGGAACTGCTCATTGGGGATCATGGAGAAGTTGATCAGAGCTTGATCTGTGTTCGTCCGGCCGAGTGGATAATACTTGTTCAAGTACTCAGTCCAGAGCTGTTCCCATGAAGTGATATATCTCCCCAAATGTTTCAGCTAGTAAGCTGCTCTGTCGACCTGGGAGAATGGAAATGCCATCATCTTGATGGTATCCTTGTCCGCGTATCTGTCGTGGAGAGTGCTGCAGATCATCTCAAATTCCTGTATGTAAAGATGCGGCTCCTCGGTGGCAAGCCCATGAAATTTGGGCAACAACTGGATAGTTTGAGGGGAGAGCTTGAAATCTCCCAGAATCGCCGGAAGCTGAATCCAATGGTGTGTAAGAGTCGTACCAGGGTTGTGCATTCTCTCATCAGCCTAGCTGGTCGGACTGGCTCCTGTGGCTCCTCTGGATGTCCTCCGTCTCCTCCTCCCAACTCTGGTATCTCTCCACCGCCTACTCGATTCGACTCTCCTCGGTCAACTCGCATCTGTGCCATCTCTCGACGCACCTCTGCCATGAAGACTCCTGGTCTCTAATCTTTCTCTGCATCATCTCCAGGGAGGTTAACAGTGTGTTGTTGATGGCACCCTAATTTAGAACATATGTGCTACTCTAGGATTGCCCATCGTTGCACTCCTCGTTGCTGGCCATCTCGTGGATCTCTGCAAAGGTAAAAAAGGTGGAATTGAACTTGGGTTCGGAGAGCGGGTCTAGGCTCTCACGAACCTGTCTAGATGAATGGGGCGGAGCACTCGAGAGCGATGCAGTCAAAGGCTGCCTAAGGGAACTCTCCTGCCCATCACCGTGATCTGGAAAGAGGCGGATGGGATCTGGAATCAAATAAGATCAGAAATCAAACCCCAATTCACCTACACAACGCTGAGCTGATGATCGTAAAGGTTCGATCTTTTATCTTATTGATTTTATTTAGGTGATAATTCAGTCTAACAAGGCGATTAAGCGAGATGGTAGGAACCCGATGCTCTCAAGAGACTGGCCCAATCCCAAAGCTAGATCTTTCCCAGCCAGTACAAGTTGCGGATCTTTTACCGGCTACTCGATCAACTCGCTCTGCTAAGGATATAGCGACCCACTTTACCGAAAACCAGAGCGATCCTCACTGGAGAACAACTAACCCCAAGACCCAGTAGTCTAATGAGAGTTCAGGTATGGCTCTAGCCTAGTGTTCGGGTCACTCTCTTGCGCAAGCAAACCAAACAATGAGGGGATAATTCTCCCAAGACAGATTTTTAAGTGAAGTGTCTTTTAGGATCAAGTTTGATTAGCAGTCCCAATTTTATGATTATCACTTTTTATGGTATTTTTTCAATAAGCAAAACAAACACATAATAAATTTTTCTATCTCCTGATTATTTAATAGTCCAAAAACAATGGAGGAAGTCAAAAAAGCCGATGCGCGATCAAACATGATGATGCATGCAAAGTCAGAAATATGTACCTGTAGCCATCACTCTACATGCGGGGTGATCTGCGCATAAATTTAAAGATAGAATTAAACTAATCTAAATGATGCAAGAAGAAAACGACCTATGAGCAATTTCTACATGCGAAGAACAAGTAGCTAGCTTACTAGACTAAGTCCGGAGTCCGGTCTTGGGAACCACTCGGTGCCCACCACAACAGGTCCTGCTAGCATTGTATGTGGTTCCTCACGATGCGTGGAATCGAGTCTGATTAAACTAACTTTTTATTATGAGTTATTAATAAGGTTCAATTACGAATCTATAGATACAAGCAAGTTATTAGGGATTGAGCTTAATCAATTATGTCGCAAGCAAGAAATTCCTAAATCTAAGGGCCAACTTCTTCGAGAATCAAAGAAGAATAAAAAGTGAAGGAAATCAAAATCGGTGAAAAATCGCAGTGAGGTCCCCCGAGCACACCGGTGCTCGGCGAAACAGACCCCAATATATGCCAAGTGTCCAAGCAAGTCTGAAGTCTCTGTATTATTACAATAACAAATAGTCTGTTGAAAGAAAAAACTACTCTATCCTATATAACTAATTTCTTCCTCTCCTTCTGCTCCTCTGGTGCAGTCACTCCAACCGAAAGTCACAGAGTCCTCGGGTGGTCCCTCGCACAAAAAACCAAGCAGAAGAGTGTCAGAAAAACAGTTATAACAAATAGAGGTGAAAATAATAAAAAGAAAAAGAAAAGTGAAAAGCAACTACTAAGTCGTGCTCACAGGAAAACACCATTCTATTGACTGTCCAAGGCAACTCAGGTTAAGTAATCTCTAAGGGTAATTGCAACTCGAATCACGAGGCTCGGTTAACAAGAAAATCAAAACCACAATTAAGACAATCACAAGCACAAAATCCAATGAAAGCGGTCTCCGCTATTTATTTAACCAAATAGAGCGAACGGGATCGAACACAAGGAGAACAGAAATGTACGAAATAGTCAAAATCAGAACACTACATACAAATTTTATTTAATTTTGATTTTTTTCAAATTTTTATATTTTTCAAAATAGAGAATAATCAAACAAGGCAATAAAAACACTAAGGCACAAGGAAGCCTTCACAATTTTATTTAGGCTAAAAATATACATAATTCAAAAATAAAAATATTTTTTTCACATATGCAGAAATTTTAGTGATTTTATATTATTTTTATAATTTTTATACGATTTTATAAAAATGAAACAAGCACAAGACAACAAGGCAATGTATAGCCTGGACTGTAGGGCAAATTTAAAATATCAAAGTGCCTACACATCCTTGTTGTGATTTTTATGAAAAAGCAAATTAAAATATCTAACTACAGAAACTGGAATCCCATTTTTTTGTTTTTTTTTGTTTTTTAATGATTTTTATAATATTTTTAGTCTTTTGTGATTTTTAGGATTTTCATAAAAGATAATGCAAAAAAAATGATACTGAAGTAAGAACACACTAAAACATAAGAATTTTTAGAGAATTTTTTAGACTATTTTTATATTTTTTTTGGTATTTTATAAAATAGACAGACATGTTTTTAAGGGTTTTTTATTTTTAAAAAATATCAAATAAAATAAAATTGAGACGCAAAAATTACCATAAATATTATACATTTGCATGAGCAAAGGGTAACTTTTGTGGAATTTTTCGAGTTTTAATAATTATTTGATTAGAAACAAGACACACAGATTGTAGGGACCTAATCACAATTATCCTAAAGTTTCTAGACTAAACATTAATGCATACAAATAATTCGAGGGTATTAGAGCACAATGTCCACACAATACACACATGCTTATTAAATCACGCATAGGGGTATTTATGAAATTAACATAAACTTTTCATTCAAAATATAATAGTCAGAAAATGCAGGACATGATATGCAAATCACCCACAAAAGCACGTGGGCATGCACGTGTGTTTAGATTCAGAGGACTAAAGTGTAAATACTGGAAATATAAGGGTCTAATATGCAAAAAGTTTGAAATACAACTTTTATTTAATAAACTAGAAAATAAAGCAAGCAAACTATAGGGAAGGAAATGCAAAATACCCTCGATGGGGCGTGTGCGGTGTGCGTGGGTGACGCGTGGCATGCTCTGGTGGCGCAAGGACGTACGGTTCAGAACTTCTGTTGTATCAGATCTACGCAAAATGGAATGTCAGGGTCGTATGGCGCAGATGTGTCAGGCGTCAGATCCAACGGCCCAAAGGCTGCTCCGATAGGCGGTTAGGATCAGATCTGGCAGGGCGGGCCGATCCAACGGAGTAGAGGGGATCTGGAAGAACATGACCCTAACGAACTTCAGGATCAGCGAGAAGCGCGAGACCCGAGAGCGATTCAGATCATCGGTCCAAGATTTGAGGAGAGAGGATCTCGGATTCAAGCGGGAGAAATAGAAGAAAAGGCTCTGGCGACGGGTTTTCGACCTGAGCCGAGCTAGGAGGGGACGTTGACCGGGGTCAACAAACCCTCCTAGACCAATCAGAAATAGGAATTTACATAATACTTATAAATTCAATAAAAAATAATAAATGATTTTAAATAAAAAAGTTTTCAAAATAAGAAATATGTGTTATTTTTCATAGAATTTTTCTGTGATTTTTAATTATTTTTACTAAAAATAATTTAGGGTATATACAATATATAGTAGTATATACAGGTATAATATACCTATGTATTTTGTACAATTATTTTTATTTTGTTATTTTTACACAAATATTCCCATTTTGAATGTTATTTATTTACAAGAAATTTTTAAGTGTTTAAAATAAATTTTATTTTATTTTATTAGTTATTTACAGGTATCTAATAAATAAAGAATGATGTATATATACATGTATTTTGTACAAGCGAGAGATGATTTTATTTATTTTTATTTTATTTTTATGATTTTTATTTTATTTTAATTTTCTTGTTAAGAAAGAATACAAGGACGTAAAAAGAATAAATTAATTTTATTTTGTCAAAAATAATTATTTATAGATATAAGTGCTATATATACAATATATAGTAGGCCATATCTCTCTCTACTTATTTTATTTGGCGATCAGGTCAAAGCTTGACCTTTTCTTGGGGTTCGGGTACTATGTATTTATTCTAAATACCCTCATCCTTTTTCTTCTTCTTTATTCTTTTATTTCTGCACAAATACATACTAAATACATACTGTTAATACATGCATGTCAAATGCTAATTTATTGTATTCACACCTATTCACATGATGCTTTGCTAAGATAAATAGCAAAAATAAAAGAATAAAGAGTGAGAATCAAGGAATCATCACTTCCCCTTCCTTTTTGTACTTTTTTGTGGTATTTTTTAAAAAATATCTTGAGGGATTTTGATCACTCAACAATAATATATTGCCATTCAAACTTTTAAAGTAGACATTGTTAAGTTGTTCATATGGAAGTAGTCAATTTCAGCTATTTTGAGGCTATTTAAATTTGATATCCTTGATGGAAGAATAGAAGTCTCCAATTGAATCAAAATATGAAGGATGTCGCATTGTCATTGAGTGATCAAAATCCCTCCATGTTTTTCTAAATTCTACTCTAAAAAGTAAAAAAAGGATGGGCATGTCCAAAGTTGACTCTCATAGTGGCCAGTCCCATTTTACCTTATATATAGAAGGAAATTTTCCAATGACCTCTAAGATCGTTAGGATTATTATTAACACCCTCAATTTTACCAGTATTTAGAAATATTTTAATAAAAATATTTATTGTGTTTTAAATGGTCATTTTCTTACTATAAAATGATCATATTCATAGAAAATAAATATTAAATAATATGAAATGATCATTTATAAACATAGAAAAGATTTCATCAATACTACTAATAATACAATCGTTTCATGTTAATGTAAGGTTTATTTTTGCGAAAATAATTATCAATAATAAAAATACGATGTAACTATTGTAAAGAAATGAATGTTTTACTCAAATCGATTGTAAATGCATGTAAAAACGATGATGCTCATTATAATACTAATGAGCTTAGAGCTCATTGGAAAATCCCCCCAGGGGGAGTGTTAACTTAGATTAATGAAAGGACCATGTGTTTCAATCGTTGTGTAAAGCAAATATTCATAATATGTAAACCTTGAAAGGGTCAATTTTAGTAGTTCTAAGTTCATTACAATATGAACATCTTAATGAATGAAATGAATGAGATAGGAGTCCATAATTGAGTTAAATTTTGAATGAGAACGTAGTGATATAAATCTCACCAAGTATTATAAAAAATTTACCAAAAATGAAAGTTCCCCCAAGGGGTAGCCTCATATACGTGTGTATTCATACGTATGTATGTAATTGTCCATTGTCATATATACTATATTTTAGATTATAACAGATAATGATATGCATAAAGATATCCATTTTATTTTGTTTCAAATACAGATATATATACCACTTTCATTTTTTTGGATATTGACAAAGATATTGTTATTTTTTAGACACAGATATGGTATTTGTATTAATGAATCTTGAATGATATGGTAAGATCCTTAAGCACATCACGGAAGTGTGAGGATCGCATCGTATGCGATTGGGAGCGACTAGTAGCTCGAAGCAGTAGAATTTAAAATTTTTTTATGTGATGAAACCACATGATCCAAGAACGCTTCTTGAATCGTTTCATCTAAACCACATCAAGTATAAAGGAATACCTCTTAAAGTGTGGTTGCGATCGAGTCTTTATGAAAAAAGACCTCCTGTCTCAAGTCCGATCTTTGGAGGAGATGCTTGCGAGCGCGGGGATGAACCGTGTGATCCTCGCAATCCAAGATGTTGAATCCAAGCGTGGGAACTCTTGATCTCGTCGTACGAAATCAAACGTATTCTTTGTGAGCAAAGCACAACAAAGAAGATGGAGAACTGAGAGTCGTCGAAGCGGTGGCACAACAACGAAGAAACGATGAATACTCCTTCTCTAGGGTTTGGTGGACGGCCATCAATGGAGAGAGAGGGAGTGGGCGTGTGAATGAATGGGAGAGAGGAGAGAGCTTCTTGTTAATCTTCTTATTAACCCTAGAGAGCATGGGGTGCCTCTCTTTATATAGGGTTTTGAGAGTCCATGGATCACAATCCATGGGGCACACAAAATCAATGGATGAGATTGATTTGTGCTTCTTTCAAGGGTCAAGATGTTGTTGGTAAAAATACAACAACAATTAATTTAATTTAGATTAAATATATTTGATAAATCAAAACATAATTCAACCCTAAATTAAATCAAGCAAACATGGAGATTCTTGTATGGATATTTCATCACACCAAGACAACTGGTGGGGCGGCTACCAATTTCCTTATAGGAGATGGTAGTCGTCCACCATATCTCATGGTGGATGAAATCTCATGTAATCTCATGAGATTGCATCAATCCTTGAAAATCTCCAAGATTTTTACAACAACTTTTGTTGTAAATTATTCTACAAAAATAATTCATAATAATTTTGAGAATATTGCAATCTTATCATTGGAAATTTGTGAATCACATTTACAATCCAAAAAAAAGTGATTTATATTTTTAATTAATTATCCAATGTGAATCCAATTCACACTAATAATTAATCAACAAATATAAATCATAATAAGCCCTCTCTAATACATTATAAATCATATTTATAATATATTATGAATAATTGGATATCGTTATCCACATTATTCCTATCCATAATAGCTAAATCACATTTAATTATATTGGATAATCATTCACATGCATCCCAATAATGTGAATCAAATTCACATCATTCAAGATAATTAAATCACATTTAATTATCCATTTCTCAATGCTTGGATATAATTGAACTATGGAATTATTCTTGAACCCTTTCAAGAATAATGCATCTTCTCCTTAGATACTTGGAGATAAGGACAGGGCGATTGTATTGTTCCACGTATAGTGACTTGGATATTGAGATCACATCTCAAATCCTTTTCTCGGACCTCCCATAGATGCTTGATTAAATCAAGACCGCAAATCTAATATTCTTATTGCATTTGAATCACATTCAGATCAATGTCCAAAATTTGGACCAAGATCAGATCACTTCTCTACTGAGAGGAGTCACTAAAATCCAGACCCGTTTCATCACTCCCTAGGAATGGAAGCGTCATGGTTATACAATCGTTTATGATCATATCACCCTCAGGTAATCCCAATACCTGTACATCTGGAAGACTCAGAATAAACCTGAAGTATTAGATCAATTTTACACTATC
Source organism: Ottelia alismoides (assembly GCA_037367405.1). Lineage (NCBI taxonomy): Eukaryota > Viridiplantae > Streptophyta > Magnoliopsida > Alismatales > Hydrocharitaceae > Ottelia > Ottelia alismoides. The sequence goes on from JAZKJV010000464.1 coordinate 2,708,504, forward strand.
TACTTCAGGGTTTTATCAGTAAGTTTCTCATTTGATCATTGGGAGTCGGTATTGATCATATACTTTCCAAAAGCATATATCATACCTAGGTCTTGATCATATACTTTCCAAAGTATATATCAAACTTACAAAATTCAGTCAAGCTTCCAAAGCGAGATGACCGTGCAAGAAATTTGATTCTTCCCAATATCTCATGAGTGAGCTCATGTCTTCCGATTCAGTAATGAACCTGTATGATCCCTTTGAGAGATCGTATTACCCATATGCCCTTGTATGCACACCAGCGCGCCGGTGTATAGATCTTGATTAGTTCATCAATCTATTGGTATGCCAAACGTACATATTTAGACATATAGTAACACATATGTCTCCGGTCAGAGGATGTGTGCCTATATCGTGACAACATACAACATAGGACTTTGGTTATCTTGATCTCGTTAAGTCAACTCTTTGACCTAATTAATCTAACACCTCTAGATCTCTATTCCTATGCAGAGGACCAACATCAAGAGGTCGGTTAGATATCAATCAAATGAGAAAGGATTGTCATCTCCTACTCAGGCTGGAGATCATCTCTTAATAATCATTTGACGGTGCTTGATGAGTCATCATTCTAACTCTTTAGATATTCATCCAAATACCAGCCTCTATGATTCAATATTAAATCAACAGATGTATGATCATTAAGATGACCATGGTACATAACCCTAATTGTACTAAGGGACCTATTATGCAAATTAGTTATTCTTCATTTCAGATCAGGGAATGATATTTGCAATAACATTTATTGCATAATGGCTCGTCGTGGGCTCACATGTCCAACAAATCTATTTGTTTATATTGCATAGATTCAGTGTGTATATACACATATATCAAAATATGTATAGACAATATCAAAATATGTTACAAGATTACTTGTAATTATTGTATGTCGGAGCCCATTTCAAGTAGAAAAATCTATATCACTATGCTATTTAATTATTTTTATGTAAGTCATTTAATTTAACACATTACTTTATGTTGTTGGATTTTTAATTTATGTAAATGTAATCTAATCGGTTATTAACTCAATTTTATAAAAACATCTCTTTTGAATGTGAGTGTTAATTTATTATTTGTAGGATAATCTATATCCGTATGTTAAACATTCCTATCCAAATTATGATTATCTTTTTTTCATATCCATATTCAAATTTGTAGCCTTTTATATTATATGTTTTTAACTCTCTTTTTGTAATTTAAAATTGGAAGTTTTATATGACGTCTTTAAAATTGGTTATTTTTTATGTTTCCATCCTTATCGATGTATTATGGTCACGGTGTTAAACTGTTGAAGGCATACGGAGAGGAAGTTAATATTCCTTTATTTCCTTTGCTTAAGAAATAATAAATATAAAGACAATTCACAGTATTTATCTATTGGTTATCCTTCAAACCAACTGAACAAAAATGTTTTGCAAAGCACATCTTATCTGTTATACCTTCTTTATCATGTATCTCATCTTATTCCTTATCCCTCGTCCAACCGTGCCAAGTTCTATCCTTCCAAATAAGGATGCCAAAATAACCAACCCGTATCAGAAGCATTAGAACCTAAACCTCACATCACACCTGCTAGAACATAATTCAGCTGAATGCGAGATAAGAGACCCCATTCTTGTACGGTTAGTTTGAGAGATAATACCGTAAACAATGACATAATAGATGATGTAATTATGATGTGACATCTTATCTCGCTATAGCTCATCCGGAATAAGGTACCGTTATCTCAAGTTTATCCCAATCCAAATGGACAAGGTTTTAAACTAAAGATATGAATCTGCCTACTGATATGATAATAACCAGAGCTAAAAAAATCAAGGAAACGGCCATCTAATGTACAAAAATATATGGCAGTAACCCAACAGGACAATATTCTTTTATTCCAGAAATGATAATACACCATCTCATGTCTTCACCATATACATGTGAACATTTAACAGAATACATATTGAATCGAGTTCTATCGATTCCTCGTTCAGGTCCAAGTTGTCTCCTAATGGACCGTGCAACACCGTATTCCACTCCTTAGCCGAAAACACGATTTGTTTCTCAGAGACAAATGCATTTTCCTTCATTAAACATCAGTCCACAAAAAAAAGGGCCAAAATTTTTATATTTCTATAAATTTGTTTATGTACACAGGTATGCATTTTAATTTCTTAAAACTGAAAAAGAAATAAGAAGCAGCACACTGTTATTAGCACTATAATCTGTACATGGAACGCTAAATTACAAATCACCAATCCGAAAGCTCGCGTTAAAACTGGAAGAGAGCACGCCGGGCTGTGCTGCTTTTTATTGGACCAATCACATTGGTTGAGAAAAGAGAGGATTCCTGTGAAGTCGATGTCACTGAGTTATATCAACTGCTCCTTATTGTTGAAGTTCGTAATGAGAGGACGGACATCATCCGCATCGACCAAAGTTTCCAGGAAAGGAAGTAGTGATATCAATGCACAGTCGGCAGGATCATCAAACCAACTCTTGATGGGTATTCCGTTGTTAACTTGCAACTGGAAAACCTGAGGGGGGATTGAAGATGGAAAACATTTATCAGAATAAATGCATGAGATGAAGCAACAAGCATGAAAACATGGGGATAAGTCCAACATTATCACATTAGGATCTTTTTAGTGTTCCCCAAATCAGTATCATAATTCACGGTTGCTCCTGAAGGCAAAAGAACAATAACAAAGCCTTTTCCCACAATTAAGTAGGGTCGGCTAAAAAAATGTACTAAGCCTTCTTCCATTATAAGTAGGGTCGACTACATGGATTCTTGCTCAAATCCACATTGAAAGATTCGATTGTTTTTTACGCTGGCCGTCGACTACATAACACAACCCCTACAAGAGTGAGATTTGAGTCCTGGTCTTTTGTGTGATAAACACATTGTACTGCCACTAGACCATTAAGTGGGTACAAACGTAAGAAGAACAAAAGAGAGACTACAAGTTCTATTGGAGCTATTTTAGTCATATAATGTTCAATTGAGTCTTCCTACTATAAGATTACCACAAGTTAAATTAATTCACGGATAAGACTGTTCAGCCTACGCTATTTATTGGGAAGGCAGAGGTCTGGTGCTGCGCGAAGGGATAAGATGGTCTTTTTAAGCCAACAAATGACTTTGAAATTCAATCAAACCATTAAAAAATAACAAAGAATACAGACCAGTGACTAAAGAGGGGAAGGCTGAGAAGGTGGTCACTGGGGAGTGTATATTACTGCGAGGACAGTGGGGAGACAGCTGTGATCAAGGGAACATGGTTAGCAAGAGGGCATAAGATTAACGTCTGCCACACTCACCATGCATATGAAAAGTTCAGGGTCGTGTTCATACAGAAAGAAATTATCAGATCTAATTTGATCAAAACAAATATAGTAGAGTATCGTTGTAAAATACTCAACATTTAACGTCAGGAGCTTGTTCAGTTGTAATTTGTGGGGGCATACATAACATAACGAAAAAGATAAGCATCCCCTTGCGGGTGACTTGAAGAGGGAGCTTTACTAAATTTTCTAGCTAGATAGGCTTGTCAAGCTGGCCCTTGTTCAGTCCAATAACTCATCTACCATTGGTGATAAAAAATGGTTTTACCACACATCAATATATCCAGTATAACATGCAGCTTATCTCAACCATTGGATTGGGGCGCATGTGATACTCGAAAAGGTGCCAAGTATTTGTGCGAAAACAAGATCCATTTCAATAATTGAGCAATAACCAAAATTAATGATGTACAAACAAGAACATTCTGATGTAGTAGCTCTCCCGAGAACACAAGGCATAGGAGTCTCAACTACTGATAACAACAGTGATATCCTTTTCAAATACTCTCACCTCATCACAACAACAAAGCCTTTTCCCACTTTAAGTAGGGTTGGCTACATGGATTTTTTGCCTCCATTTAGATCTATCTTGGGTCATTTTGGCTTAGATCCAAAAAACTAAGATCCCTTCATGTAGTCTCATTCCATCACTTCTTAGGCCTTCAAATAGTGTTATTTATGCTTTAGAAAAATACCAGTCCCCAACTCTTTCTTGGAAGCTGAGCCAAATATTTACTATAAACATTGTAATCGTCTATGTAGGAAACCCATCAGCATTAAAATCCATCTGAATGGTATCTATCCAACTCAGTGAAACTCATGGTACCCTACGATGTTGAGTGTTGTCATTAATTTTACACACTACATTATGAGATAAAAATGCTCCAGTGGATGTATTGCCTCAGAAAGGATCAAATTCTGAAAAAAGGCATAGGACGAATTATAGTGGCCATAATATAAAAATAAAATGAAGGAAACTCATTTAAGTTGGTATTGACATGTTCAAAGAAGACCTTGGCGTGCTCTAGTTTAAAGGCATGAGAAGTTAGAACTTACAAGATGGGGCAAGGAAAACCCAAAAAATGTCAAACACAAACTACTAAGAAGAAATGGCCTTCTCAGATATGAAGCCAAGGAATGACCCCAACTAGATCTATTTGGAGACAGTGGATCCATGTGTATATAACCAACCATATTTAAAGTTACAAAAGGCTTGGTTGCTGCTTGTGGTGCTGGTGGTGTTTCTCCAGCTCAACTCACATCTATAAAAAAATTAATAAGATATTGCGACATTTGCAGCTTTAATCTGCATAGGTGGCGTAGTTTGTTACATAGCATGCAATGTGGCTTAGGCAGGTCTATAACAAATAGAAAAGGCAGGAAAGTTTAGACATTTGTACAACAAATACCATAAACCAGGGCCTGCCAAATGGCTCACTGATATCCGTGCCACATTATGCCATGATAGAAAAGAGCCACTTTGTAAGACCTGAGTTGGGTGAATAAGGAGAGAATTCATGTGTCTGTAGTAGAGCAGAGTCAAATACTTTTATACCACCACCCAAGCAGAGGAAATATCACATAATGGATGCACGGACGTTTTTTGCCATTAACATGCACCCCCTCTGTTGAAAAGATCTGACTATTTCCGAATCAGCACGGATTCGAACCGGGACTCGGGAAAGATTTCGAATCGAGGCGGAGATTCAAGATCTAGATTTGACTCCCAGCATTTTTTGGAAGTTGGAACATGGGAAAGCAATTGCAGGAGACCTTCCAACTTCGGCCCTGGAAACTGTAACGCCTCCCACTTTAGGCTCCAACCGTGTGCAGACTTCTTAAGTTCAGAGGCAAATAGATTCACGGGTTTGAACCCGATCGAAGTGTTGGAGCAAAACCCGGTCCAGGAACGATGGATGCGGAGGATCCAAACCCGAGTGCTGATCTCGAGCAGCCCGATATGGGTTCAGCCCCTGACCTCAACCCGGACGCTTTTGATGCTCTCCCAGCGGCAGACTGCACCTCGCTAGGGATCGATCCGGCGGTGATTCTACCACATGTTCCTCTATCGCAAGGGTCTCCTGGACCCTCGGCGATGGTGTTGGAAGAGCTTGAACCCATCCAGGACGATCAGGTGCCCACGGCGACGGGTCCTCTGAAGACGCTTTCTACAGTGCCATGGGTTGGGCCTGTAGATACGCTTGCTACGTCCCGGCCTCCGCAGCTGCAGTGCCTGGAGGTCGCGGATCCAGAGGTTCCGCTGGAGAGGCTCTTGGATGAGGTTGCAGTTCAAGAACCGGCAGTCTTATTTAAGGACCAACGCACATGCAAGTTCTTCTGAGTTCTCTACAGTGGGAGAGAACAGTGGTAGAGGGAAGCAAAACAGGGCTCGGAGATATACGGAGGTGGTGGTTAGGGAGCCTATTGTACTATCCAAACAGAAGTTGAGGGTGGCAGTGGCAACTTGGGTCGTCAAAATAAGGGGTTCATCAGTTGTTCCCCGATGAAGGTTCTAACATGGAATGTGAGGAGTCTGGGTGACCCAGATAAGCATATGTTTGTTGGCTCTCAACTGGCGGAATGGGATGTGATGTGGTACTACTGCAGGAAACCAAGCTCGCCTCGATGACTCCTATCCTTTGGAGGTGTATGAGCAGTGGCCTACTGAATGATTTTAAGTCTCTGGATGCTATCGATACGACATGTGGATTAATTGTATCCTGGAAGAACTCTCTTTTCAGAGTCATCTCTGAGATAAGGGGAACTCATGTTATCACGGTGCTACTGGAACTCGTGTTATCACGGTGCTACTGGAACCACATTCTCTCGGGCGACAAGTTCACCTTCACATGTGCCTATGGTCCTTGTGTGCATTCCCTGCGCCCAAAGCTGTGGTCGGATCTCAAGACTACCAGAAGGAACTTCCCGAGCGTGGCTTGGCTTGTTGGGGAAGATTTCAACGTAACGATGCTTTCTTCTGACAGTGTTTCCCCGCTACGGGGTTTCTATAGGTTTGAGATAGTATGGCTCCAGGAGGAAGCTTTTTGGGAGTTGGTCGTCAACCACTGGTATGCGGAAGTGGTCTCCGGTTCCGCAAAGTCGTCGTCAAGGCTCTCTCAAAAGTTGATTTCACTTCGCAATCGGTTGTGTGCTTTCAAAAGGATGTTTGAATGTTGCGCAGGGCCTGTCGTGTGGGAACAGAGGCAGAGCTGGTCATAACGAATGGCCTTGAGAATGTCAGAGATCTCACCCGCAACGAACTCATGGAGAGATCGGCGGTATAGAAAGTTATCCTAGAAGAAGACAAGAAAAGTGTGGTAGAATGGAAGCAAAGATTTTGGCACTCGGCTGAATGAGGGCGATGAAATACATCCTATTTCCACAGAATTACTAGTGGGAGGCGCAGACATAACCGGATCCATTTGGTTGTGGTAAATGGGAAGCGAGTTGAGGGGGATCATCAGATGAGCGGGCCATAGAGGATCACTTCCACGAGTTCTTAAGAAGAAATACAGCTAGATCTTGCAGATGGTCAGGGGATGGGGCCTCCTTGTTGTCAGAACAACATGCTAATCATTTGATTCAGATGATGACTGTGGAGGAGGTGAAGGTGGCACTCTCGAACCTTAACGATGATGGTACCCCAAGTCCGGATAATTTCCCCGTGTTCTTTTTTCATGAGTTTTGGGAGCTCGTCAGAAGGGATGGTGTTGATGTGATGGAGTTACACCAATTCCAATGCAGGCTTTAACAAGCTCAATAGGGAGCTATTTTCCTTCTTCCAAAGAAGTATGCTTCCGAGGCTATTGAGGATTTCCGACACATCACCTCATCTAATGCTATCTATCTGATTGTGGCAAAGGTCTTGGCTATAAGATTGAATCGTGTGATGGAGCACCTCATTTCGCCGCTTCAATGTGTGTTCATTCTAGGGAGACAGATTGCTGACAACTTGGTTATGGCAACTGAGATCATTGCGGATTGGAAAAGACATGGATCAAATGGGATGTTGTGGAAGGTTGACTTCTCCAAGGTATATGATCATGTGGATTGGCGCTTCCCTGAAACGTAAATCTCTTGGATGAAACATTGTGTTACCATAACCTCCTACACGGTGCTTGTCAATGGTAGACAATGAGGGTGGTTTTTCCTAGCCATGACATAGGGTTAGACATGGATGTCCACTAGTGCCAATGCTTTTGTGATCACATCTGATGTACTTGCTTGCATGGTGCCCATGTGGTGCAGAGCGAGATTTCGAGGGGATACACTTCTGATGGGATATCTATTCCTCTATTGCAATACGTGGATGATGCATTTTTTTATTGATGGGGGTGTTGGGGAGTATAGAGGCATGGCCTATACAATAGAGATTTTTGGAGAGCTTTCTGGGTTGGTACTCAATTATGGGAAGTCTACCACTATTCCGTCATGACACTCTATTGATGATGCTCGTGATTTTTGTGTTGTGTTTGGCACTAAAAGAGGCTCACTCCGGATTTGCTATATGGGGCTTCCCCTATCAACCGGTTATCTCAAACTGGCAGTGGCTCCATGTCATTGAGAAGTTGGAGAAGACCTGAAAGGTGTCGATTCTTTCTAGGTGGGTCGTTTGGTGCTTGTGAAAGCGGTCCTATCAATCATCCTTGTATACTTCATTTCAACACGTTTGCTTCTAGTTGGTATTAGACGTCGACTGGAGATGCTTATGAGGTGTTTTCTTTAAGAGAAAATAGGTCAGGAGGGACATGGACTACATCTAGTTGATTCGATCACGGTTGCATTGCCTCTTGAAGATGGTGGTCTCGAGATACTATGCTTAGATTCTATGAATGAAGCTCTACTTCTAAAGTGGGTTAGCAGGATTTGGGGTAAAAGCGTTGATCGGTGTTGCAGACTCATTCGCCAGATTTATGGTATTCGTGTTCAGTACTCATTACCTCACCTCCATATAGGGTAGTCAGAAAATTCTCAGGTTCGACATTCGCTCAGATTCGGCTCGCTAAAAGTTCGATTCGGATTCAATTCGAAAATAAACGAATCGAACCTGAACACGAGTTTGAGCTCGATTAAATAAAGGAACCGAATCTCAAAAACATAGGTTTGCTCAGGTTTGGTTCGTTAAAAGTTCGATTATATACACACATACATACATAAAATTATATATACATATATATTATAAATATAAGGGAAAATTTCTATATTAACATAAGGGCTATTCAGTAATTTTCCAAATCTATCTAATCATCCACTCCCTAAGTCCCTATTCCCTAAACCCCACAAAACCCTCCCCTGAAGCTACGGTTTTTTCCCTTTGAACAGAAATGTCTGCACAATATTTATTCTTAAACGAACCTTTAACGAGCCGAACCGAATCTTTACGAACCTTACCCGAGCCGAACCGAACCTGATTACAATTTTCATTTTAGCGAGTCGAACTAAACCCGAGCCTGAAAGTATGCTAAACGAACCGAACCGAGCCTGGGTTGGTTCGCTTAGGTTCAGCTCGTTTATACCCCTACCTCCATACCTCCAAGTCATCTTCCTTCTGGAAAGGGATCAGATCAATGCTACCTTGTTTTCAGGATCTCTTTCTTCCATCCCTGGGGAATGGTAATATGTTCTCTCCGGATTGACAACTGGTTAGGTCTTGGAACACTATCCTCCAGGTTCTCATGTCTCTGTTTGCTTTGGTAGCTAATCGTGATGCAAAGGTGGCGAAGTGATGGGTTGACGGAAACTGGATGCCTCGATTTTTAATGGACTTCTTTGATCAACGCCTTGAAGAGTTTCTGCTGCTTTTGGATTCCATCAGACAAGTCGACAAGAACACCACTGGGCGGGACCACTGGGTATAGAGGTCCAACCCTTTTACTGTCAAGTGTTCCTATAATGCTATCAATAGATCGTCTCCGTCAAGGACATATACTTTGATTCGTGATTTCAACTTTCTCAGAAACTTGAAGCTGTCAAGTAGAATTGGATTCTTCATGTGATTTTTTCGAAGGAAACGCATCATGATTAGAGATTGTTGTGTCGACTTGTTTGAAGTTATCACTGATAGATGCTCTCTCTGTGAGAAGCATATTAAGTCAGTTGATCACCTTTTCTTCAATTGTGAGAAAACTTTGCATGTCTGGCAAGATAACGAGGTGGATTGGATGTCCCTTCAGAACATGGACTTGTTTTGGAATTCATTGTCTGAGGCCAAAGATCGGTCTAGAGTGGATTTTCTTCGACCTCTTACAATTGTTCGGGCGATCTGGTTAGCCAAAAACAACTCCCTTTTCTCTTCTAATCATTTCTATGTGAAAAAATGTTATATTCCATTCTAAGACTCACCTTGAGTCTTGACTTCTGCAAATCTTCTTGATCTTTTATAAATAAATTTAGGGTGGACACCACCAAGTGTTTCTCCCTCTTTTGGTTTCGAAAAAAAAAAGATCTGACTATTTTGCGTTGGCTATCGGCTACCAAACGCAATCCTTCTCATTTGCCAACGTTTAGGAACAAGAGATAAGTCCTTTAAAAAACAAAGGAAAGTATTATAAAGCAGTTGTGAGATCGGTTATGCTCTATGGAGTTGAATGTTGTCCAGTTAACAATAAACATGTATAAAAAAATGGCAGTAACATAAATGAAAATGTTGCAGTGGACGTATAGTCAGACATAAAAAGATCGGATTTGAAACAATGTGATCAGAAGGAACATTGGTGTAGCCTCGATTGAGTACAAAGATGAGAGAGAACTTAAGGTGGTTTGGCCATTTGCAAAGGATGTCTAAGGATGCACCAATTAGAAAATGTGAGATTAGGGATGTTGGGTCGAGTAAGAGAGAGAGAGAGGGGCCCAAGAAGTATTGGAAGGAGAGTCTCCGAAAGGGTAGGGTAAGAGAGATCTTAATCTAAGTCCAAGAATGGTCCAAGATAAATATGAATGGAGGCAAAGAATCCATCTAGCTAACGCCACTTAATGTGGGAGAAGGCTTAGTTGTTGTAACATGCACCCCTCTCAACCATGGCTTGGCAAGTATGGGTTGAAATCCCGCTCACAGCCTAATTTGGACCACGAAAAGTTGATATCACTGCCTACACAACATACATGCCTATAAACAAATTGTCTGATCAAAGTGGGAGCTCAATCGAAGTCGAAGCTTTGACACCAACCACTTAGATAAAGCCAATTGTTGGGATTGTCTACTATTTGACATGCCCTATGTATAAAAAGAAAAATAATCAACTTAACTTGACTTAGCTCATGCCAAATCCAAGTGAAACTCTTTAGACAACTAAAACTCATGCAACTTCACCTTGTTAGGATCAACCTGTGGCCTGTTATGAAGCTCGAGTCTGGGCAGAACCAAGTGGGAGAAGAGGGTCCAAACTACCAAATCCAAGGTTTCTAAAAGCCATTGGAACTCATATGGGGAAGTGGTTCATCATCTTCACCACCATCCTCATCATTATAATCATTGTGATTTACATTGAAGTCAAGCGTTCAACAAAGACAAAAAAGCACAACTAATATTGCCCCTAATCCAAAAGCGTTGCCTTATGGCTAGAGTTGACGGAACAACCTAAAGAAAAGAATAACAATAACCATATTACATTTACACTTACAATTATGCAAACAAAAGATTAATTAATCTAGAAAAAAAATTGAAAGAAAAATACAATATGTCACGAACAGCAGATCAATCTACGAGTCTGCATTCTAAAATTACCAGTTAAGTATAAACATAAGAAAAAATAAGAAATAATTTATAACTAAAAAGATTTGTTCAAAAAATATCTCAGTTTTATATGCCAACATGAAAAAGCGGAACTTACCTGTGGGGAATTATCAATTATGGCAACTTTTGCAAGATCAATTCCTAGAATGGTCAAGTCCTTTGTGTAACTGCCTCCAGAAAATATGCATGATTCACGATATATGCGTTTAGAAATCAAATTCTTATTTGGATCCAATTTGTCCAGTAGCTGTGCTGCATATATACTTTGGCTAGCTGTGAAGATGACCACTTCAAACATCTGAGCTACTCTTTCCAAGAATGCATTGAGGTAAGGCCGCTGCCTAACATACACAGTGTGGTACTCATTGTCGATACATATTGAAAATGTGAAATCTGCACTGTCACAATGCTCCAAACAGGAGTGAACAAGAGTCTCTGCAAAAAGGTTAACAAATGCTAAATTCAAAGTAAATTACCTAAAGAAGACAAATATTTGGCATGACATATACGAGAAGAGATGAATGTGTTATTATGGGACCTGATACACTCTTATATAGAAAACAAGTCCTAGGGTCAATCGACACATTACATGATAGTCCATAAAGAAAAATGAAATTGCAAATACTAAATTATACAAGCAATTCTCTCTAATTGATCCCCCCCCAAACACCACCCCACGGATCAAGTATACATTAGTCATGCTAAACTCAAAAGTAAAAAAAGAGTCTATATTTGCAGAGTACTTTCTGAGGATGATTAATCCTAGGTAACGCAAATTAATTGGCATTAACAAAATCATACGAACTGGATAGGCATGGAATAAATCATGCCTATTAGTTGCAAGATGACATGGCTGTTGACCAGGATCACATGGCATGGTACACAGTTGGCTCGTCTGGATTCATCTATAACAATGAGAGGGATGCAGACTACGATGCCACCTGAGGGGTGGTTACCTATAAATACATCCCTACTCCCATCAATTTCTAAAAATCCATATGACACTTGACCTTAGACCTAAAACTTGGAAGTTGAGAGACGAGCGAGTGGAGGGCAAAGAACAAGAGCAAGCAGAGTTATACCAATAAGCATAAGTGAAGAAGCATGATGGAAATAACGGTCCCAGTTGATTCGAATGTGTTAGAAGCTCGGAGACAATTAGGTAATGAATTTTTCCATGCTATTGGGTTTTCGGTAAACTTTGATTTTATATTAATGTGTTTTTCGTCAAGAATGGTTTTGTGCTTTTTCATGAGAATTAAGGGGGTTTCCTGGCTTTCTGCCTGTAGGGCATACATGGATACAACTTGTTGGAGTATTTGTTATGTGCATCTATTGAGTTGTAAGAGAGTAAATGGATCCTGGAGAAGATCCATTTACCCCATCCACATGTTTAGTCCCACATCGTCCAGTGGTGGGACTTGGAGGCTCTGAGAAGGCTATATAAGGAACCCCAGACCTCCTATAACTATTGAGAAAGTGCACTGCATAACATGCCCCTTTGAGGGCTTCTCCCGTAGTTTCATCCCGCTCCTCACGGAATAGGATTCCATGTTAAATCCCGTTGTTCCTATTTTCTTTATCTTTTTCCATGTTACGCTTCCGCATGTGGATTTTCTAACATGGTATCGGAGCGGGTTCGATTCTCGCGGATTATTATGTTCTTTGTTTCCGAGATTCGATTGTTCATTCTTGAAGATTATTGTGTTCAGATTTGTTCATGTTCTAGGGTTTTGTTGAAACCCTAATATTAAGTTGAATTGTGATTCTGGAGAATTTGTGAAGATCATGCACTCTTGTCAGATCCGTTGAGGATTTGTCCTCCAAGCCGCGAAACACGAAGCCTCAACGACTTCCAGAAGATGGCAAACCCCATAGGCGACAACAAACCCACCGTGCAAGGCATCTCTTTTGCGCCTCCAGGCAGCCTTTACGCCCAGGCTTCATCAAGCACAAGCCGATCAGGCCCTATTCTTCAATCGCTACAGGAAAACCCTATAGGAAGGTCCCCAATCAGGCCCTCCTCTTCGATCCCAGGTGTATATCTTGCAAGCCTCGCCGCTCCCTGCGGCGGCTCCAACAATCGGCAACGGTCTCCAGAGTCCAGACCTCAGTTGGCGGCGTTGCCCGCTTCAGCATTTCCAGCGTGGCGCATCCGCTAGGGTTCCAAAGAACCCCCAAGCGAACCTCCTACGGCTTCTTGTTCCAGCAAAAACTCCGCATCATGCAGCGCCTCCACTACTCACGGTGGCCCAGGACGCATCATGACCCCCCCCAACTCGCGACATCCTTGCAGCCAAGCAGGCGGCGCCTCCCGTTCAGCATCGTGCAGCCGCTCTGTTTCCCAGGCAGCGCCGCAGATCGACCCAGGCGGCAACCGCAGAAAACCCCCTCTAGTCGATGTTGCTGCGGCGACCTGCATAGCAGAAGATTCCACGACGGCATACGGCAAGACAGATTCCCCTACTCGCTAACCCTTCCCAAGCGACGTTTGATATACGTTTCGAAGAGGGTTCTAAAATAGGCGTGGGCCTACAATGCCCAAAGTTGGGCCGTTGTATTAAAATAATTGATGACGGGGAAGGTCCTGTTGGACCAATTGAGAAAAAAAAGACGAGAAAAAAATCATGATGAAAAGCCGATAAAAAAAATTTTTGAAACAACTTTTAAAAAATGAGTTAAAAAAATTGTGTGACGGCTTAAAAAAAAGAAATAAAAGTCGCAAGGAATTTTTGAGAATTTTCATGTTACCCCCATTTTATTGTCTTCTCCCAACTTTGTCAATGTCATTTTCCGACAAGTATGGGAGAAAGGGGGAGTATTGTGTAGAGTTCTTCAGCATCATCACTCTGACGATTCAGATTCCAATTGCAGTTCCGGTTCAGAGACAGATTTCATATTCCATATGCCCATTCAGTTTCAGACTCTACAAAGACAGTTTTCATATGAAGGTTATCCATGCACAAGATTCAGACTCGACGTTCAGATTTTGAGTTAACAGGTGTGATGCACAGTTGTTCAAACTCGACAAATTGGTCAGAGTCCAAGTTCAAAGCACTCCATGTAGAGACCCATTTTCGAGTTCTCCAGAGAGAGACTAATTTTTCAGACACACATATGTATGCGGTCATATTCAGATGTGCACATGTATGCCATCAGTTCAGAGGTACCATCCTTTCTTGTTTTGTAGGCCAGAGTTTTCATGTGAGCCATAGGGACTACATAGTAGAGGACCATTCCCTATGCCATATAGGCAAGGGTTTTCATGTGGTATCATCGGGACACCAGAGCAGTGTACCATTTTCTGAGCCAGATGGAGAGACCCAATTCTCCGACGAGGAGACTCATTTCAGTTGCAGTGACTCTGACAGGTGCAGTTCAGAGCACATGATCTCCGATGAGGAGATTCAGCAGACTCACACTCCAGTCTGTTCGTCCTCCTCACTTGCACGGCATGAGAAGCAACATCCTCGACAGCAGCAGTTGTGCGCGTTGGGTTGATATTGGCCGTAGTGTCCTGTAGCGTTGAGTTGAGTTTCTTTCTGTTTGTCCAAGCTGAGCATTACATGCTCCAGCTTGAGGGGGAGTGTTGGAGTATTTGTTATGTATATCTATTGAGTTGTAGGAGGGTAAATGGATCCTAGAAAAGATCCATTTACCCCATCCACATGTTTAGTCCCACATCGTCCAGTGGTGGGACTTGGAGGCTCTGCGAAGGCAATATAAGGAGCCCCAGACCTCATGTAACCATTGAGAAAGTGCAATGCATAACATGCCCCTTTGAGGGCTTCTCCCGTGGTTTCATCCCGCTCCTCACGGAGTAGGGTTTCACGTTAAATCCCGTTGTTCCTATTTTCTTTATCTTTTTCCATGTTACGCTTCCGCATGTTGATTTTCTAATACAACTAATACAATTTAAGGCTTGACTAAATCTATATATTCAAGTTCAAGTATAAGCCTGAGTGGTTGAAGGACCCATATACTCAGATGAATTCCTGTAATTTTATTCCAAAATGTATCCCTTCTAACAAGATAAATCTTTAGTGTGAGATATAATTAAACAAGAAAATGAGGTACGATGAATGTCAGATATAGCTGATCTTTGCATCAATTAAAGTTACAGTTCTTTTTATTGTGCCATAAGTATGATCAGAGGAGATGCACAAGCACCCCAAATTGGGATTGGAAAACATCAATATGGCAATGGTGTTCTGTGCAAATTAGCCAGCCTTGGTAAATGTAATGACCACTGGTGATATGGACTTCATGTACAATGGTATACATAGCTTGAATAACTGATTGGCCATGCTGAAGTGAGTTGAGTAGCCATTTGAAGGTCTGAATTCAACGGCAAATCTCAACTACATGTAATTGGAAGCTGCGTGTATAGTTATAAAACTATAAAGCTATGCATGAGATTATATTCACATATAACCGTGAAATAATTGTCCTATGCATATTCTGAATAGGGCCATGAATGTCTGGAGTGAGGCTGTAATAAATTATAATAGATCTGAAATAAAAATTGGCTTGGGAATCAAAGATCAAAATGAATGTTAGGTCAAGATAGATTTCGTGGATGGTTGGGTGGTCATAGATGGCCATTAAACATAAAACATATGTTATTAGTAAGTTTCTAGATCCAGATAGGAAAAATCTGATGACTCCAAAATGGGGTCACATCTTTTACTGGTGTTGGAGTATTTGGTAGTGCACCTATTGAGTTGTAGCAGGGTAAATGGATCCTGGAGAAGATCCATTTACCCCATCCAGTGTTTAGTCCCACATGGACCAGTGGTGGGACTTGGAGGCTCTGGGAAGGCTATATAAGGAGCCCCAGACCTCCTGTACTCATTGAGAAAAAGTAATGCATAGCATGCCCCTTTGAGGGCTTCTCCCGTGGTTTCATCCCGCTCCTCACGGAGTAGGGTTCCACGTTAAAATCCCGCGTTCTTATTTTGTTCTATATCTTTTCCATGTTCGCTTCCGCATTCTTCATATTTTATAACATGGTATCAGAGCGGGTCGATTCTCGAGGAGTTTATGTTCATATTTTTTTTCGAGATTCAGTTTCAGTGGTGTTCATTCTTGATGATTATATATGGTTCGAGTTTTTTTCCAAGTTTCTAGGGTTTTCTGAAACCCTAGATCGCCGTTCTCAAGATATAGGGCTCCTGATGGAACCCTAATATTCCAATTTCTGCAGCATCTCCAGAACATGCGTAGCGCATTCAGGCCGCACGATTCATTAAACCTCCTGGCATCATCTTCAACATCCTTGCGCTCTAGTCGTTGATCAAAGCATCCAGGATCAACTAGTGTTGCCTGCATCTTCAGTTCAGGCCGCCAGTCCCAGATCTGCGGCCTCTAATGCCCTCCAGGTCACCGCTCATACTCCAGTTCAGACGATCTCCAGGCGTATTTTCTTGAAGTCCAAACGAGGCTGCCATCTTCCTCGTAGGTGATGCCCCAGGCGCACCATCTCTCCACGCGATGCGCCCTCGCACGCATCCCCATATCTCGCCAGGGGGAGCCCTGGGCGGCACGCCCTGCGCGAGCGGCGCAGGCTGCTGGCGGCAGCCCACTTCGACCAAAGGCGGCGAGACTGGCGGTGCTCCTCGCGCGCACAGGCGCAGGCGGCGCTCCAAGCGCGCCCTCCTCCAGCCCCGCCTCTCGCTGCAAGCCCCTCTCTCCAAGATCCCTAGCCGCACAAAGTGGCGAAACCTCCAGGCATCAGACCTCCCCGCGCGAGACCGCCTCCAGCCCGATTCCGCGACGGCGGTCCTCCTCCACATCGAAGCCGCCAGCAACCTGGGCGGCGCCCTCCTTCCTCCTCCAGGTGATCATCTCCAGCACGACCAACCCACGCCCTGTCTTCAAACCCTTTTGGGGTCGGCGGCGTTATATCTCGCATTGGCGTGACGCGTGAGGGCTGGAAACCCTAATGTCACGGGCGGTGCATGTTTATTCCAGGGCCCAATAGCATTTAAAAAAACTGGGCCGAGAGATAATGTTTTGAAAAGAAAAAAAAATAAGAGGAAGAAGAGAAAGAGGTGAAAGGTTGCAACGTAAAAAAAACAAAAAAAGAAAAAAAAGGGCGCGTACATGAGAAAAGTCGTACGCAATATTGTCAAAAAAAAGAGGAGGCTTTTCTTTTCGAAAAAAAAAGCCGCGTACAAAGAAAAAGTCGTACGCAAATTTCAAAAAAAAGGAGAGGAATTTGCAAAAGCCGGAAAAAAAAGGTGTCAACGGCTTAAAAAAAATGGACGGCTTAAAAAAAGAAAAAGGGAAAGCCGCAAGTTTCATGTTCTTCACCCCCTATTTATTATGTCTTCTCCCAACTTTGTCGATGTTCATGTTCCGACAGGTATGGGAGAAAGGGGAAGTATAGTGTAGAGTCACAGGTCTGTTCATGATCCAGAATCCAAACTCAGATGCCAGTCTCAAGACCAGCCAGTTGATCAGACTCTACAGTTATTCAGACTCGACATCAGATAGTTCCGAGTCCAGTTTCAGACACGCACAAGTGTGCGGTCATTGTCAGATGAGCATATGTTGCCATCATTGTTCGAGGTCCCCATCATTCTTCTAGTTGTCAGGCCAGAGTTTTCATGTGAGCCATAGGGACTCCAGAGCAGAGTACCATTTCCTTGTTGGCAAGGGTTTTCATGTGGTATCATAGGTACACCAGAGCAGTGCACCATTCTCTGAGCCAGATGGGAGAGACCCAGTTCTCCGACGAGGAGACTTTTTCAGACTCCATTCTCCAGCGACCGTGGACTCCGACGAGGATTGCACAGCCACGGCCTTTTCAGTTCGGCCCTTTCAGAGATGGAGCAGTTGTCCACATGTTGTGGCGGGCCAGAGTACTCCGACGAGGAGACTCATTTCAGTTGCAGTGACTCTGACAGGTGCAGTTCAGAGCACATGCTCTCCGATGAGGAGATTCAGTTGACTCACACTCCAGCCCGTTCGTCCTCCTCACCTGCACGGCATGAGAAGCAACGTCCTCGACTGCAGCATGTGCGCGTTGGGTTGATATTGTCTGTAGTGTCCTGTAGCGTGAGTTGAGTTTCTTTCTGTTTGTTTTTCCAAGCTGAGCATTGCATGCTCCAGCTTGAGGGGGAGTATTGGAGTATTTGGTAGTGCACCTATTGAGTTGTAGCAGGGTAAATGGATCCTGGAGAAGATCCATTTACCCCATCCAGTGTTTAGTCCCACATGGACCAGTGGTGGGACTTGGAGGCTCTGGGAAGGCTATATAAGGAGCCCCAGACCTCCTGTACTCATTGAGAAAAAGTAATGCATAGCATGCCCCTTTGAGGGCTTCTCCCGTGGTTTCATCCCGCTCCTCACGGAGTAGGGTTCCACGTTAAAATCCCGCGTTCTTATTTTGTTCTATATTTTTTCCATGTTCGCTTCTGCATTCTTCATATTTTATAACAAATGGGATAGCAGAAGTCCTGATGTTTTGGTCACCTCAGTATCTACAAATGTAGCATATCAGAGAAAGGTATTTTATTATAAAGACCCTCTGCAGAAAGAACTTGATTTTCTTACCAAAATACACATCAAGAAACTGTTTTAATAATGACACATAATTATCGATAGGCACTCGTATTTATTTATCTTTGCAGGTTTTGCTAGATTGATCAAGATACGTATTTCAAGGCTAAAAAGATGAAACCAAGTTTGACCAAGAAATCCCAAGTTTTATCATGCTCTCAACTTGTAATATTGTTTGTAAAAGCTCACACATATATAGGTTCGCATACACGTTCAGAAAAATGAAAAATTCTCACTCAATCAGGAGATTTATATGTATACCACCAGCCCAATCTATCACCAAGAACCCTCTGATCAAATCATCTGAGCCTACTGATCTAAGAATGGTTGATCACCAACTTTTTTATGATTGATTACTTGTACTCACTGTTTCAGAACTGATCCATGACAACCAGTCAATCACTTGGTTTTTTTTCAGGAAGATTCTAACATTAAGTATACTCCTAAATTGCATTCTAACAACTCTATCAAGTTCAAACGTCTATAATCTACCCATATATAATCTGCCTCTCTTCATACTTCATACACATTCAAGCATGTATATTAAAGAGAAGGTTTTGCATGGTACCACTTACCTTGAGAGCCACAAAATACTTTCACTAAGCACTCTATTGCTCTCTAAATTATGATCACTCCATTGCTAAATTGCATTCTAATGACTCTTTTAAGTTATAAAACATCTATAACCTGCCCGTATATGATTCCACCTCTCTTTTATACTTCATACACATTCAAGCACGTATATTAAAAAGAAGGTTCTGCACGTACCATTTACTTTGAGAGCCATCAAAAACACTTTCACTAAGCATCTACTACTCTCTAAGTTATGATCACTCTGTTGTTCGTTCTTTGACTCTCTACAACTCATTAGAGAAATGTTTCCTCACGATCAACGCTACACGTAATCCACTTACAATTTTTCATATCAATTATCACGAGTTTGAGCATTTTTCCTATTGATATTATGCATTCATACTAACACATTATGATTAACATATTGCATAGTATATAGCATGGCGCTTCTCGAAAAAACGTTTCTATATTTCTTTTCCACTCGTACTACTGTAGAAAAACTTGATGTGTGATCCAAGTTACGGAAAGCTTCTAGTGTTTAATTTAAAGCATGTGTACTATTGTAAGGAAACTTGAGGTGTGATCCTAGTTGTGGGAAGTCTTCAGTGTGTGATACAAAGCATTTGTAATCGATTGAATTATCTATGATAAATCACTCGATATAGTGATCAGTTTCGATCGGGAATCCTAAATCAAAAGACTTGGTTCCTGACTTTTTATCTAGAGGGTTTCCACCTTAACATAACCGTGTAAGGTAGTGCTTGTTCTGTGATTGACTATCTGTGCTTGAAAATATTATGTAATATTTCATTTTCATGAATATTATTGTAGAAAAAAAACTTGATATGTGATCCAAGTTATGGAAAGCATTTGGTGTTTAATCACTTGTACTATTGTAAGAAAACTTCGTATGTGATCCAAGTTGTAAAAAGCCTTCTGTGTATCATCCAAAGCACTTGTAACCAATTGAATTATCCGAGGTAAATAACTCGATAGAGTGATTGGTTTCACTCGATAACCCTAAGTCAGTAGATTCGATTCATGATTTTTACCCAAAGGGATTTTCACGCTAACATAATTGTACAAGGGGTGCTTATTGTTCTGTGATTGACTATCTGTATTTGAAAACATTTTGCACTATTTTGTATAGTGCTATTATTTAAGAATTACTACTATTCAAGCCCCCACCATAGTATCACCCCAATAGTATCAAGTTTCATATAGGTCCCATCCTAAGAATTGGGAAGACGGTTCTAGAGAAGTCAACACCATATGTTTGAGTAAGGCCTTTTGTCACAATCCTCACTTGGAATTATTGAACTTTGCCATCAAGGCATGCGTCTAGTGAATGCCCAAAAGGCAAGGAACCAAATCCCATGCATCGTGAAAGAGAACATTCATCTCAAAATATTTAGCATGCTTCTAGTTGGAATCATGTAAAGCTAAAATAAAATCTCTCAGCTTGTTTAAAACAGGCAAAATATCAATCATAGTATAATGGAGATGAGATGAGGGTAGGATCTTAGCACTCTATGAAGGGTAATTTGAAAATTAAAGGTTAGAGGAGCATTCGAAATTGTATTCAATAAGGGGTCAGATCCTAAGCGGTTAGGAACCTGCATATCATGAGAAGTCAGTCCACATACAAAGATGGAAACATGACCGTAGAGATGGGAATTCCAGTGAAGTGTCAAGAACATAATAAGTGAAGTAACTTCTTAAAAT
This sequence comes from Ottelia alismoides, assembly GCA_037367405.1. Taxonomy (NCBI): domain Eukaryota; kingdom Viridiplantae; phylum Streptophyta; class Magnoliopsida; order Alismatales; family Hydrocharitaceae; genus Ottelia; species Ottelia alismoides. Next base: position 2,729,475 of record JAZKJV010000464.1, read on the forward strand.
GGGGGATATAAATAGAAACATAATCATAACAACCCCTTTTCAATTCTGGAGAACCTCAAAAAAAACACATTCAATTGCACAAGGAGATGGGCTTATCTGCATGGAGTTATGAAAAACAAGGTCTTGTAATAAAAAATGCACAATAAAAGAGGAAAAACCATGGTGCTTAAAAAAGAAAGAAAAGTTGATCTAATAAGTTGTGATCACTACTGAACCACCCCTAAATGTCTTACAGACCTTCATACGGGTAAGAAGAGTATATGCAACATCGAGAAGATGTCTCAGCTTTTGCTACGCGTCTTATTTTTTTACAAGGAGTAGGGGCAGAAAGGTCTAATGTAGTGTGCCCTTATCATTATGCACGAACTACATACCATTCTTAGATCAAAATATTTTAATGAACCCGGAAAAATATTCCTTTCCTTGGACCATTCACAAAGCTAACAAAAAAAGTGATGACACGATAGCATTTAACAAAAAAAAGTGATGACACGATAACATTATTGCAGGACATGGACCACATATAATACAACACAATATACTAAATCAAAGAGGGATGATCGAAGAGACTCCAATTGTCGAGCTCACATGCCCGATGATGTTTTTCGAGTTGATTCATGTTGCACTTCAAAGGCTTAAGTAGGAAAATTCAAGGAACATTTGAAAGAGTATTGAGGCAAACAAGTGACCAAGGCAAAGATGCCATAGAAACGAATAGATTAAAATCGACAAAGCAATTATAAAAAAATGGGATTAGACATTTAAGTAGTAGAGATCACCCTTCTCACAGACCTCGCCAATAATATGTTGCACAATGAGCTCGAAGAACACTAGGTGTACCTCTACGATCTTTGAAACATGGTAATTCCCCCCTCGACACCGTAAACTTGCTCTGTCTTACCAGACAGACCCTGTCGTTAATTTAACACATCTAAGGTTAACTTGCTTGGGTTAAAAATGAGTTAATCAAAAAAGAGGAAATCTGACGGTTGGAATTCTTTTTCTCCCTCAATCCTTCTTCTCCCCCCTTCCTCCTCTTGCTTTCCCGGACCGACGCATGCAGCACACTGGGGAGGGGGCAGAGCTGCAGGCGGCAGCAGGACGGTATGCAGCCGAAGTACCACATTGTTGAACTTGGACGCCGGGAGGTCGACGATCTTCGGGGTGAGCTGGCAATTGAGCATGGAGGAGAGATCGAAGTCCTTGTCCGAAGGGGATGAGGTTGTCGATGGTGGCAAATGCAAGGTAGGTGGCCTCTAGGATTGGAGGAAGTCGTAGACTATGGAGATGTGGTCGTGGAGGCACGGTCTGACGAGGTCGGAGATGTAGGAGTTGGGGCGGAGCTTGGGGTCGCATGTGCAGCAAGTGTATAGGAAGGAGGTGTTGATGTGGGGGGGTGAGTTTGGGGAAAATGAAGCCGAGGTTGTCGGGGGGGATGGAGGGGATTTTTTTGGGTGGGGGGGGGGGGTCTTGAAGACGCTGCCCGCAGTCTCGACGGAGGTCGGGGGAGGAGGAGCCAATGAAGGAGATGTTGGTGTCGTTGGGGACAATAAGGGATGGTGGAGGAGTCGGTAGGGATGGCGTTGCAGGCGGAGACGAGGATGGTGCGATCCGGAAGGGGGATGTGGAGGGACCAAGAGGTGAGGGGTCGGAGTCGATGTTGAGGACGATGGCAATGGAGTGGAAGGAGAAGGGCTGGTTGGAGGGATCGAAGGGGAGGATGGGTTGGATGCGAGTGCGGGAGGTGCACTGGTAGGAGAGGAAGACGCCCATACACGAATCCTGGGGCGACGACGCTGGAGATGCGGATGCAGGTGCAGGCGCACAACGAGTGGTCGTCGATTGGGAGGTGGTGGTGGCAGCGAGGAGAGTAGGAGGAGCTTGGGGAGGAGCATAGCGGAAGCCATGGTGAGGTGGTCGCCTCCGCCTCCAAGTCCACCAACAGGAGGAGGATGGTGTGGGGATGCTAACGGTGACGAATGAGGAGGGGAGAGGGGTTCCAGCACAACCATCACTACCTACACCGGAGGGGAAGGGGATGTGAAGAGGAAGGTGAGAGAGAAAAGGAAAGAATGTCATCTTTTTGTAAATTTACTAAACTAAGAGGGTAATATGCACCTCTTAATAACGGAACATGGTTAAGTTTAACGGGTAAATTGATGAGAGTTAACCACAAGGTCAGAGTGGTAATGGTTCGCAAGTTTACGGGGACGAGGGGGGAATTACGATGTTTCAAAGGTTGTAAAGATCATTTTTACAAAGTTTATAGGGTTCCTGGGGTAAAAGTCCCAATAAAGTAGAGTCCGGTTCTTGTGGTAAAATGAATGCTACCAAGTACCAACAAAGGTAATTGGCTAGTGGAATCCATTAGTCAACTTGATCAATCATGCATTTATGGAAGGTGGAGACTTAGTAAGAGCAACTTTTACACCAAGCATGCGATTAGAAGTAATTGAGTGCTAGAGAAATAAAATGGACACGATATTAGTCACAATACTGGGGGTAATGGCAAGACCAACCCAAGTGAAATTCATGGTAGTGGAGGAAGTCACGATAAAGAAGCTGCATCAATCGTCCATAGATAGAGGGGGATAATTGAACAAAGTGGGAGAGATTGAGTATTGATCTTAAAGATCATATCAATGGTAGAGTAGCCATTAAATTTGCATGAGCTTGACCAAAATTTGCCTGATATCTGCCAGATGGGTCATTAGTCTGCCAGTAACATGTACATGGAAGGAAATTATGTTTTTGTTCAAAAGTCTACCTAGACCTCAAGCACCTAAGTGGCTTCACCCTCCTTGTCCACCAAAGATGGCAAGAGCATAATTCCTTCTAAAGGGTGATCGACTAAGCAACATAACGTCAAGCTACTAAAGTTGGTCAAAGATGACACATAAAGAAGGAATTGTGTCAATGGAGAGAATTCAATCCTCCATTGTCTAATAAAGATGACTCAAGTCAAAAATAAAGATGTAGGTTTGTCGCTAACGCTCATGGATTTTACTGAACCAACATACAAGCTAAAAGATATCCAACTACTAGTAGATACATGTCATATCATATGAGTATAATATAAATAAGTGTAGAGTCCCCTTGGGATGCTAACCAGATCCACATAGATGTCTAAAAGACATGATTTACTTGTCCATTGGGTATGAGTCTTCTCCTCCCACATCTCCTTGGTAGTTTCCTAGTAAATGAGATTTATCACAATCAATTGCTTGATATTGTTGACGAGCTCAGCCATGAACTGGTAATTATCTTGTAGGCAATTATCGTATTTTTTGTCAACCTCCGTAAGGAGGTCCTTTATAAGGACATAAATCTTCCTCTCATCGATGTCATCACCTTAAATGTACACGAAAAACATAATTGCCGGCCCCTTTTAGTTTGACTGAAGTATCATATATAACTATCGAAAAAGTGGAGACAAGTGGTGTTGTCTCTCAAGTAGTTTTACTAATGGTGATTGTGCAATAATGGGGACAATATTAGATAAAGAGTGCAACCCCACAACAAAATTCAAATGAAACATGTGAACCTTATAATATGTGATGACAGGGGCTTCATGTGTATGAGCACGGAGGCTCAATATGTTAGAAAAGGTTGTGCAAAGGGGATGACCAAATGCGGCGCTAGATGAGGTGTATATGACTTTACTAGGCACACCATGCAATACTGGTTGGGGCTTTAACAAAGTTGTCTTGGGGCTCAACCATGCTACTAGGGTTCCAGCAGGGTTGTTGGGTTGGACATTGTTGATCCATGTTTCGTTTCTTTTGAGTAAGGTAAGTGTCCAGATAAAGATTAAAAGGTATGTTTCTTTGATCTCTGCAGACTGCCCGAGTTATTGGGCAGTTCATAAATATACATCGTGGATCACAAAAGCTGTCTCATGCTAGACGCTTTGCCTCATGCTAGACATTCTCCCATCTTACACAACTTGATCACAATCTGTTGACCCTTGCATAGTTCCCAATAATGCACTTGGACGTAGATGATAGGATATCATGAAATACTCTACAGTTTCCAGGTAATGGACCACCAACCAAATCTAAAACCACTCTTCTGTTCAGTGAAGTTGGCTATTCGGACCTATCATGAGATACTCTACAGTTTCCAGGTAATGGACCACCAACCAAATCTAAAACCAGTCTTCTGTTCAGTGAAGTTGGTTATTCGGACTTTTTTGCCTTCATTTAGATTGACATGGATAAAAAGGGTCCTTCTAGCAGTTCTTCAGTCTTCATCAACTCTCCTACAACACTCAACATCCAACTGCTACCAGGTTCAGAACAGGTTTATACAGTAAAAATATGTCGCTATTATTTTATCTGTTACAGGTGCCCCTGTCAAACAAATCTAAAACCGGTCTTCCTTACAGTCAAACCTTATGACCTCGTTTTCTCTCCTTAATCTATATGTGAAGCTTGCTAAATGTTTACAGCTAAGATTCATATATTCACACACACACATAAACTCAGTTGAACTAAATTACCTTGATTTGTTAAATAATATGAAGTCTTGTTCAAGCATCACATGTTTCGTTTCTTTTGAGTAAAAGTGTCCAGATAAAGATTAGAAGGCATGCTTCTTTGACCTCTGCAGACTGCCCAAGTTATTGGGCAGTTCATAAATCTACAACATGGATCACAAAAGCTTTGCCTCGTGCTAGACGCTTTGCCTCATGCAGTCATGCTAGACATTCTCCCATCTTACACAACTTGATCACAATTTGTTGACCCTTGTACGGTTCCCAATAATGCACTTGGACGTAGATGATAAGATATCATGAAATACCCTACAGTTTCCAGGCAATGGACCACCAACCAAAACTAAAACCGGTCTTCTGTTCAGTGGACTTGGCTATTTGGACTTTTTTGCTTTCATTTAGATTGGCATGGATAAAAAAAGGTCCTAACAGTTCTTCAGTCTTCCTCAACTCTCCTACAACACAACATCCAACTGCTACCAGGTTCAGAGCAGGTTTATACAGCAAAAATATGTTTCTATTATTTTATCTGTTACAGGTGCCCCACCAACTTTTTCATTCTCATCAGAGACCTGATTTCTTCTTGGCTTCGACACATATATCTAAATATGACACATGCATGTTTGAACTTATGCAGTAGCGTTCCAAGGTTAACATTAAGGATGCCATTGATCTCAATGACATTTTCTCCTTCCCTTCAGTAATAGCTCTTGAACTTGCACACCATCCTAAAAATAGACTCGTTCATTTTTAGATCTCATTATACTCTCATGTTAGACAGTTAAGGATATTAATTACATGTAAGGCCTGATACCCTGTATTCACACACACACACAAGCTGGTAATGTTCCCAACTTACTATGAAGAACGACATCAATCACCAAGATATCTGCATTCTTTCATTTAATCGACAACCCTGAATTCTACCACCCAAAGGATAGAATCTCGTTCACTAGAGATCAACATACTCTCACGTGGGGCAAGAATGCCATAATATCTGTTAGAAATATGTAACAGATATTTCCAAAACCCTTGTAAGGGTACTTTTGTACTTTTCTCCTTTCTGTACTCATTAGGGTTTCTAGGTTTGTCCTATATATGGACCCCTAGACCCATTGGAATAAGACAAGGAAAATCATTCCATCTCTGACATGGTATCAGAGCAGTCTCGCAGGCCTCTCTCTTGCCGCCTCCCTCCCGATCCCTAGCCTCTCCCTCTCGTCTCTCTCCATCGCGCGAAACCCCTCTCCATCGCCCTCCCAGTCGCTCCTCTCCATCGCGCGATACACCTCTCCCTCGCCTCGCCTCCACATCGCCTCCCTACCATCCGATCCCCAGCGCCTTCCACTCGCGATCCCAGTCGCCCTCCACTCGCCCTACTCGCGATCCCAGTCGCCCCCCACTCCCCGCTCGCCCCTCCCGCTCGCCAGGCCCTACTCGTCCTCGCCAGGCCCTGCTCGCCCTCCCGATCCCCACAGCGCCACCCAGGCCCTACTCGCCCTCGCCAGGCCCTACTCGCCCTCGTCAGGCCCTACTCGCCCTCCCGCTCGCCCTCGCCAGGCCCTACTCGCCCTCGCCAGGCCCCACTCGCCCTCGCCAGGCCCTACTAGCCCTCCCGATCCCCACTGCACCACCCAGGACTTCTCCAGGGCTTCTCCAAGAGCCTCTACCACGGCTTCTCCAGCAACACCAGGACTCCAACGACAGCGACTACACCAGCGCCTCCAGCGAAGGCTTCAACTCCACGACTTCAAGAACTCCAGCAACTTCAAGGGATCCTGCTCTGTCCAGTGACTCTCAAGTGCACAGAAACACTCCAACAAGCAGTCCGATGACTCCAACAACTCCAGCAATATCATCCGGTGATATTTTACTACAGCCTCATGTCATCTGAGATTATCATTATTATCTAGTCCTTTGCTACTAGTCTTGTGTGGCCGCCATGACTTCTACTCCCACATCTGTGGACTCAAAGTCCCTGTACCAATCTACATCTATGTTGGTTCAGGGCACTACTATAAAACTCAAAGGAGCCGAGAATTATGTTCTCTGGTCTCGGTCTTTTAAAATATTTATTGGCGGCCAGCGGAAGGCCTATGTCCTTACTAAGATTCCCCCAGCAGAGACGGACAAAGACTTTGATACATGGTTTGTCGATAACTGTCAGGTTATCACTTGGATGACAAACAGCGTTGATCCATCTATTGCATCTAACCTCCTATATAAAGAAACTGCAACAGCAATGTAGGAGAGTCTTGAAAATACCTACTCACAGAAAACTACCAAATCTCGGCTTTCAGATATATATACTAAGATTTGGTCTACAAATCAAGGAGATACATCCTTGATAGAGTATTACACGCTGCTAACAGGGTTATTTGAGGAACTCCTCATTTTTCAACCTGCATGCTGTGACAAACAGGTTGGAGAACGAGCAGAATGGCAAGTATATAGATTCCTATCAGGTTTACACCCTCGATATAAATCAGTGAAGGACCAGTTTCTAACTGCCGGTACATTACCTAATCTTGAAACAATCTTTGGCCGACTTCAGGAAATTGAGTTACCTCAACCCCCTCCATCTGCTGAAATATCGGCTCACTTTGTAAGGGGACGATCAATCCAGTACGGGGGACGAGGACGTAACTCTGGTCGCGGACGTGGACGTACCTTTGGACGGGGCCGCGAATCATCACGGGCCCAAGGTCGTGATCATACTACTGCCCGTTTTTCCCCGTGTTCTCATTGTGGTCGCATGAATCACCCATCGGAACGTTGTTGGGCCAAATTTGGCATGCCTTCTAATGCCAACAGTGCGTATGAGATGACTACCTCTGATACTGACTATGAGATTGCTGCCCCGAGTCAAGAAGAACCTGCGAATGCTAGTCAGCATTCTTTTACTGCCTCTGAATTTGCCAGTCTACGTCAACTACTACAGAACTCTCAAATTAACGTTGCCACTTTTGCTTCAACAGCCAGTCTTGCCACAACTTCAAGTACAATCGCCAACACAGCTATTACATCAACTCCTACATGGATCATCGACTCTGGAGCCTCGACGCATCTTACAGGGGAAGGTAGTATTCTCACTTCTTCTCGACCATCATCAGTTGTGAAAACTGTACATGTTGCCAATGGAGCGCACTCTATGGAATTCTCTCCCTCACTCCGACTCACGAATGTGCACTGCGCTCCAGCCTTTCCTCTTAGCTTATTATCTGTCCATAAACTATGCACTGAGCTTAACTGTCAAGTGATATTTGATAAATTTTGCTGCTACTTTCAGGACATCCGGACGAAGCAGATCTTTGGTGGGGGATATGAGAAGAATGGGTTGTATTATCTTGACATCCCTACTGATTCCAATTTTGCTGGTGTTGCGTCCATTTCCACTGATCCATTACTATGGCATCTTCGTCTTGGTCATCCATCTGCCAAAGCCCTCTCCATGATGTTTCCGGAACTTTCGTCGCTAAAACCCTTTGAGTGTGAGGCATGTCAGTTTGGAAAACATCATCGAGCATCCTTTCCTGCTCGAACTGAGCCTCGTCGTTCTATTCCCTTCGCTCTAGTCCATTGTGATATTTGGGGACCTTGTCCGGTTCGTACACTCGGTGGCCATAAGTATTTTGTTGTTTTTATTGATGATTTCAGCCGAATATCCTGGGTTTATCTACTAAAAGAACGTTCGGAAATAAATATTATCATCAAAAATTTCTTTCAGTATGTCAAAACCATTTTTTCCACTACTATACAAATTTTTCGTTCGGATAATGCGTTGGAATTCACCCAAAATGACCTTGCCACATTTTTTGCTTCTCAAGGGACCATACATCAAACCTCCTATCCCTATACATCCCAACAAAATGGGATAGCAGAAAGAAAATTAAGACACCTCCTAAACATTGCCCGATCACTTCTATCTCAAATGAAAGTTCCCAAAATTTACTGGGGTGATGCTATATTAACTGCAGTTCATCTAACCAACAGAGTCCCTTCACCTTCTCTAAATGGGTCTACTCCATTCTCTTTACTCTATCCCAAAGAGTCTCCGTTTCCCCTACCTCTACGGGTCTTTGGTTGTGTGTCGTTCGTTCATAAATTCCAAAATACAGATAAACTCTCACCACGTGCGATCAAATGTGTTTTCCTAGGGTACTCTCGTACTCAAAAAGGGTATAGGTGCTATGATCCTCATGGTCATCGCTATTACATCTCGGCAGATGTTACATTCTTTGAGAAATCAAGCTTCTTCACCCATACTATCATCGATATTCCCCTTGAACTTCCACCCCCACCCATCGTTTACAAACGACGAAACGCTTCGGCACCTTCAGACGTCCCTTTACCTGTCTAAGTACTCCAGGATGATATGCCCTCTTCAAGTATTCCCCACAAAGATGTGCCGGATGATCCTCTCGAGCTTCCAATTGCTCTACGGAAGAGTAAGAGACAGTGTACTTCCTATCTGATGTCTCACTACACCTCTACTGCTAGTTTATCTGACTATGAAAGACGGTATACAGATGCTCTAATGACATTTTCCATCCCACGAGATCACCACAGTGCCTTGCAGGACTCTGGGTGGCGACATGCAATGGATGAAGAAATGAATGCACTGATATCTAGACAAACGTGGGATCTAGTTCAGTATCCGAAAGGGACTCGACCGGTGGCTTGCAAATGGGTCTTCACGACCAAACAAACACCGGATGGCACAATTGACAGGCTAAAAGCTCGCCTTGTGGCTAAAGGTTTTACACAAACCTATGGTGTAGACTATTTTGAGACATTCTCACCAGTTGCACGTACGGGGTCTATCAGAACTATTATTTCATTAGCAGCAAATAAATCTTGGCCTATTTTTCAGTTAGATGTGAAAAATGCTTTTCTCTATGGCGACCTTGATGAGGAAGTATACATGTTGCAATCTCCTGGTTATGAAGTCGAGGGGGAGTATGTACGTCGACTTCGAAAAGCAATATATGGTCTCAAGCAAAGCCCAAGGGCATGGTTTGACAGACTTACCACAGAAATCAGTACGATTGGATTCCAGAGAACAAAATCTGACTACTCAGTATTTGTCAGAAAACGAGCAACTGGTACTGTTATACTTGCAGTTTATGTTGATGATATGGTTCTCACAGGTGATGACTGCAATGGAATATCAGAAACCAAAGCCTTCCTTCAAAAGATATTTGTTACTAAAGACCTTGGTCATCTACGCTACTTCTTGGGCATAGAAGTACTTCGCACCACTGAAGGACTTCACCTCTCACAGAGGAAATATTGTCTGGACATTCTTACTGAAGCAGGGGTTCTCGGATGCAAGCCCTCTAGTATCCCTGCAGACCCAAAGAAACATGCCAGCCTGTCTGATTCTACCTTTGATGGTCACTCGATATAGAAGTCTTGTGGGTAAACTCCTCTACCTTACTGCCACCAGACCAGATATCTCCTATGCAGTTAGCAGAGCTAGTCAGCACATGGAACAACCGAGTTACAGCCACTGGCAAGATGTTCTACAAATCTTACGATACTTGAAGGAATCTCCAGGACGTGGCCTCTTCTATGGGGCAAATGGGCACACGAAGGTTATTGCATACGCGGATGCTGACTATGCTGGTTCCCCAGAAGATCGACGCTCTACTACAGGCTATGCGATGATGGTTGGGGGAAACACAGTTACATGGAGGAGCAAGAAACAAACCGTTGTATCCAGATCCAGTGCAGAGGCAGAATATAGGGCAATGGTTCAAGCTACATGTGAGATCACATGGCTATTGGCTTTCCTTCAGGAACTTGGCATTAATGTCACTACTCCTATTCCTCTATATTGTGATAATAAATTTGCAACCTACATAGACACAAATCCCGTATTCCATGAACGAACCAAGCATATAGAGATAGATTGCCACTTCGTACGTGACGCTGTCAAAGCTGGAAGAATTGCTACTCCACATATCAGCACTGATCTTCAGCTAGCAGATATCTTCACAAAGGCCTTACCCAAGAAACGACTACTGTGGATTATTTCCAAGTTGGGCATGACTGATAAATATGCTCCAACTTGAGGGGGAGTGTTAGAAATATGTAACAGATATTTCCAAAACCCTTGTAAGGGTACTTTTGTACTTTTCTCCTTTATGTACTCATTAGGGTTTCTAGGTTTGTCCTATATATGGACCCCTAGACCCATTGGAATAAGACAAGGAAAATCATTCCATCTCTGACAATATCAATTACATGTAAAGTGTTATACCCCATATCTTGTAATGTTGACATGCAATGATAACCCCCCAACGTGCAAATGGAGGAAATCCAATTAGATGCAAAAACTCGTAAAATGTATTGTATGAGATGGAATAGTCATTATGGAAACAAGATGACCATCCTAGTAATCATCTCCTAAGTTTTAAACTTTTACCACAAGCAATCTACCATGCTGACAACATACTTCCAGACAACCACTGCTACAACTTATCTAGTGAAACAAATATATAGACATATAAATAAATTTATAAATAAATCAGGAATCAATAGTTGTGTATGTTCATTACCATCCAAATCGAGCACCAAAGTAACATGTTTCTTTTTCCATGTTTCTTTTCCTAACGTGAATTTCTGAAGTGGAGAAATTGTCTCTGAAACATCAGGCGTGTTGTCAAGAAACAACTGGGGATTAAAACAATCAAAATCTTTGCCTTCTCTTAAATAAAAATTACTCCCGCCCCCCTGGTCAGGTTGTCTAAGTTGAGAAATGGCAAGGTACATAACAGATTTATCCAAAGATTGCAGTTCAGTATCACTAGAACCCTCACAAAGAGTATCCAGCTTCTTTTCAAAAGGCGGGAATACCATGCATCCACGATCAATGTCAAATGTCAACCCCGAACTAATGTGATCATACTCAGGAGAAATACTATTTATCAAGTCAGAAAAACCTAATCCCCCGCCATATGGCATGGAAGGATTAAAATCCAACGATAAATAATCCAATAACTCGGAAAATTTGTAATCTGTTGCACTACAGCAACCATCATCACTGTCATCAATAAGGCGAGGCAAACCGGCATGTACACCGTAAGACTCTGCATAAACAATATAAAATTAATTAAGCCGTGCATTTTGATTTGCATATATTAACGAACATATCATAAATAAAATTATGCTTGAAAGAGTTCGTGATTGACAGCACATCAGGCCCATCATATTAATTAGAACACAAATGTCATTAGATCAGGCAAATGTATTAATTAGAACAGAAATGACAGCAGGTCAGACTAATTTTGGCTATATAACTTTTACTTCAAACTCATGTGTCTTGCAAACATGTTCATAGCTTCATGCAACTTTCGGAATCTTGTTGTGTAGGGCTACCATGAGTGACCCTCGATTTGTTAGATGAAACAATTGCAGAAACCCATTAACCCTTATCAATACAAGCATTCTGAGATGAGCAGATTATATTGAAGCCCAACACAGTAAATATTGTCACTTGAGGACAACCAAAGTGAAGGGTGAAGGACCACATCACTTGCTTTGTAAAGCGAGGAACAAGATTCAATGCTAGTTCATTTCAATTAAGTTCTTTAATAAAATCAGATACTGGTGATCATCAAAATACTCTCAATAAGAACAGAAAGCAAAATAACATGGCCTACCTGCTTCGTTGTTGTTTATCGATCTGGAATTGGTATCATTAATTTGGACAGTGGGAGAAAAGATTGTTCCAAAAGTTGGTATCAGTTGTAAACCCTGTGCATCGATACAAGCGCATGAAATCCTCAGATCAACATAAGAATTAGAATCAGAAATTTAGCTCGCTACAAGTGCATCACAGAAAGATATGCCGAGGTTCAGAACATACGTAAAAATATATGCAATCCATCTTTGAACAATAATGAAAATAAGAAATTTATCATTATCTAACGAATTTGATATTACATAGTAAAAAAATCATCAAACCACATGTAGATAAAACGTTACATAGAAGCATATGCATATTGTACATTCAAAGTTTGATGTACTGTATAATGGTGTAACTCATTTGTACATGTAAATCATAAATAAGGAAGAAGTCGGCATACATCATCGTTATCTTCTCGGGCCCAGTTATATAATAAAAACAAGTAATTTGCATCAGACGATGTTCACCCTTTCCAAACTCTTCAACGAGACATACATCCATGTCATATCAAAATCATAATTACTCCCATGAAATTGACAATACTGGATGTCCTCGGGTTAGGAACCACAACCAAAAATGCCCTTTTTAACTGATCTTAGAATCGATCCCCAATTCAAATGGTGATCCCACCCCTGCCCTCAACCCCCACAACACTTCCTCTACCATAGTACCGTCACACCAACAAAAATCTTCTTGATTGTCCCCTCTTTATCCTTCCTTGAACATTCCAAAACATTCTAGGGCTAGTTGGTTACCATCAATCTTATAGTTTATAGCAATAAAAAGGAGATCCATGACAGTATTTGCAAGTACTACATATTGAGCAACAAGCACTAAAATGAACTAAGCTAGATGCAAGTAGAGAAATCATGATACCAAGCAAAGATTAACTTCTAGTTACAATCAACGACGACTTACAATCAATGACGACTTATCGACATTGGTGTAAATTGTGAATGTGTCCCCTAGACTAAGGATCCTAGTAGTATTGTCCAAGTAATTCAAGGGTGGTTACTGTAGAGATAGTTAGTTTCTATTATTATTATATGTTGATGTACCCAGTTTCTATTTCTCTATTCTACTTAGACATCCGTGTAATTTACCCCTACGGCCTCTCTCTATATAAGAGAGCCTAGGGTTTTCTCAATACTATAACGAAGACTCTTTTCTTCTAACATGGTACCAGAGCCGCCCTAGGGCTCTCCACCCCTTCCCTTCCCCACCCGCCGCCCCTCCCCTCTCCTTCTCTCCTGCGCGCGGCGCAACCATCTGCGCGACCTCCGCGCCTTCGCGCGAGCCACTCCAGCCTGCCGCTGCCACACCAGCGGCGCCCCTCCGCCCCTCCGCTGCTCCATCAGCGGCGCTGCACCACGCTCGTTCCTCCGCCCCTCCGCAGCCCAGCAACCTGCGGCCCTAGCCGCACCAGCGGCTATCTCCAGCCGCCCCCTGCAGCCGCCTCTGCGGCCCTAGACGCTCCAGCAACACCGTTCTCGGTCGCTGTAGGGCGTCCATAATCTCCAGCAGTCCAGAAGCGCTTCGGGTTATGGATTTGAGTACGTAAAAGTCTACACACGTACTCAAATCCAATGCAGTTGGTGTAGACATTCATCGCAGTGTCCATTATCCCTTCGTCTTCTTCGACCAGCAGTATGTCAGAATCGAAAGTCGATTCGTCCTCCATCGGCGCCTTCAAGGGTCCGGCGCCAATAGTGAAGATGGACGGGTCCAACTATGAGTTATGGGCCATGCAGTTCATGAGCCTCATGAAATCAAACGGTAAGAAACACATTCTTACCGAAGATGAGCCTGCGGAGAAGACGGGGATCTATGCCTCATGGGAGGCCGATGATGCCTATGCGAAAGTATGGTTGTCCGGCACGCTGACGATGGGAGATAGCTAATGATGTTCTCCATCAGCCCACTGCTAAGGCAATGTGGGACATTCTTGCCACTACGTATTCGCAGGTGCGAAACGAGACAAAGATGTTACAGCTTCAGCATGACATCTTTACGATGAAGCAAGCCGGCAGACCTCTTCATTCTCTATACACATCCCTAAGAGGGATGTTCGAGAAGCTCTACAGTACCATTCCTCTGACTGCTACTCCAGAGCAGCAGAAGACGTTCCGGAACGCCACCATGGTGGGTGTTCTACTTGCTGCCCTCGATCCTGAGTACGATGCTGCACGGTCACAGATCTTAGCCGATGCAGTTATTCCTCCGGTGGAGGATGTCTACAGGAGGCTCAGTCGTATCCCAGTTTCCTCCAGCTCATCTACTCCACCCCCATCTGCGATGGCAGCTTCGCGTGGGAGAGGTGGACCACCTTCTTGGCGTGGTCGTGGACGTGGCCGTGGCTCTCATGGAAGAGGCGGTCGAGTCAGTCAGACATGCACGTATTGTCACAGACCTGGACACTCGGAGGAGACATGCTACTCAAAGCATGGGTTCCCAGCATCGGCACGGGTTGCGGAGCACTCACAGTCTCCATTACCGTCTACTGCAGATCATAGATTTGATGAACTCGTGGCTCGTCTTCGTGATATTATGCCACAGTCTTCTGGTGATTCATCTGGTGGCTCGTCAGATATTGCTGCCACAGCCTCAGCCAGTTCATCCGCTGCAGCCAGTTCCTCAGGTAGCTCTTCAGCCTTCATATCTTCACATGATATATCTGACTGGGTTATAGATTCCGGAGCTACACATCATCTGTGTCGAGATAGAGGAAGACTACAAGACTACAGGGCTATTCCTCCAGGTCGCTCAGTACAGATAGCAGATGGTTCCTACTCACCCCTTGTTGGTCAGGGGGAGGTTTTCTTATCCTCCACCATGCAGCTACAGAATGTTTTATATGCCCCTGAGTTCTCCCTGAATTTATTATCTATTAGTCAGATTACCAAGGACTTGAATTGTCGCGCTATATTTGACCCATCTTCTCTTATTTTTCAGGACATACTCACGGGCAAGGTGATTGGCTGTGGCTCTGAGCAGAACGGTCTATATCGGCTGGTCCGGGATTCCTATGCTGGCATCTCCACTCACTCTGCTGGACCAGTGTCACCATACATTTGGCATCTTCGTTTTGGTCACCTTCCGCTCCAGAAGATGCGCCACCTTCTACCCCAGATCTCTCCAAGTTCGTCGTTTCGTTGTGAAACATGTCAGTTGGGAAAGCATCACAGGTCGAGCTTCCCAGGTCGTCAGAGTCGGAGCAGTAGCTCCCCTTTTGAGTTGTTGCATATAGATATATGGGGTCCGAGTCGTGTGCCCGATCATCAGGGGCACAGGTTCTATCTTGTGGTAGTTGATGATTTTTCCCGTGTCTCTTGGGTTTTTCTTCTGAAGAATAAGTATGAAGCCGGCGATGTTATTCAAAACTTGATTAATGAAATACAGAATGTTTTTTCGTCTTCTGTAAAATATGTTCGAACTGATAATGCCCTGGAATTTTGTACTCGTGTTCTTTCTCAGTTTCTGTCATCGAAGGGTATTATTCATCAAACCACCTGCCCATATACATCCCAACAGAATGGGGTGGCAGAAAGAAAACATCGTCATCTCTTGGATATCACTCGTACCTTATTGATTCAGAGTTGTGCTCCTATTTCCTTCTGGGGGGATGCTGTCCTCACTGCATGCTATCTGGTCAATAGAATGCCATCCTCTGTCCTTGGAGAGAAGATCCCCATTTCGCTTATTTTTCCTGACAAGGAGATATTCTCACTACCACCTCGTGTTTTTGGTGCTGTGGCTTTTGTCCATCGTCTTTCTCCTGGACTTGACAAGCTCTCTCCAAGAGCAGTCAAGTGTGTCTTCGTTGGGTATTCCAGAACACAGAAAGGATACCGGTGTTATGATCCTACTACCAAAAGGTACTTTGTTAGTGCGGATGTCACTTTCTTCGAGTCGGTCATGTACTTCTCGCCAGCTGGAGACAGAATGGTACCATCCACCACCGCTGATGATATTTTGGTTCCACCACCACCTACTTGTCCTTTACCTAACACATCTCCTGTGTCCGTTCCTATGCCAGCACCAGCACCACCTCCACCACCACCTCCACCTCCACGGCAAATCGTCTCACCATTTCCTCATCACTATACGCGTCGCTCAGGTCCTGCTCAGCCGACAGCTCCGCCAATCACTAAGCCTCAGGTATGTTCGGATAATATCACTAATGATGGGTCAGATTCGGTTCATATGCAGGATGACTCCTTACAGGTGGACACAGACGGTGATCTGAATGTTCCGATTGCTCTTCGGAAACCGAGACGACAGTGTGTATCATATCCACTTGCTTCCCAGGTTTCCTTTCACCGACTCACAGGTGATTTCCAGCAGTTTGCCACCGCTTTGTCTTCTGTGGACATACCACGGACATACCAGGAGCCTGAAAACTGCATGCTGGAGACGAGCTATGGAGGAAGAAATGGAGGCCCTGCAGTCCCGTGGCACATGGTCTTTGGTTCCTGCACCACCTGATGCATCAGTTGTCAGCTGCAAATGGGTCTTCACAGCCAAATATCATGCGGATGGCACATTGGATAGGTACAAAGCACGCTTGGTTGCCCGAGGATTTACACAGACATATGGCGTTGATTACATGGATACATTCTCTCCAGTTGCGAGACACACGACTCTCCGTATCCTTCTGTCTGTTGCAGTGGTTCGCGACTGGAGTATTTATCAGCTTGACGTCAAGAATGCCTTTCTGTACGGGGACTTACAGGAGGAAGTCTACATGCAGCAGCCACCTGGGTTTACTGCTGAGGGGGAGAAGCATATGGTATGTAGACTTCACAAGGCAATATATGGACTTAAACAGAGTCCACGGGCGTGGTTCCAGAAACTATCCAATATAATTGAGCACCAGGGATTTAAGAGGTCCAATGCTGACCATTCGTTATTTGTCCAGAAGTCCTCGGCAGGTACGGTTGTCATAATGGTCTATGTGGATGATATTCTTGTTACAGGAGATGATACTCAGGGCATAGCAAGGGCGAAGGCATTCCTAGGTAGTCAGTTTGTTACAAAGGATCTTGGAACCCTAAGATATTTTCTGGGGTTGGAATTTGCAAGGAATGCACATGGTTTGGTGATGACACAACGGAAGTACATAACTGACTTCCTGGTGAGACTGGTATGGATGGGTGCAAACCATCTAGCATCCCCATGGATCCCAGCATGAAGATATATGATGATGATACTGATGAAGTGGATAAGAGGAGATATAGAGAGATGGTGGGAAAACTCCTCTACATCACCATAACTCGCCCAGACATCCAGTTGCAGTTAGCAGGGTGAGTCAGTTTATGGAGCAGCCAAGATAGGTTCACATGGATGCTATACACATGATACTGAGGTATCTAAAGACTTCTCCAGGCTCAGGGCTGCTATTTAGAAAGGGCACGGACTTATCTGTATCAGCATGTGCAGATGCAGATTACGCAGGTTGTCCTAAGGACCGAAAATCAACCTCAGGGTTTGCAGTGTTTGTTGGTGGCTCCTTGGTTTCTTGGGAAAAGCAAGAAACAAACTGTTGTGGCCAGGTCCAGTGCTGAATCTGAGTATAGGGCCATGGCTCAGGTCAGTACGGAAATGATGTGGGTTCGCTCAGTACTAGAAGATCTACATGTGGCCGTATCTCTACCGATGATGCTCCAATGTGACAATCAGGCAGCGTTGTCATTGCCAACAATCCAGCCTTCATGAGAGGACCAAGCATATTGAAGTTGACTGCCATTACACCAGGGACCTAATCCAGAGAGGATTGATATCCACGGCCCATGTTAGCTCAGGGGATCAGACTGCCGATATATTCACCAAGCCATTGCTCAGAGGACCTTTCCAGAGATGTTCATCCAAGCTGAGCATGATCGACATCTATGCTCCACCTTGAGGGGGGAGTGTAGAGATAGTTAGTTTCTATTATTATTATATGTTGATGTACCCAGTTTCTATTTCTCTATTCTACTTAGACATCCGTGTAATTTACCCCTACGGCCTCTCTCTATATAAGAGAGCCTAGGGTTTTCTCAATACTATAACGAAGACTCTTTTCTTCTAACAGTTACTATATGCCATGAACCAAATATAAGGGTTAGGTGGGGCGTATAGTGAAAAACCCATCTGTCAAGGGTGCGGAGACACTCATGGATGCCTAAAAAGGAATAGGATAGAGTATGGTGGATTCGGGTAGAGTAACCGTCAAGAATGAGGAGGGAAGAGAGAGATTCTTCGTAATCAATAAGTTGTTGGAATCTTCAATAGAGTTATAATAGGAAAAGTTTTTTACTCCCACACCGTAGTGGAGTATGTGGAGGTTTGGGACTCGGGAATTTCATGGAGGAGGAGGTAGAGTTGGAGGAGAATTTCTTCTATCTGTTCAGTTCAGCTGAACTTATCCCTTGCATTGACATCTAGATTTCACCAGCAACCTGACTAAGATGAACTCAGTCTCCGTTTGAAATGAAGGATAGATATGGAGTTAACCCCATTTTTAGAGGTTTACTCTGCAGTTGATGGAAGAAGTAATTCATGGGTAAGTGACGAAAAATTAACAATCAAATTTACCTCATGTCGACTAATTCCTATGTTTCATAATGTTCAAATTACTTCTTATCCACTGTTCAATATGCGAAGATATTTATGTTTTCATATTTATATATGTACTTCTTTCTTATTTTCTTTTCTTGTTATCTATGTTATGTAATTTACCCATAGGACTCTCTACTATATAAGAGAGCCTAGGGTTCTCAGAAATAAACAAGTGCTCTTATTTTCTCCAACATGGTATCAGAGCGGCGGTCCTAGACCGGAGCTCTCGATTCCCAAGAAACCCTAACCCCACCTTCAACCCGCTCCAGCGCCGCCCCTCCTCTCCGTCGCCGCCACAAGGTCCTCGCGCGCAAACCTCACGCGCACAGCGTGCAGATCCTCGCGCGCATCATGCGCAAGTCTCTCGCGCACATCGCGCACCTGTTCTGCGTGCACCGTGCGCCTGCTCTGCGCATAGCGCATCTCGCACCGTGCGCCTGTTCTGAGTGCACAGCACGCATCGCGTGTTGTCCTGTGCTTGGGTACAGCCCCGGCCTCCTCCGTTGGTTGATGGGTTGGTGTGCATGAGTCTACACGTGCACCCGAACCCATAAGATGTCTGTGTAGACACACAAACTTTGATTTATCACATCTGTAGCAGTCTTCTGTCAGCAATATGTCAGAAAACAAGGTTGATGTACCCGCCACTAGCGCATTCAGAGGTCCAGCGCCTATTGTGAAAATGGACGGGACAAACTATGAGCTCTGGGCGATGCAGTTCATGAGCTTGATGAAGTCGAATGGTAAGAAACATATTCTTACCGAAGAGGAGCCGATCGAGAAGACTGGGGTGAATGCCTTGTGGGAGGCAGATGATGTGTATGCCAAATCTGGCTATCTGGGACGTTGACAATAGAAATCGCCAATGATGTACTACATCAACCCACGGCTAAGGCTATGTGGGATATCCTAGCGGCAACATATTCACAGGCGCGGAACGAGACCAAGATACTTCAGCTGCAACATGATATTTTCACAGTCAAGCAAAATGGGCGACCGCTTCACTCTTTGTATACATCCCTACGAGGGATGTTTGAGAAGCTCCATAGCTTCATAACGTTGACGGCCACTCCTGAGCAGCAGAAGACGTACAGGAATGCTACCATGGTAGGAATATTCCTTGCTGCACTTGATCCAGAGTATGATGATGCACGGTCTCAGATTCTTGCTGACGCTACCATTCCTCCTATGGAGGAAGCTTTTCGTCGGTTGAGTCACATTACTGTTCCAAGCTCAAATGCCAACCAGACACCTTCAGCTATGGCAGCATCTAGAGGAAGAGGTGGATCCTCTAACTTCCGTAGCCGTGGACCCCGGGGTCGTGGGGGTCGAATTCGGCAACCATGCAGCTATTGTCGTCGCTCTGGTCACTCTGAGGATACATGCTACTCTAAGCATGGCTTTCCTGCATCAGCTCGGGTAGCAGAACAAGTGGAATATCCTGCACCTTCCTCGTTGGATCAGCGTTTTGACGATCTTGTTGCCAGACTGAGGAATATCATGCCTCCTGATACAGCACCTGGAGGTCAGTCAGATGTGACAGTCTCCGCCTCTGCTAGTTCATCTGCCACTGCCAGTACCTCAGGTAGTCCCTTTGCTCTCTCCTCGTGTGATGGATCTATGATTTCCAACTGGATTATGGATCTGGAGTGACCCATCATCTCTGTGGTAATAAGGAACAACTAAATACATATAGACCGATCTCCTCAGGACGAACTGTAGTGATAGCCAATGGGACACATTCCCCAATCACTGAACATGGGGAGGTTCAGTTGACACCGTTCATGAGCCTGCGGAATGTTTTATACGCTCCTGATTTCTCTATGAATTTATTGTCTATTAGCCAGATTACAAAGGACTTGAACTGTCGAGCTATTTTTGACTCATCATCTCTTGTTTTTCAGGACATAACCTCGGGAAAAGTGATTGGTTGTGGCCGTGAGCAGAATGGTCTCTACCGTCTGGTCAATACTCCCTATATTGGTGCATCTCTCCATCCTCCAGGACCAGACTCACCATATACCTGGCATCTCCATTTTGGTCATCTCCCTCTCCAGAAGCTCTGTCGTATTCTGCCCCGTATTTCTCTGAAGTCGTCTTTTCAATGTGAAGCATGTCAGTTGGGAAAGCATCATAGGTCTACTTTCTCGAGTCGTCCGAGTCGGAGCAGTAGCTCCCTGTTTGAGTTAGTCCATATTGATATTTGGGGTCCAAGTCGTGTTCCTGACCACCAGGGACACAGGTTCGATCTGGTTATAATAGATGATTTTTCCCGTTTGTCTTGGGTGTTTCTGTTGAAAAATAAATCTGAAGCAGGAAATGTAATTCAAATGTTTATCAATGAAGTTCAGAATGTTTTCTCTTCTACTGTGAAAATTGTGCGATCTGACAATGCCTTGGAGTTCTGTACTAGAACTTTGTCCTTGTTCTTTCCATCTCATGGTATAATTCATCAAACTTCATGTGCTTACACTTCACAGCAGAATGGTGTTGCAGAGCGGAAAACACCGTCATCTATTGGATATCACTAGAACCTTACTTATTCAGAGTCATGCTCCCAACTCATTCTGGGGTGATGCGGTTCTCACAGCTTGCTACTTAATAAATCGTATGCCCTCATCTGTCTTGAATGAGAAAACTCCTCTCTCTCTCGCCTTTCCTGAGAAGGAGTTGTTCTCTCTTCCACCTCGTGTCTTTGGTTGTATCTGTTTTGTCCATCATTTGGTACCAGGTCTTGATAAGCTCTTTCCCAGGGCTATCAAATGTGTATTTGTCGGGTACTCCAGGACACAGAACATGGCCTCAAATTTCAGCGAAATTCGGTCGAATTTCTGTCGAATATCGATATTCAGTCGAAACCGAAATTCGACCGAAATGACCTAAATATGGGGGTCCTAGTACAAAAAATGACCGAAATGACCGAAATTTCGGTCGAAATTCCACCGAAATTCCATCAAAATTCTGTTTTGGTCGATACCGAAATGGTGACCGAAACCGACATTTAAGGCCTTGACACAGAAGGGCTATCGATGCTTTGATCCGCTGCGTCGAAAATATTTCATTAGCGTTGATGTCATATTCTTTGAATCTGTCATGTTTTTCTCTCCTACAGGTGAACAAATGTCACCTCCTCATTCGGATACTGAGGTCTCCTACATGTCACCTCCTCCTATGAGTTAGCTACCCTCTGCGTCATCTCCACCATCACCTTCACCCTTACCACCTCCAGTGACCATTGTGCCACCGTTACCAAAGTACTATACTCGTTGGTCCTCCTCTGCTCAAGGTCATGGCCAGTCATCCAGCAACCCTCAGGTTGGTTCTGATAACTTGATTACTAATGATGAGTCCGAGGATCCATTGATACAGGAACCACAGCAGGATGATGATCATGGCGACTTGGACGTGCCTATCGCTATTAGGAAGCAGAAGCGTACTTGTGCTTCCTATCCACTTGCTTCTCATGTCTCATTTCATCGTCTGACAGGAGACTTCCAGAGATTTGCGTTAGCCCTATCTGCCGTCGAGATTCCACACAATTACCAGGAGGCTCTCCAAGATAGCAAATGGCGTCATGCTATGGAAGAGGAAATGGCTGCTTTGCAGTCCCGTGGTACGTGGACGCTTGTTTCTCCCCTACCTGGCGCGTCTATTGTTAGCTGCAAGTGGGTATTTATTGTTAAATACCATGCCGATGGAAGCCTAGAACGGTACAAGGCAAGGCTTGTAGCACGTGGTTTTACTCAGACATATGGAGTTGATTACATGGACACGTTCTCGCCAGTTGCTCGACATTCCACCTTATGTGTCCTGCTTTCAGTTTTTTTTTTGAAACCAAAGCACTTCGGGGGATACACGTCATGGTGTTCGCCCCAAATATTATTTAAAAACGAAGAAGAAGACAAGGAGGAAGGAAAGTTATACAAACACTAAGGATCGAGTGGATCCCGCCTGAGGGCCCCAAAAGAAGGAAAAACACACGCCAAATGCATTACAGGAGCAGCCAGTCATTCATAAGCAAAGAAACGTGTGCTAAAATATTCTCCTTGTAAAATCTTTGACCCCTGAAAATCTTCGCGTTCCTAGCAAGCCACAGCGCCCAAATGCACGCGAAGGGGCGGAGCAGCTCCCTCCTTGGCCTATCAACACTTGAGCGCATAGAATCCCAAAACGAATTAGCCGAAGATGTGTTGACCCAAGCAACATTGACGTCCTCCCAAATTGCGGCAGAGCTCGTGCAGAGAAAAAATAGGTGCTCCAAAGTCTCCACACTGCCACCACACAGCACACAGTCCAAGGAGTCAATCCCCGAAACAAACCTTGCACATCTATCTCGGGTCAAGACCCTCCCTCGCCTCAAAAGCCACAGGAAGAAAATCACCCTCTCAGGTAGCTTCATGCGCCACAGCCACCCAAGATCCTTGCACAGGAGGTCCAGCTCAGAATTCTGTTGTTGCGAGATGGCCCTGAATGCCCGCCTCGTAGAGAAGATTCCGTCGCGCCATACCCAGTGATCCCTGGTAGTCGATGGCTTTGGCGCAGCCCTAAGCTGGTGCAGGAGGCTTAAGAACTCATCAAACCGCTCGTCGGATAGGTTGCTAGCGAAAGTAGGGGACCACTCGCCCCCGCTCCAGGAGGACGCCACCGTCACACGAGAGTCAGAAGCCAGCGCGCAAAGACGAGGGAAAGAGTTACCGAGAGAGGTCTCCCCCGCCCAAGCGTCGCGCCAGAAAAGAAAGGAGTTGCCATCCCCCAGCGCAGGCTTGAAGAGATGAGAAAAACGCCTAACCGAAGAGATCCCCCGCCAGAATGGGGTTCCAGAACGCGGAGAGTCGACGTCGCGCAGCATGTCCACCCCGATCGATAAAACATCCCGCAACATAGATGGAAAGAAACCGTTGGCGCTGCCCCAAAGTCTGTTGACCCACTTTAGCATCAACGCGTCATTAACCAAATCCAGCCTTCGTATGCCAAGACCACCATCGCACTTTCTTTTCGCCACCTCCTTCCATGCCACCAGATGTATGCCCCGCAACGAGGGACCCCTTCTTCCCCACAGAAAGCTCCGCATAAGGCCCTCAAGACGCCTCCTAATCCCCACCGGGATTTAGCCCAATTCGACAGAAAGTAAACGAGGATAGAGGCAAGGGCCGACCTAATAAGCACGAGTCGACCTCCCCGAGAGAGCATCGCCGCACTCCACCCAACAAGCCTTCTTTCCGCCTTGGCCATCACCTTGTTCCAATCATTCAATCTTGGCCTCCTCGCTCCCAGCGACAATCCCAGACAATCGATCGGAAGAGAGGATGGAGAACTTCCCAAAAGCTCTTCACATGCCGCTACCGACCTCTCATCCCAAGCGAAAGGAATCACTTTGGACTTGGATTGGTTGATGCGAAGCCCCGAGAGCTCGCTAAAAATGGTCAAGGTCACCGACATCCCTCTGACCTCCTCCAAGCCTCCCTCGATGAAGGCAATAGTGTCATCCGCATATTGGAGAGTAGGAGTGTTCCGGTAATCGCAGGAGAAGCCCGAGGAGAAGCCTCGCGCAAACACCCTATCCGCCATCCTTGGAAGGACATCCGCCGCAATAACGAAAAGCATGGGTGCCAAAGGGCACCCCTGCCGCACACCCCTCCTTGGCTGAAACGGGTTGCCAACGATACGACCATTCAGCATAATAGAGAAAGATGCAGTAGTAACGCATCGGCGCATCCACGAGATCCACATATTCGGAAAACCACGAGCCCGCATCACCGCCCAAAGAAAGTTCCAGTCCAAGGAGTCATACGCCTTTGCAAAGTCCACCTTCCAAAGGATCCCCTGCTTCCCCCTCCTCACCCAACTGTCCACCATCTCAGAGGCAAGAGCCGTTACATCGGAGATTAGGCGGCCAGGAATGAATGCCACCTGCAAAGGATGGATTAAATCGTCCAGCAGCAACGCAAGCCTCCGCGCCAACACCTTCGCAACGATCAAGTATATAGCATTTGAAATTGCGATCGGCCGATAGTCTTCAATAGCATGCGGAGATGGAGATTTAGGAATTAGAACAATAAGAGCCCTATTGATCCTATCAAAGCCCATGTTTCCAGCACAAAATTCCGCAACCACCTCCCAAACCTCCAGCCCCACCACCTCCCAAAAGTCTTTGTAAAAGGCAATAGGGAAACCATCCGGACCTGGCGAGCATCGCCGTTGAGATCCCAGACAGCAACCTTCACCTCGTCGAAGGAGACCTCCTTAATCAACTCCGCACAACGAGCAGACGAGAGCTTCGAGGCATCCTCCCCCAACCAGCACCAGCGACGAGGCTCATGAACCGAGGAGAACTCCCCGAAGTAAGCGGCCACCTCATTCCCCACCGCCTCCTCGCCCACCGCCTCTCTTCCCCCGAAAGAAATCGATCGAATCAAATTTGACCGCCTTCTGTTAGAGGCCACCCTGTGAAAGAACGAAGAGTTTGCGTCCCCTTCCCTGATCCATTTCACCTTCGCTCTCTGGCGCCATTCCGACACCCTCATTCTTTCCTCCCTCTCCACCGCGGCCACAGCCGTAGCCCTGGAGACCAACTCCTCAGCGCAGAAGCTCCCTCACCCCCTCCAACAGCGTCCAACGCCGCAACGACGCCCTCCCGCAGCCTTCCTTGTAAGACATCCTAGCCTCCCGCGACTCTTTCTGAACCGAGATAGAACGCCTCTGAGACGCCGTTAGCTTCTTCCCAAACCTCACCACCGCCGACCGACCCTCGCAAACCTCCGCCCAACAAGAAGACACCAGCTCACGGAAATTATCCTCAAGCAGCCAGCACCTCTCATATCAAAAGAACCCCGCCACCGGATAAGACACCTTGGAGTCCCAAATGATCGGAGTGTGATCCGAGAAGGCCCGGCTAGAGAGGACCTCCCAGTGGGAACAACTCCATGAAAACCATCGACCGAGGAACCCTGTCAATGCACGATTTTGAGAAGAATTCCTCCAAGTGAATTTCACGTCCGATGCCGTTAAATCTTGCAGAGCCAGGCCGTTGACGAAGTCCACGAAGTCCGCCGAGCCCGGGTCGGAGCCCCCCCTCGACCGGGGCCTATCAGAGGAACGTAAGGTAACATTGAAATCTCTCCAATCACCAGGCAAGGCAGCCGGGTTATCCATCGAGATCTGACGAAGCTCGTCCCACATCCCCTTTCTTCGAGCCGCATTACAAGGGTCGTACGCGCAAGAGAAAACAAACGATTGAGAGTCCTCCTTCCTGGTGAGCAGAACAAAGACAGAGTGGTTGCCCTTCACAGTAGAGACAGGGCGAACCCCGATGACTTCCAAGCAATAAGCAAACCGCCAGCATTCCCAGTGCAGACAAAGCGGAAAACTCGTCAAGATCCCCCGCCCGCGAGAGAGCGCCAAACATCATCATCCAGAGAGGCCAACTTGGTTTCTTGTAGAGGAATGACGTCGCACCCCCATTCCTTGAATCTGGACCCCAGTATCTTTCTCTTAGCCGCATCCCCCCATGCCCCTTACATTCCAGGATAGGATCTTCATTTAGTAAACCTTCTTGTAGACCCATGAAGGTACCACCCCCCGCTGCCTCCGCGACCGCTTCTTCGAAGGAGTGGCACGTGTGATGCTCCCTTGACAACGAACGAGCGCTTCGCCTTCTTCCTTATAGCGTTTGCAAGATCTCCTCGTTGATTCGCCATCTGCACCCTTGTCATCAAGGCCTCTTCTGCAGCCGGACCTGCCCCTCCTGAGAACCCTCCTGCGACGACGCTCCGGCCAGAGGAGAAGAAGGTTCCGCCCGCTGATAAGCAGCAGAGTGTCCGAACGTGGGCGGAGATCAGGGCAAATGAAGAAATCAAGGAGCCCGGGTCCTCCGATAGAAGAGGGGCCGCTTGAGCGCCCGAACCGAATCAACCCCCGCCCGACCGGAGAAAGAAGAGGATCCGCCTTTGAAAGGTTGTTCGGGTCAAGCTCAGCAACCCGACTTACAGAGTGACGTGCAGATCCGAATGATGGAGAAGCGTCTTGGCCTAGGAGAGCAAACTCGGGTGAAAGAATCCGGAAGGCAGAGCATTGCGACCTCACCGAGAATGTCAAATCCCCTCCGAAGTTCGTGCACCTACCCTCCACGTCACTCCACCGTCCGCCACGTCCCCCGCATACTCCCAAGGGCGGCTACCATGCACCGATTCCATGCGGTGGGATGGACATCACGTACGAAAGCGGGAGAAGGCCTTACGTAAACATCATAGCAAGGCGCAGCCCCCAAGATGTACCCACTGCGGCGAGATCATCGAGGCGAAATCCCACAGCGGCAGCTTCTCCTCGGAAAACCGTAGCGACCCTCTTGCTGGCCTCCCCCCCAAGAGCCAACCGGTCCGACAAAGAGGGACGCGGTGGAGGCACCACCACCGAAAGCTCGATTCTACAAAAGAACCTTCCCAAGTTTAAATCTTCAAAGAACACCTGGCCAGCCGCCCCGATCGAGAAGGCCTTGTTGCACTCCATTAGGATCTTCGTGGACGCTGGATCATCCCCCGGTGATAAGCCGTCGCCAAGTAACGGCCACACCTCACCCCACCGCCTGAGAGGTCGCC
Source organism: Ottelia alismoides (assembly GCA_037367405.1). Classification (NCBI taxonomy): domain Eukaryota; kingdom Viridiplantae; phylum Streptophyta; class Magnoliopsida; order Alismatales; family Hydrocharitaceae; genus Ottelia; species Ottelia alismoides. Next base: position 2,756,857 of record JAZKJV010000464.1, read on the forward strand.
GAAGGCAGTGGACGGATCTTGACAGGAAAGGGACCCCCTGACCTCAGCCACGCTTACCTCCAACTCCGAGCATGCACCAATCGCAAAACGCAAATCCCTCCACGATGCCTCCATGAGGCCCTGCTTGAATTAAACGGAAACGCTGATCCATTGAAAGGCTCTAACACAGCATCTTTTCGTACCCAACAGGAACAGGTCCCCCGAGAAGCTGGTCCCCAGGAAGCCCCACGAGAACGTTGTTCACCTCCCTCGACCGACATGCACTGATTCAGAAAAACCCCCACCACCACCCTGCCTTCTCGCGGGCCACAATTCTGGCCAGGTCTCCCTTCCGAGGAACTTGCACCCCCCTCCACCAGGGCCTCCTCCATCGTTGAGCCCCCATCATCACGCAACCCCCTCGATGTGAACGCAGCATGGGAGTTATACTCCTTCCTCCCGCAGCTCCAGTCTACCTCAGCCGAAGAGCGCCCCCCCCCCCCCCCGCAACCACCTGCGCGAAAGACATGTTTGCAACTACTGGAGCAACCCCTTTTGCATGTGGAACCCCTGAGTGCGCCGGAGGTCCTCCGAGAGAGAAGCGACCGACATCCCCCCTGGACCTTGCACCACAACCCGCTTGCTTGTGCCCCAACCCTCCGCATGCAAAGCAACGAGGTCTTGCAACACAGACCGAAGCAGATGGCCCCTCACCCCGCACCGCCAGCAAACGCGTCCTTGCTTCTTGCGAGAGACCGTCACCCAACCTCCATCTTGAGGGAGCTTCTCCTCCCCTTCAGCAGCAACGAACTGGGGCTTATGTCTTGCGAGCACGACGCGCAACCCTTCCCCTGAGCCTGCTCGCTAGGAGCGAAAGCCCGCTCAGACGTCTTCACGATCGCCTTCCCGGTCGCCTTCTGAGTCGCCTTCAGAGTCGCCATCTCCGGTTGTTTTCACGTCCTTCGAGGAAGGTCGTCCTGCTTTCAGTTGCGGTAGCACGGGATTGGCCACTATTTCAGCTTGATGTGAAGAATGCATTTTTATATGGAGATCTACACGAGGAGGTATATATGCAGCAGCCTTCGGGATTTGCTGCTGAGGGGGAGTGTGCACAGGTTTGTAGACTCCATAAGGCGATATAGGCCTTAAACAGAGTCCTAGAGCGTGGTTTCAAAAGCTTTCTAAACTGATTGAACGACGGGGCTTCAAGAGGTCAAATGCAGATCATTCATTGTTTGTGCAGAAGACGCTTAGAGGTACTGTGGCCATCAGTGTTGCAATAGTCGGCCGACTATCCCGAATAGTCGGTCCGACTATGCGGTGCGGGGGGGTCCCCGACTGAATAGACCCCCAGTCGGCAAATAGTCGGCCGACTATTCGGCCGACTGCCGACTATTAGGCCGACTGGACTTTGACTTTTGATATGTTTATTTTTTATTTTCAATTTTCAATTTTTATGGGTTACATTTTACCACGGTATCGCCACAAATGTAAAATTCTATAATATCTATTAGGGTTGGGCATTGGGCTGGGCCGGCCCGAACCGGCCCAAAACCCGACCCGTATAACCCGACCCAAACCCGAACCCGAAATTTAATGGGCGGGCCGTGGGCCCTAAAATGAGCCCATATTGATTAACGGGCCGGGTTTGGGCCTTAGAAGGCCCAAACCCGTTAGCCCGATAGCCCGATCCATTCTAAAGCAAGTATATTTATATCCAGTACGGTATAATTATATCAATTATATTCATGTTCATTCCAAATACCATGTTCTAACTTTACTATCCTTATTCAAGTGTAGAATAAATGCTTAGATACATTAATAATCATATCCAATAGTGGATTGAGGATATTATTACATTAATATACAAGATTATTACATTAATATGCAATAATGGAGTCTGTGTCCTCAAGTGTTACAGCATGTACAACTGTAAGTAACCAATTTGTATTGGGTCATAGTGCCCGCATCTACAATAGAATATGTAATGGTGAATTGAATGGTGGTTTAAGTCGCCATATTTTTACCACATTTGTATTTCCAACATACAACTAATGTTAAAATCACAAATTAGTTAGCATACTTTATAGTTTTAAACATGCACACATGCATAAGAAACAACCACCAGATGCAAGAAGAATGGAAGACATGATATTCGTATACATAGGTGTTAAATTGGGCCGGCCCGACCCGAACCCGACCCATTTTATTTGGGCCGGGTTTGGGCTTGGGCCTAATTTTTGAAAATAAAATGGGCCTAGGCCCGACCCGTTAGCCCATATTCTAAAATGGGCTTGGGCCGGGCCAAGGCGAACCCGGCCCGAGCCCGGCCCATGCCCAACCCTAATATCTATTATATTGATTGGTACTTTTATCTTGGATTCATGTTAAATAATGACCATATATGTATAAAAATATAAGAATATATGTATTATAAATAATTTTTATATTAAAAAATACAAAACCGAATAATTCCGAATAGTCGCCCGAATACCGATTATTCTCTATTCAGTGACCCCTCCGACTGAATACCGAATACCGTCTTCTGCAACACTGGTGGCCATTATGGTGTATGTTGATGATATTATTGTTACAGGAGATGATGAGCAGGGAATCAAGATGACTAAAGATTTTCTTGACATACAATTTGTGACGAAGGATCTGGGAACCTAAGGTATTTCTTGGGGTTCGAATTTGCTAGAAATGCACAGGGTCTTGTGATGACCCAAAGAAAATATGTTACAGATATGCTTGCAGAAACAGGAATGGCGGAATGTCGACCATCCACGACTCCTATGGATCTGAGTATGAAGTTATATGATGATGATACTGATGAAGTTGATAAGAGAAGATACAGAGAGATGGTTGGAAAGCTCATTTATGTTACAATCACCAGACCTGATATTGCATTTGCAGTGAGTCGAGTGAGTCAATTCATGGAGCAGCCTCGACAGATACATATGGATGCATTACATATGATATTGAGATATCTGAAATCAACTCCAGGCTCAGGTTTACTCTTCAGGAAAGGAGACACACTCTCTGTATCTGCATATGCTGATGCAGATTATGCAGGTTGTCCCAAGGACAGGAAGTCCACTTCAGGGTTTGCAATATTTGTTGGCAATTCTCTTGTTTCTTGGAAAAGCAAGAAACAAACCATTGTAGCAAGATCTAGTGCCGAGTATGAGTACAGTGCTATGGCTCAAGCCAGTACAGAAATGATGTGGGTTCGAGCAATGCTATGTGATCTACATGTTGAGATTCCTCTACCCATGGAGTTACACTGTGATAACCAGGCTGTCCTATTTATTGCAAACAATCCAGCATTCCATGAGAGAACAAAACATATCGACGTGGATTGTCATTACACCAGAGACATGATTCAGAAGGGGCTGATCTCTACTTCCCATGTTAGCTTTGGAGAGAAAACCGCAGGACATCTTCCACTAAGCCACTGTCCAGGGGATCATTCCAGAAGTGTTCATCCAAGCTGAGCATGATCGATATCTATGCTCCAGCTTGAGGGGGAGTATGAAGATATTTATGTTTTCATATTTATATATGTACTTCTTTCTTATTTTCTTTTCATGTTATCTACATTATGTAATTTACCATAAGACTCTCTACTACATAAGAGAGCCTAGGGTTCTCAGAAATAAACAAGTGCTCTTATTTTCTCCAACAAATATCAATCACTTTCAATACCAATACACGATTTACTTATCTGTGGGCCTGTGGCAACTCCTCGTCTAAATTCCAATCATTTACTGCCCATCAATTGTCAAATCAATGCTATTTTACTCTCCAACAACCTCTGCTACCTTGATCTAAGTAGTTCAACTCTGGAAATAACTCACACAGTAATTTAAGATCTAAAAGTTATACAGTAATTTAAGATCTAAAAGCTATCCCCTTCTTAGCCTTAATTCTCAATAAAGAGGGTTGCAGAATGCACCAAAACATTTAAAACAAACAGTTCGTATGGGGTTAAAATGATTTCTGCAAGAGTATAAGTGCTACGACAGTTTCAGAGAGTCATGTGTAAATATCCCTCGATAATGAAAATCATGGACATGTAACCTCTGCTTTATAGTTACAATGCCAATTTTGTCAAAGAGTGCATCTATGGAGACATGACAGGGGACAAGAAGCTTCAAAAACAAATTTAACTTGGGCATCATTATGAGGAAGAATAATAGAACAAATTCAACGACTCCTACCTCACAAACAATGTTGAGAAGATCTGAAGGAAAACCAGAGTTCTCATTAGATATGCCATCACAGGAATCTCTTGGAGTGACAACTTCAGGGAGTTTGCAGGACCTGTCTGGACCTCCAGAATGGGAGATCACTGCATTTTGAGGAATAAAAAATCAGAAATTGCATTTCACCATGCTGATTTTTGTACTCAAAATCAATTCCTAGAAGATACGAAGGGAATCAGACGATGAAACCATGACTTTGTAATTGCCGATAACTTGGCATGCAACATTCAATGCACGTTTGAGCATGTGAGGAAGAAAAATGCAAATTGCATTTCATCATGCTGATTTTTGTAATCAAAATCAATTCCTAGAAGAGACAAAAGGAATCATAGGATGAAACCATGACTTTGCAATTGCCAATAACTTGCATGCAACATTCAATGCACATTTAAGCATGTGCATATGAAGGCAGGCACAAACAGCACAGTAGCCTACAGTTTCATGCATGTGGATACCCACGTAAATGGTGAATACATAGGTAACAAGTAGATAGTTGACGTCATGGATGAGTAATAACCAGTAAACTAAATTTTGACTACAAAATAACGTCACTTGAAATCTGAACAATTAATACATGACTGTAATATGCATTCAAGATATTGAGTCATTCAAAGATTACTAATCAATGCATACAAGAGTGTTTCTCATTTTATAGAGGAGACGGAACAATAGGGAAACTTTTTTTTGACACGTCAATTTGCATGCTAAATTGTTCAAGATCTTTTTCTGTTGCCTTCTGACCCAGGTGAAGCTATTGCATATAGTTAACTAAAATGATAAAACTGTAGTGTAAAGATACACCTACCATCATGAGAGTGTTGAATATTGTTCAGGACTCCAGTCAGCCGCAATGCATCAATGCGGCAACTTGAATTTTTAGAAGCTTTGACTGGCTTGTGACATACACCAAGACTGTGTCCTTCGCTCAACCGCATGATTTGTTTTGCTTTCATTCTTAATGCCGGCATATGTGCAGATAATTATGGATACTATTACTAACTGTCCAAGACAACTGCAAGGAATAAAAAATAATTCTTTAGTTTCCATAAGGGACGTCTCTGAAAGAAATCCGATCATCATTCAAGAAAAACACAGACACACAAAGGATAGTTAGTGGGTAAACAGAGATTACGATCCAATGAAGCACATAACTCCTAGAGCACAAAATGTTACACCAAACTTGTTAGTAATGAACCAACTCTCATTGGCAACCAGACAGGCATCAAGAGAGAATCAGTTCTAATAAGATATGAATAAGCACTGCGGATATTGTTGGAAATTTATGTGAACGCCAGTCCACATAATTATCTGTAAGTGTAACTTTAAGCAAAAACCAGGGTAAAGGATATTTAACTATATACCTTGGCATAAAATCTCTAGGAAGGTTCTTCGAAAGAATAGAATCTCTGGGATGTTAAAGGAAGGGCTAACCAATTAAACCTGCTATACATAGCTAAACAACCGGTATCCATATTTGTTCATCCATGTTTCCTTCACCAATTAATCACAACTAGAAATTAAAACAAAGATGTCTTAAGTCTTAACGTCTCAGCTCATTCACTACCATCGTTCCTAACTGTTATTTAGACAAATTAACGCGTCTCCAGACTCCAACTAATCCCGTTCATCTCATCACGCTCTTTCAAGCAAAAAACAGAGGTTTCAACTTCCGAGGAGTATTAGCTTAAAGATGTCATTTTTCTCAAAATTCTGGGCATAAGCCAACAGATAGATATGCAGTTGAGTTCCGGAACTTGAACCCACGATCACATGCTTTATATAGGGCTAAAATCAAAACCCTAAATCCGACCCACAAACCCAGCTACCCAAAATCCGAACTTTTCAACAGGAGCATACTTATCATCAAAAACCCCACGTCGAAACACGCAGCAAGACGATCAAATTCGAACGTTCCGGTTCGAAATCCGGCAAAAGAACCCTGGATGCGACGCCAAACTGGAAATAAAAATTCCACGAAAATCCAACGCAAGGACGATCAGCCGGAATCTCAGGTGATACCAGAATCGAGGCATTAGAAATGGACCTTATTTGCTAAGAAGACGAGGCGGTCAACAAGAGAAGGCGGCGAAGCTTTGAGACGAACCGTGTCCGAGATCGCAAAGAAGATGACGAGTTGAGTTGGATTTGTGAAGAGAGAGAGAAGGTGCTAGCCCTTTGCTTAGTTCCTCTCCCTCTCTCTCGTGTGTTGGAGAAGAAAACGGGGAAGGGAAGGGGAGACGAAATGGAAGGAGTAGATGCAGCGGTCTATGGAGAGAAATGGACGGTCACGATGCTGCAGATGATGATGGATGGACTGGAGAGAGTGTATGATGATGACGACGTTGGGGGTACTGAGGAGGATACTTATATCTAGAACTTGTTTTTGAGAATCTTTCGGTGTATGTCATTAGGACCTGATGAAGAAGAGTGTTGTTGTGAACCTAGATGCTGCCAAGTTGTCTCTACTGAAGTAATGAAGAGAAATGTGAAGATTGCCCCTGATGACCCCCATATTGTGTTCTTGTGGCCCTTGTGGGGAAAGATTGAAAATATGGGATGTGTTGGCCTGACTGGTAGAGTTGTTTGACGCATGTACTACTGCCTTGATTGCTGGGATGGGTAAGCATTAGGGCTCGGCTATGTATGAAAGGATGTAGGGGGTGAAGTTGGTGTTGCAGAAAGTTTAGGGACACTAGTAAGACTGACGACCCCCCATTTCTGCCTATCTGTTGGCAGGATCCTGGGTGTACACACACCATTCACCTCCCACACCTGAGGAGGCTCCTCCAAGTTTGTCTCCGCTGATGGTTGTTGCTAACAAGGTTGGGAAAGGAGTGGTCCTCTACCCAAGGTCGAGGTAGCCCTGACATCGCTTGCTCCTGAACATGATGCACTCAGTAAATAGGAGCAGCAGATGCTGACAAGGCATGTATCTTGATTTTAGATACCCTCTCATCTATGTCCTCCATCTGCTTAGGAAGCTTGGACAAACTCTCTAACTCGTTCATCCTCTCATCGACCCGCTGGACTAATGTGTCAACTTGTCTGCTATGATTCCCATGTTAGGATTCAAGTCCAAGAGGACAAGGAGGAGGAGCGATCCACCACTGCCACCCTGGAGCTTATATCCGCGCGAGGTTCGTATGCTCCTAGATTTCCATCAGATATGAGTTGTTTGATCGCTTTCTAGCATAGAATTTTATTCCAGCAAATTCTTTTTGCTTTTATTTCATGCATGTAGATCCACATATACAGTACGTCTGAGATTTCTAGAGCTCCGACCACTATCTCCCCGTGCATCTCGCATGTTCTAACCATGCAAACCACCCCACATCCTTCTCCCATTACATTGTCCATTTAATCCTACCATCATGCACACTCGATCTTGCTCAAATCGGGTTCACAGATCTCTACCTTCGACTATTGTTGGAAATCAATCACCCATCCCATTTCTGTGCACTCTGCTTCAATTTTTGGGTTGAGGAGCTTCTCCCGTAAGCCGCGAAGCTAATCGTGTAGGTAGCTAGACCCAAGAGACCCATATGCGGTGGATTCAATCCAGCATTGAGCCTTCCAGGTCAACCGAGCAAGATCGAAGTCCCAAGACTCGTCTAGTGAGGACTGGACACTCTTGAAGCCATCGGCCGAAGCGGAGCCCTTCCAGGAACGTTTTGGACCCATTAGCCACATGAGGGGAGGCCAGAGTAAGCAGCATCAAGGGATTGAAGGTCATGGAAGAACAAGTTCTTCCCCCATTATTCCAAATAGCGCTAAAACCGTTGGACGAAGATCCATGCCTAGATCTAATCTAGATCCTTGGATTAAAAGGTGAAAAGAAGCCCTCCGCAACCTGTTGTCTTAAGTGATCTCCACGTGGTGCGCATTGAGTCGTACATCTCCGCCGCATGTGCCAGGCATGAGCGCCTCTTAGGTAATTTACGTCGCCCCCCTCTCACCATTTTGTATTGGATTTTAGTCTTGTAAATATTATTTCCAATCTAAAATAAATAGGTTAATTTGCAAAAATCACGTGAACTTTATTGTATATACAAAATAGTCTTGCCCCATGTGTAGAGGTACGTGAAGCCCTGTAAATGTTGTACATGTACCCTTAAATTTCCAAGACATGTTGTTAAATAGAAGGAATATTTTTATAAATTGCAAGTAGGTCCCTACAAGTTCAACATTTTATTTTTGTAAGTATTTATATTTATAAACATTTTTATTGCTCCAAAAATGGTAGAAAAAATTATTTAAGTGCTTGACATATTGTCGGATGATATATATATTTCTCACATTATTTTAAATTTTTTATTTACTAAAAATTAAAAAAACATGCATTTTTTCCTGTCTAATTATCAAGCTCCATAAAATTATAAGACGTCTCCAAAAATTCTTAAAAATAATATTATATATATAGTATATTGGATATTACCACATAAAAATCCCTAAAAATTATAAAAATATAAAACTTAAAAATAAAAATACTAAAAATCTTATAAAAATTAGTAAAAATTCAAGAAAAAACTAAAAATATATATTTCTATTTGTGAATTTTCTATATTATATATACTATATATTCCAAATAATTTATGTTAATATTTGATTTATTTATATCTATTAAACCAAAATAATCTCAAGTAATTAATCGGTATATTATTTTGCTATATTTAGTATTTTAAAAATAATTAAAATTAGCAAAAAATCTATAAAATTAACAAACAAATCAAAAAAAATAAAAACATAAAATATTTTATTTCATATATTATGATTATATTTATGTATATCAAAAACTATAAAACCCTATATATATTATATACCCTATATATTACTTATATAATATATAATCTCTTTTGATATGATATATAATTATATATTTTATTTTAAAAATAAAAATGAAATTAAAAATTTACAAAAAAACTAAAAATAAAATATATATAATTAAAATTTAAAAATATAAAAATTATAAAAAAAATTAAAAATCCGTTAAAAATAAAATATAATTAAAAAACCATGTAAAGATAAAAAGGATAAAAATACAAAAATAACTATGATTAATTAGCAATAATTAATAATGTTTAAGGATATCCAATGTTTATTCTCAGTGATTCGAGACTCTATTGCTTGTCCTATATACACATTTTGTAGAGTTAAGTAAAATAAATTGTGACTCACTTTTTTACATTCATTGCATGTGTGTGTGCTTATGTGTGTGGGTGGGTGGGTTGATGGGTTGATTGTTGTTGAGAAGATTTGGTTTAGGTCAAGCACACGTCGTGAGAGCGACCGATACAGTGATTGTTGAATCTGACTTGTCGGATATAATAGGCCCTTCAAGATCGGATCTTTGTACCTTGACTATCTCTGCTTTCAACATTACCCCAATTTATATGGAAAGTCAAAGTATGTAGACTGCTAGTGCGAAGATTCGAGAGGAGGGTCCATCTCGATAGGCGGGTGATGAATCTTAGACTCATCATGCTAAAAGTGGTCAATTAGGCTCTGTTCTCCAAAATTCATATGCATTTAATAATCAATATAGCATCATTAGCATCCATACATGTGTAAATAATATTCGCATTCATCATGCATAATTGCATAAAATAAGGAACCAAAATCCAAGTGTAAATTGACCTAAAAATAGCTAACGTACCAAATTTTTAATTAATTCATACTAACTCCGATTGACCTAAAACTACCTCCATTGTGTATATATTACTAACAAGAATAAATAAAAAATACAAAAAATGCTAACTCAAATAAGTGCCAAATAAACCAAAGTCCTAAAATCACATATGACAGATTAAAATGTGTATATATTCCTCAAACACTATCCGATTTTGGTCTACTCATTTTTAAAGTATTATGTTTTCAAGTACCTTCAAAAAAGACCAATATCATAAAATTTGGAGCTTATATGTGAAAGCTGAGTATTGGGTCTCTTTTGCACATTTTATCTTTTTGATATTTTTTCCCTGAGTTTTTATGTACATATTTAACCTATTTTATTTTATTTATTCTTTAATTGTGTTCTTTGATGAAAGCTTTATCAAACAACATAAAAATCTAAATCTAGATCAAGACTGAAATCAAAGAAACTAACCGAGTCCGAGTGACCTTTGAGAATCTGTACAAAAATTGTGTGTTTCATACATATATTTGATTTCTCTATTTTCTTATTTATTAAAAATAAAAAATAGATTGATGTATAATTAAGTGTCTTGTATTTTATCGTATTTTTCTATAATTTTTATACTCTTTTAAAATCACAAAAAAAATTACAAAACTCTAAAAAGTCAGTTTTCTATACACATGGAAACAACCTAAGTACCACTTCATACAAATGACCTCTTCTGCTCCTGATCCCTTTCATAAAAGTTGTAGATCTTATCGAGAGGAACAACTTTCGTAAAGTAAATTTTTTGATCCGACGTCTCCTTCTATTTCATTTCTATTTTTCTTCCTCTTTTAATTTTGAATTTTTTTGATGCCACGTGGCAGTCTCTGGGTGTGCCACATAGCAGCCCCACCCCTTCTCTCTCCTATCGCCCACCCCTGGTCGCGTGCCAAGCACGTGACCAACTTCCTCCCAGTCGTTTCTCCCCCAAACCCAAAATGGCAGCCACCGTCAATCGTTCCTCCTGCAACGCTCCTCCGGCCATTGCACCGCCTCCTCCCTCTCGCGTAACGCTCGTTTCCCTCTCCCTCGCAGTTGCACTTCCCCCTCTAGACGTTACCTCCCCAATCTCCTATAAAATTCCATCGTCGGCCTCCTCACACCTTTCATCCACCATTAGCAGGCTTCTCCTCCAGCTCCAATATCCACCCCGATGATAGTTGTTGGCAAGAGCTTCCGTCGAGTGACAACGAGGAGGCAATCAGGTGTGATCCTCCGCCATATCGGGCCGAGTTGGTGCTCCATTAGCAGATGAGCTCAGGTCCCCTTTCGTTGGTTCCTTTGAGAAATGACCACCAGAGGTACACCCCCCTCCCCTTTCCACCGACGACCCCCCTCTGTTACCCACTGCCTCCTCTCGTCTACTACTCGTTGTACATCCATTGCCAAAACACCTCCACGAAGACAAAAACTTCATCCACTCCACATCGCCCTCACAATTCTCCCTCTCACTTCCCTTTTACCTCTCAAGACCCCCCTCCACCCCCGACCTCGCCAAGGCTGGAGATTAGCTCCTCTTCCAACGCATACGCAACAAAAGCTCTGCTCCCTTCTCTTTGACGTTTTTCTGCTAACCCTGCAGGTCCAGCTCATCTCCATGTGAGCAGAATCCAATCGCTCATTGCCTCCTCTGCCATCGCAGCTTGTCCGTGTCTGCTCCGTCACCTCGTTGCGACCCTGTGCCGCCGCACACACCCATCCTGCACGTCTCTGCTTGTGTGACGCCCTAGCAACTTCACTCTTGGAGCTCGCAGCTCCTCCCGGGAAGCTTCATCTCCGTTCGCCAGCAGCATCACCGCCACCTCGCCAAGCAGTCCAGCATCACCGACCAACATCCAAGGCCGCTCATCCCTCCCCGCCCTCGGCGCGCGACCCGCCGTGGGGGGAGCGTCAACGTCCTTTATCCACCCCCTCACGTGAGGAGCATATGGCGTGGGGGAAATTTTCACTCAAGCCCCCAAGGCTCCACAATTCACAATCTGTGGAAAATTTGCATACATGATCTCCAGAGTTTTATTAATTGCAGAAAAACCCCGTGCTAGTGGAAATTACAGAGGCACCCCTCACGAACCCGAAATGGAATTTAGTAGCTTTGCTTAGTTGAGATGGTGGACCTGAAACTCACTATATACCACATATCCTCCAACTTTGCGAATTTTGCACATAAGCCCCAATGACCTTTTCGAGAAGAAAACAAATAATTTTATTACATTTTAGTCTTAAAATCTTTATTTTGTCATATCTTACTCATTTGAACTTCGATTTTAGTGCATAATATGTCATTTTGCAGCTTATTTCATGCTATATCACTTTGCGTATTTTATGGATAGATCTAAGAAAATATATTGATTATTATTAGTTGCAGATTTTTGTCGACACATGCAAGCTCAATTATCGTGAGAAATTTTTAACTTGATTTGCAGGTCCGATTAAGAATATTTTGCGAGATTGATCTTCTTGTACTGAAGAGTAATTATTTGAATAATTTAATCTGATTATGGGGGGCTCATCCAAAGGAAGGAGAATAATTGGTCATATTTTTTAGAGTTAATTTATGTAGGCATGTGAATTGATCTAATAACCTTCTTGCTTGCATGTTTGGGGTTAATTGAAAATATCTCACTCGAAATGATATTTTTTGATATGTGATTTAAATTCGAGGATAATGATCAATAAATTTGTATTAAAAATCATAAATCACAGATCCTTCACTCCATCATCTGCTCTATTTAAATTTTCTTCGCATTGCATCGGCATCATATTTTCTCTTTATTATCTGATACAGAAATTATCGTAACATTTAATTAATTATTGAAATTAATTTAAAACCATGAACTTTAAATCATTGTTCCCTGTGTTCTACCTTGGTAGACTTGCCAAGAAAAGTTCTCCACAACATTCAAAGATTGTGGTTTTTATTGAATCGAATATCATCTCCTATAATACAATTATCGATTATTAAAGACATGATCTTCGAGCTCGTCAAATGGCGTTGTTGCCAGAGAATAACCTATTTTTAGGATTTTAAATTATTTTCTTTAATATATTTTTGTGAAATTAATTTTTGTGTCATTTTTTCCTTTCTGCATTTTGTTTTTCTACATTCTATTTTGCATCTTTCTCTCACTTCTGATATTAACCGCAATTTCTCTCTTTGCATATTACTTGGAGCAATTTGTAGATGTAAATCAAGGATCTACGAAGAAGAAGACTGGATTTTTTTGTGAGAGAAATCTTAGATAGTTTAATTTTCTACATTATTCACAGGGTCCCTCTTTGTAATATTCGGATTGGACTCTCTATGGTGTGGTGTATAATTTACGAGCACATACACTAGCTTAAATTTTTATCCTTTATTGTGCTCGTAATTTTTAGGCCACACTTCTTCACCAACCATATGCACTATAGATCATTGGACTTAGCCAAAAATGTTAAACAGTTCTTTCCCGCTAATAGAACTACATGCTTAGGGTGATTTCATCTATGCATATCATTTAGTGTAAATTTTTAAAATTCTTTATATTGCATCCCACATGAAGAACACGAGGAATTATTGTAAGTCTTATTCTTGAGCATGCATCATTGATTTACGCTTGCATTGGCTTTTCCTCCTCAGTTTTTGCAACTTAGGAATTAAAGGAATTGGGATTGCTCATTAGGCGTGAATTTCTGTGCTCATCTAAAACCTCAGTGATAACCCTGATCGGGATTGCCAATCAAGGCGATTGTAAATAAAATTGGCATACCCACTCATTGTTTGTAAGGACAAGATCGTACGCTTAGGGTAGAGCCAAAACTCTGAAATTTTCATTCAGACTATTGTTTTTAAAAAACAATTAGCTACTTCACAGTGAGGTTTTTAGGAAGCCATTTTGATGTTCCGACTCCCTTAGTAGGGTGGGTGGTTTAGAGGACACCGTGAAAGGCTCCATCCTCAAGTAACACGGGTAGCCGTATAACAGTTCGTACTCACATCCATGATGGTTGAAAGTAGATGCAACTAGTTGTATGAACTAGGGACAGTCTTTGTGAAATATTTCGACACCCAACAGCTCCGCTTAATTTTCAAGTTTGCTTTATCATTAAACTAAAATTGAAAAGATAAGCAGTTGAATCCTAGCGTGCCTTCACAAGTGTTGAGTGGGTGAATCTACGTGTTTGTTTTGTGTTTGACTTGTATGCTTCGAAGATCTTACAATTGCAAGCAAATCGTGGTTCGTGAATCATTCCATCCCTCTCTTGAGAAGATGTTGGCACACTGGTCTTCCTACCTAGTCTCCATGATCATGTTTTGATATCCTTCTTCTCGCACTTTCTATGGGAACCTGCTCTTCAAACCCGATTTCCCTCAACCATCATTCTCTTCCTTTCCATACGTCCCACCCTATGCCCATATTTCTTCATGGAATAGACCTCTCTCGATTCTGACAATCTCACAGACATGAGAGAGCAATCAGAATTGAGAATGGAAAATAGAGTAACCAATATTGACAGAGAATCACAATTTTCGGTTACTATGGACTCCCAACCTCTTGAACCATCCTCTACTCAGGTTGACTATCTTATTGAGTACGATCAATTTTCCTTCGACAATTCATGAGAAATCTAGAGTTAAGGACATATGACTCATGACCAAACTATAACAACTATGAATAAATACTCTACTCGAGGTTACATACCAGAATCACAATATACGGAAAATGATTATTCAATTACAAGTCATGAGATGTTTATGGATGGGATTGCTCGGATCAATCATAGAGCAAATGCTTTGATGGAGAAAATATATGATCTCATCCAGTCTACGCAAAATCCAGAAGATGTGAGGCCACCACCTTTCTAATCACAAAATCAGCATGTGATTCACAATCAGGAACAACCACATACCTCTGACCCCATGCTAACCATATCACAGAAAATACCAAAAAAATGAAAAATAGAAAAATTCAAGGAACAATTCTGAAATGGAAGCATTTTGCAAAAGCCCGATCTTAGAGCTTCCATTGATCAAGGCCATAGAATATATGCCCAATCTTATTAAATTTACGAAGAGTCGAATAAATCCTAAAAAGACGGGTAAGAAACAATCTAGGACTGAATATCATATCATATCTATGTCCAGTTCTTTTGTAATGAATCGAAAAACCAAGAGTCGCAAAGTTAAGCAGTTGACTCGGATTATGTGTGAAAATGAGGATTCGACATTCATTCATGTTCGTTTAGACGGGGACTCCACATTAAACATCCTCCCCAAGTCCGTCTTTGACCAACTCAAACTCGGACAACTAAAAAAACTAGGGTGATCGTTCACTTGCATGAACGATCCACCAAAAGACCACGAGGGATTGTTTCAGTCATCGTAAATTTCTAGGTTGACAGACATAAAGTGGACTTTATTGTCCTTGATATTGAGCACCCCAAAACATTGTCCGGGTCTCCTATAATTTTAAGAAAGTCATTCTTAGCCTTTGTTAAGGCAATTGTCGATTGTGAGACTCAAGAAATCAATTTTCTGAACTCTGACCACAATGCACAAAGCCTCAATGACACGACCTACTCTGAGGAAACCCGACTTGAAACCAACAGTTGTGACCAAGAGACTAATGCTTCACATGATCAGACCTCTCCTCACGAAATACCTACACATGCCCTAGGCCCATGAGACCGACTGTTGGATAGACCTCTGATTCTCACCACACCTCCCACCTTGCAACAACTCCTTTGAGGAATCAAGATTTTGGAGCTTATGAAGAATTGGACCATATTTTTTTAGGATCATCATGATTATTTAAGTGGTCAAATCTTTGAGTCGACAGTAATTCACAAGATACTTGAACAATACAAGAAACCGACTCAGGAAACCTTCGATGTCACCCGAATTCATGATTATCAGGAGGTGACATCAACATCCCCAGCCAACACTTACAAAGCCACCAGGAACATGCTCCCTCGCCTGAAGCCGCGTATGACCCTACAAGAATCGGTCGACTTTTATGGAGATTCATCTAACAAGGAACTCATAAATGCCACATCGTTTACTCAAGATAGGGAGTTGAAGAATGCCCATCTTCCTCCCAATGTTTCTCAAGGAAACAAACCGACCAAAAAAGTCACCTTTGACTTTAGACACCAGGTAATTTCTGAAGGGTCCTCGTCCGGTCCCGAAGTGGTTCATCACGTAAGTGCAATAATTTCAACCATGATCAAAGGGCACTTACCTCTGGTTGACAATAGTTGAAGATCCTCTGCATACAATTACTATTCTTTTGAGGACGACTCTTACGATGGTTGGTCTTCTTTATCCGCCCTCTCTTCACCACCCTCCACATCTCCATATTATCTTCAAGGGATAATTACACCCATAACCCTGAGTAATTCCTCAATCTCAATCATAACCCTGCATAATCGTGAATTACACGAGAAACCCCGAATAGTCACTCCATCTCACGCCCATAACCCTCCGTTAATTTAAGATGTTAACTCAACCATAAGGGTGAGTTAATCTAACCAATCTACCATCGAACGGTTCAGATTTGTCTAAATAAAAAAAGAAAAAACTGTTGAGTTCATCCGTTGCGTGTGGGTTCATCGGCTGCGTGTGCTTCCACGAGGGGGAGCTCAAGTAGGGGGGAGAATCTGGACGCATGCGGGGTGCGGGGCTCCATCGGCTGCGAGGGGTAGGGGCTTCGAGCAGGGCGGCGGGAGCGGCTTCGACGGGGGCTTCGAGGCGGGGGTCGACAAGCAGAGAGGGAGGAGCAGGGCGGCGGGAGCAGAGAGGGAGGGGGCTGCTCAACACGGGCTCCGGCAAGACCTTCACCTATCTCCTCCCCATGCTCCAGAAGCTCTTCTCCGTCACCACCTCCCCCAGCCTCAGGGCCCTCGTTATCGTCTCCTCCAAGGAGCTCTGCAAGCAGGTGCACGATGCGACCCTATCCCTACTCGAGTACTGCAGAATCCCATTCAAGGTTGTGCAGCTGCTCGCCGACACTCCGACCCCCCGCCTCCCCATCGATCCCACCCATGGAACCAACCCTCCCCCTCGTCGTGGAAGCCAATAGCCCAGGCCCCTCCGCCTCCCCCCGTGCCTGCAAGCCTCGCCCCGTCACCCCCGCCGCTCCCCCCCATCGATAACCACTATTTACAAATGAATACACTCTCCCCTGTTCCCTCCTCCCCTCCTCATCGATAACCACCTCTTTCCTGTTGACCACTCCCTCCTCCCCGTTGACCACCCCTCCTCCTCCTCTCCTCTCTCCTCAAAGCCCCCCGGAGCCGATACTGGGCTTGAACCAACCCCCGCCAAGGCACTGCCCCGACCCCCACGGCCACGCAGAGAAGCTCCCCCCCACCGTAGAAGCCGATCCCCGCCATCCTCCAGCACAGGCCTTGCCCCGATCCCCCCACCCTCCCCCTCCCACCCTCTACTGCCCCGACCAAGCCCAGGTCCCTCCTCTGATTCCCCGCCTCCCCTCGAGCCCACCTCTCGAGCCCGCCGGCTCCCCATCACCTCGCGCCCCGGGCCCCTCCTCCGATCCCCCGCCTCCCCTCAAGCCCGCCTCCTCGTCCCGTGGAAGTCGATCTGAAGATGGTTCTGGCGGGACAACCGGAAGTTCTGGAGGGAGGGATGAACTACTCGAGGAGGGAGGGCTCGAGAGAGTCGGAATGGTGGCGCGTTGATGAGAAGACAGCTCCCTGCTCGGAGGGAGCTGCTCGGGGAGGGCTGTCGGCAGCTACATGGGGGAGATGCCATTCTCCATGATGTTGCGGATGATCACGGCCGGGAGGGAGCTGCTTGGAGAATGGCGTGTTGTGTAAATAATAATAACCTTTAAGGATAATTTTGTCTTTGTAAATAGAAACCGTCAAATATAACGTGTATTCCAAACGGATTATAACACAGGGTTATGCCATGTAAGAGTTAAACATTACTCGGGGTTCCTCATGTAATTCGCGATTATGCAGGGTTATGATTGAGATTGAGGAATTACTCAGGGTTATGTGTGTAATTATCCCTATCTTCAACCCCACCCCCGCAAGACGGTATGTCGCAAACCTCCTTGACCTTGTATATCTGTAAATCTACCCGGTTCTCCATCTGTAATTATCCAATCATACTTAGGTTAACCTAAGCCTAAGTATAGGGGGACTGGTACCATTGTGTATACACTTCTATTCTTTTCCCCTCACCCTCAAATGCCTCATTTTGTACTTTTCTGCTATGCTTAGTCCCTCAAAAGTCCAAGTATAGGGGCATGTCGACTTCTTTTCCTATTCAGTCAACTATATCTAGTACAAGCTATATTTGCATTTCACTTTGTGCCACGAGGACATAGCACAAGCTAAGTATATGGGGGTTCTTGTATATATCCTACATTATACATATCTTGTACTTTCATTGTTTTCTTCTAACATCAGGGATAGGTACAAGTAGTTTTTATTATGTATATTATATTAAATTATTTTGTAAATAATACATTTTTTCAAAAAAACAAGTAGAAAATTTCAAAAAATAATAAAAAATAATTCACTTATGGTCTTGCATTTTCATTAAGCATCTCATAGATCCACGTATTCCTTGGTTGGTATATTCCTGATACATTCACTATCACTAAAGTCTTGAGGATTTGAAGACACTTAATTTCTTAGATCTTGAGAAATTGAGTTAACCATCCTTAGTCATTAGGGTTTTTAAAACTTAATAACCCACACTTCCCTATTTTGAAATATTTGAGCACTATATTATACTCTTCATCTTTACCTTCTAAAGAATGTGATTAGCACAACACATTCACAATTACATGATTGATGAGATGAGTTGAGTTATCACTTGAGGAAGTAGGAGTGGTGATTTGAGTCTAGACCCGATTTAATGATGCCCGAGGATGGGATAAATTAAATGAAGGCTTCAAGAAACCCGATTGTCAATAAAACCCTAGGTGGTATTTGAAAATGTTTGCATGCTATCATTTGATATCTACCTATGTGTCAGGGTGTGATGAAACCTAATTTAATTGTTGATCAATGTGCGCCAACTTTTGGTAAAACCAGTGGAGCTAGCCAAAAAGAAAAGAAAAGAAAGAAATATATCAAGAAAAAGCTCTATCATTACAAAGTCAAATTCAAAAGAGATTCCATCAATGGTGAGTGCTCCCAACCATTTTCAAAGTCTCCACTTGGACCAAATGCTATTAGGACCAAGGAGTCGGGATAACACCATAAAAGGGCTCTACATTGTATAGTGATACAAGTCTGGGTGTTGAAGGTATCTTATATACTCAAAAGAGACACACCCCCATGTACTCCCAAAAAAAAGTGCAAACTACTCTGAATTCTCTTGACAAACACATTGATAAACAAACAAAAATATGTGTTGAGTAATAAGGCACTCGAGAGGCCCCTTGTTCCAATGTGAGGGAGAGAAAAATATACACAATCCTATGCCCTTCATCATCTAGCCATCCATCTACACTTTCAAGTCTGACAAACTAATGAGACGGTGAATGCAAGAACTGACTTATTCCCTAGTGTTGAGGATTAGGTCTAGAGGAGAGTCTCCCGGATTGGAACTTTGGGTGACATCTCGACTCGACTCTCATGAATATAGTACACTAAAAGTCACATCCTTATATTTTATGTACAAACAGAGAGTCTGATAAATAGAGAAGTCGGATTCCTTTTGATTCAAATATGGTTGAGCCTAGAATTTTAGGATCACTCAAATTAAGGTCTTTTATGAATTGAGCCTTGAAAATTCACACGCGCAGTCAGGGTTTTATCCAACTAAGTCATTCATTCGTTGATGCTCGAGGACGAGCATGGTTTAAGTATAGGGGTATAATGAATCTCAAACTCGCCATGCTAAAATTGGTCAATTATGCTATGTTCCCCAAAATTCACATGCATTTAGTAATTAATATAACATCATTAGCATTCATACATGTCTAAATAATATCTGCATTTCATCATACGTAATACATAAAATAAGGAACCAAAATCCAAGTGTAAATTGACCTAAAAAGCAGCTAACTTCCTCAGCTTTTAATTAATTCATCCTAACTCCGATTGACCTAAAACCACCTCCATTGTGTAGATATTACTAACAAGAATCGAAAAAAATTATAAAAAAGGCTAACTCCAATAAATGTCGAATAAACTCAAGTCCTAATTTTACATCTAATGGACTAAATGCACATATCTTCCTCATATAGTGTCTGATTTTAGTCTACACACTTTTTAAAGTACTCCATTTCAAATACCTTCAAAACAAGACCAATTCCATAATTTCAGAGCTCATATCTGAAAGTTGGGTTTCGGGCCTCTTTTGCGCATTTTATCTTTTTGCTATTTTTAACATGAGTTTTTATGTACATATTTAGCCTATTTTATTTTATTTCTTCTTCAATTGTATTGATGAAAGTTCTATCAAATGGAATAAAGTTCCAATCTAGATTAAGACTGAAACAAAGAAACTGACTGAGTCCGAGTGATCTTTGAGAGTTTGTACAAAATTTGTGTGTTTCATACCTCTATTTTATTTCCTTATTTTCTTATTTATTAAAAATCCAAAAAATAGATTAATGTGTAATTAAGTCTCTTAAATTTTATCGTATTTTAATAATTTTTATCCTCTTTTAAAATAAAAAATACAAAACTCCAAAAAGTCAATTTTCTATACATATGAAGACCACCAAAAAAACCACTTTGTATATATGACCTCTTTTGCTTCCGATCCCTTCATGAAAGTTGTATCTCATCGAGATAAATAATTCTTATGAAGGAATTTTTTTATCCGAGGTATCTACTATTTCTTTTCTATTTTTCTTCGTATTTTTATTTTGATTTTTTGGGATGCCACATGGCAGTCCCTGGGCTTCCATGTGGCACCCCCACTCTCTCCTACCGCCCACCAAGCACGTTACCATCTTCCTCCCAATCGTTTCTCCCCCTAACCCAAAACGGCAACCACCACCAATCGTTTCTCCTATAACGCTCCTCCGTTCATTGCACCACATCCTCCCTCTCGCGTAGCGCCCGTTGTGCCTCTCCCTCACCGTTGCACTTCCCCGCTCCAGACATTACCTCCCTCATCTCCTATAAAACTCCATCACCAGCCTCCTTGCACCTTTCATCCACTATTAGCAGGCTTCTCCTCCAGCTATGATCTCTTCCCCGGTGGTAGCTGTTGGCGAGAGCTCCGTCGAGCGACAACGAGGAGGCAGTCAGGTGTGATCCTCGGCCATCTCCAGCCAAGTTGCTCTCCATTTGTAGCTGGCTCAGGTCCCCTTTCGTCGGTTCCTTTGAGCAATGATCACCAAATGTGCACACCCCTTTCCACCGGCGATCCCCCTCCGTTACCCACCACCTCCTCTCGTTTGCTACTCGTTGTACCTCCATCGTCGACATACCTCCGCGAAGCCATAAGCTTCATCCACTTCGCATCGCCCTCACGATTCTCCCTCGTCGCTTCCCTTCTACCACTTAGGACCCCCTCCAACTCTGACCTCGCCAAGGCTAGAGCTTAGCTCCTCTTCCAACGCATACGCATCAGGAGCTCCGCTCCCTTCTCTTCGACGTTTTTCTGCTAACCTTGCAGGTCCAGCCCATCTCCATGTGAGTAGCATTTTCCTGCTTACCGCCTCCTCCGCCATCGTGCAGCTCGTCCGCGCCTGCTCTACCACTCCAATGCAACCCTATGGCTGCCGCACGTGCCCATCCTATACAACTCTGCTCGTGCGACACCCTAGCAGCTCCTCCTTTGGGGCTCGCAGCTCCACCCGCGAAGCTTCATCTCCGTTCTCCAGCAGCATCACCACCGCCTCACCAAGCAGTCAAGCAGCGCCTAACGGCGTCCGAGGCTGCTCTGTCCTCCCCACCCTCGGTGCACGACCTGCCTTGGGGGGAGCGTCGTCGTCCTCTATCCAGGCCCCTCACGTGAGGAGCACGTGGGGTGGGGGCAATTTTCACTCAAGCCCCCAAGGCTCCACAATTCACAAGAAGCCCCCTCCAAATGCTGATGCCATTGTCGCGTGCTTTGCACGTGACTCTATGGACAATTTGCATACATGCTCTCCAGAGTTTTATTAATTACAAAAAACCATCGCACCGGTGGAAATTACAGAGGCACTCTTCCGACTTTGCAAATTTTGCTGATAAGCTCCCAGAGACATTTTAGAGAAGAAAACTCATATTTTTATAACATTTTAGTCCCTAAATCTTTATTTTATCATATCTTTCTCATTTGAACTCCGATTTTAGCACATAATATGTCATTTTGAAGCTTATTTCACTCTCTAACACTTTGCATAATTTGTGAATAGATCTGAGGTAATTTCTTGATGATTATCAATTATAGATTTTTGTTGACACATGTAGGCCTAATTATCAATATATTTAGGCAATTATCATGAGTTTAACTTTATTTGCTGGGATATGATTAAGAATATTTTGCGAGATTGATCGTCTTGTATTGAAGAGTAATTATTTAAAGAATTTAATCTATGCAGGGGGCACATCCAATGAAAGATAATTATTGGTCATATTTTTTAGGAGTTAATTTGTATAGGCATGTGAATTGATCTAATGACCTTCTTGCTTGAATTTTTGGGATTAGTTGAAAATATCTCACTCGAAATGATATCTTTTGATATGTGATTTAAATATGAGGATAGTGATCAATATTATCAAAATTTTTTGATTAAAAATAAAAACTCACAGATCTTGCACTCCCTCATTGATGAATCTCCATTTCATCACCTTTATTCTATCATTTTGGCCTTAAAAACCCCAGCAAATGCATGTAAATAGCCTCAATTTGTATATAATAGCATTCATGATCCATTGTGTTTATTGTACATAGAATAAGGTTTCTAATACCAAAATTATAGAATAAAGGGAAGAAAAGAAAAAGGAATAAAATATTGCAAATATTTTATGACCGAGACCAAGGCCAACATGGAATTGGTCGACAAGGAATAAAGTAGGGGGAGATAAGGGCCAATTATACAATAAATATCTCATTTATTTATTCATTTATTTATTCATTTATTTATGCATTTTTGACACTTATTTTGTACATAATTACTTATTCATCAAATAAAGAAACTTTGTTCATAAAAGTTGTAGATAATAATGTAAATAAAAATACAAAATTGAGTTTGTGTAAAAAGGATACACAGTGTGCATTTTATATCCAGAATAAAAAGCCAAAATCTCAACTTCACAGACCCATATCTTGCAAATAAAAACTCCAAATCACCCAAACTCACCTTTAATTGTATATAGCATTCCAATAACTATTTAATAAAATTGGTTTCATAATTTCTGGAGTTCATCTGTAGAAGTTAGGTTTTTGACCCACCTTGTACATAGTACTGATTAAAATATTCAATTTATTCAATATTCATTATTCTTACAAATTTATATTTTTAGAATTTTGTAAATAATGTATATAATACATGTACAAATTGAGATTAAAAGAAAACTAAAAAGAATTTGTCAAATGAAATAAGCCTATGTAATACATAGGCAAAATACTTATGCTACCTATATGTACATAAATAAAAGGGATTTTTATTCTTTGATTCTTTATTCATTTATATTTTTATAACAATGTCTATATTATATATATCTTATTAAAAATACAAATCCAAAATAAAAACAAATAAAATTCATTAAATAAATAAAATATATATAATATATAGGTAAAATACCTATAAGTATACCTACATGTACATAAGCACATTTATTTAAAAATGTAAATAAACTCCTAAAAATTAAATAAAAATATATTTATACTCATAAAAATGAGTTATAAATTTATAAAATAAGCCAATAAAATAGTAAATGAAAATAAATAAATTAAAAATAAAATACAAGAATACATGTAAATACATACATATACACATTATTTTAATAAAACTGTAATAAAATACTTCAAAAAAATAAATAAAAATCATAAATAAATACTACATTGATTTATAAACATTTTTTATTTTATACAAAAAATCTAATTAATTCATTTATTACGTTAAATAAATCAGTCAATTTCTTGTTGACTTGGACCAATCAGGTCCTGGCGTTTGTTGACCGCTCGGTCAACTGCGCCCCCAGGCGTCTGACTTGACGTGGACCATCTTGTCCCCCGATTTCAGCCATTTTTCCCGCTTGGCTCAGTGACCCATCACCCTCGAATCCTTCATAAAAGATGTTCTCTGATCATCCAAGATTCGGCCGTCCTATTGGATCCCTTGTACATACCACATATTCTTTAATAATCGCCGGTCACTGGGGGTCCCCTGGAATGTGTATAAATAAAAGCTTCCTCCTCCTCGGCCGAATTTGGCCAATTTCATCCCCCTCTTTGTGCTTGAATCAGCTCCTGGTGGAGCCCTCGTGACAGGAGGCGCTTCCCAGCACCTCGGTTCAGCCGGAGATGGAGGAAAGTTTTGTCGCGGCGGCGCTCCGGCGGCCGCCGTGCTCCCTGGAGGCCCCCAGGTATAAGAGCTGTCCTTTTATGCATTTTAGTTAGCTTTTAATGTTAGTTTTTAATTCCAGTAGTTAGATTAGTCTTTAGTTGATTCCTGTAGCGTAAAAATCCAAAATTCGAAGTTCGCCGGAGCTCCGCTCCGGCGACTTCTCCACCTTGTTTCCGATTGTGCCCCGACTCCTTTCCACCTCCATTTCACTCCCTCTCGCATTCTCCACCTTCAGACCACTCCAACCCAACCAGATTCCCATCTGAATCCGCGAATCGAAGCCTCGACTCCACCCATCGCCGGAGGCTTCGCCATTCCAACCATCCCCTTGCTATCAGCTTCAAACCTCGGGTCGAGGGTGACGACCTCGAGCCCCTCTACATTTCTGTGTAGGTTAGGCGTAATACCGCCAGCCAGGAGACGATTTCCACGCGGGCGGAGGTACCTGGAGCCGCATTTCTTCACTGAGCTCTCAGGGGCGCTCCAGGGTGCCTCCGGTCGATCCAAGACTCCAGCAAGAAGAAGACCCTTCCAGGAAGCGTTTGGGACCTTCAGGAGCGGCGAAGACCGGCGGAGGCGCGAGGTTTGGTCGGAAAAAGCTCGCCCCGGCGAGCCTTCTTCCCTGTTCTTCCACGTGTGTTCTCCGCCGTTGGATGAAGACGAAGGCCCCAGTTCAGACCACAGCCGTCCGATGAAGCGAGCATCCACCGTAGATCTCAGCCCGGAGATCTAATCCTAGCGCTTCATCGGCGAAGCGGTATCCGTCGTTGGACGTGCGACGCGTGTCAAGTGAAGTAATCCTAGCCGTTCGCCAGCGCGCCTATTAGGGGTAAATTGCATATCCAGTCCCTGCCTTTTTGTATATTTAATTTTTAATATTGTAAATAAAATATAACGTTGTAAATAATGTGGAAATTTTGCATGTGACCCCCTGTATTGTTTTCATATTACACTTGGGTCCAGTCCACGTCACCTCACGTGTCGTCCCACGTGAGGTGGTAAAATTGCACAAGTCCCCCTGTTTGTTTGCGTATTTATTTTTAGTCCATAAAATAAAATTCCTAGTGTATTATTTTTGTGAAAAATTGCAACCAGGACCCTTGAGCTTTCTGAAATTGAATTTTGGTCCCTGTGGGTGCGGATCACGTGTAGTCCCACGTGATGGTTAATTTGCAAGGGGGCCCTAGCGGGTTTGCTTAATTGATTTTAATCCTTAAAATTGCAGAACACGTTATTATATTTTGGTATTTTTGCAATGACGCCCCTGGAAATTATTTCATTTGCAAAAATGCCCCTGTCAGGCTGTTTTATTTGTGTGTCTTTTATCTAGTTATTTTAAATACCTATGAGGCTTCTAAAAATCGAGAAAAATTAGGTTAAATGCTTCATGCCTTGTATTTTCATGCCCATATTTTATTCTGCATTTTTGGCATTTTTCCTAATTATTAAAAATGAAAAAGAAGCCCTTTTTGCACTGTTTAAATTAGAAAATACAAAAAAATTAGAAAATGTTTTTGAAAAATTCCAAAAAAAAATATATATGGTATAATTATATATATTGAGTCCATAAAATGAAAAACCCTAAAAATATGGAAAAGAAAATTAAAAAAATCAAAAAGCCCCAAAATCCAGCTAAAAATTAGAAAAATCCTTAAAAACCCAAAAAAATATATTTTTTTTATAATTATCTATATATTATTGTAAATGTATTAAAATTAATTTGGGTTAATTTTGATACTTATTTTATATTTTAAAACCCAGATTATATTCGGCTCTATATTTAGTCCTATATTGTGGACATTTTTGAATCAAAAATACATAAAAATTAGAAATATTCCAGAAAAATAAAATAAAAATTAGAAAAATATTACAAAAATATGTATTTATATATTCTAAGCATTTATATATATATATACTATATTACTCCTCCCTCTCTCTTCTTATATATATATATATCTCTTTAGATATTATATGTATATGTATCTATCTGTATTTATATAATTCAAAATAAAAAAAATATATAAAATTTAAAAACCAAATAAAAATTATAAAAGCAAAAAAAAATAAAAATTAAAAACCCACAAAAACAATAATTGGACATGAACGATTGAGTAATTACACAACACACATACAACCATTCGCCTCCCAGTGTTCGACCTCTACATGTGCTTACACCTATACACATTTACATGTAGAGTTATAATAAATTTTAACTCCACATTTTTGGATATTCATTGCATACATTTATTGTGGGTTAATTGTTGATCAATCTGGGGATCTTCAAGAGGTCAATTCAGCGACTGGATGTCTCGCCTTGTGAGATGTCTGGACCCTTGATCTTCCCCTTTCATCAAATGGCGCCGTTGTCGGGGAGGCAACGGATTTTGTATGATTTTGTGAGCTTATTTGTTCATTTATTTAATTCTTTGCTCATGTCCATATATTTATTTATTTGTGTGATTTCTATTTTTATTTGATATTATTTGATTGACTGCTCTGACCATCTCTTTTCTTTGACTTTGATGCGAGGGACCGTCGAGCGAAGGAGGACCTCTTAGGAGGACCTATGCACCCAAGCAAGGTGGAGTTGGCTCTTCTATGCCAAGCCAACAGGAGAGCGCATCAAAGAGAGCAGAAAGAAAATTTTTGAAGACGGTCTCTATTTTTATGCATACTATTTCATTATGTATATTCATGTGAGAGAGTGACACTTAGAATTTTGTAATAATACAGGACTCTCACAGGTACACTCCGACTCCCGAGATCCATTGCCCGAGGGATTGTTCCCTTGGGGGCCTCGACGGTTTTGACTCTTTTTATTTTATTTTTATTATTTTGTGTGAATGAACCCTAGCTTAGGAATTGCTTGCTGATAGATTAGGTCCAAACACCCTCAATATATTTGCATGTACCTATAGCGCGTTTTGGATCTAGTCAAATCTAAACAGTCAGTTCATTTATCTCTTAACCCCTGTGCCGTGAGCGAGCCCCATCAAGCGCTACTCCTGAACTCGAGTGTGTCGAGAAGAGGAGGGGTGAGCCAAGACCGGACTCTTAGGTTAAGGATAAGTGACCGACTTGTGGTGCTTCACGATAATAGCAGTTACTATCCTAGGGCGATTTCTTCGGCTTGCATTTGCATTTAGCATAGGTTTCAATTCTGTTATGCATCCCGCATGGAGAGAGCTGGGAAGCACTGTAAGTCTTCTTACTTAGCATGCATCATCGATTTCCGACTTGCATGGCTTTTCCGACCTTCTTCCTCTGTTTTTGCCACTTAGGATGCTTAATGGAAATTGGAACCTCAATAGGCACGTGCATTGAAAATACCCAAAAAAGTGATAACTAAAATAAAATCGGGACTGCTATCTCTATTGGACCTAAAAATAAAATGTAATGGATTCCTTGTCTTGGGGAGAGCAACCCCCTCATTGTATGCGTTTTAAGTGCTCACGTACACGCTAAGGAGTAGAGCCCAAATCCCATCAACCCTCCTAAGTGTTTGTACAACTTTGTGATTCTCACCTAACTCTAAAAAACCAAAAAGATAAATGACCATCACCCGACGGTCTTCACTGTGTCGAGTAGGTGAATTGGGGTTTTTGCCTTGTGTATTGATTGTGACTTGGAATCCGTTGTGTTTCTCATCCTTTATTAGAGTAGTCGGGTCCATCGTGTGAGTCATGCATTTTTCATCTTTGAGTCTCTCTACCTCTCTTATAAATATATCTCCTCATCTGCATCGAGTCGTGATATTGGCGTTTGAGCTCAATCACTTCTTCGCCAAGCCTTTCGTTTCCATCTTCTTCACCATCTTCTTTGTATCCACTGTACCATCCCCATCTTCTTCGGTTCAAGGAGAGCCTGCTCTTCGAACCACCATTTTGACGGTGTTCCCGCCCTGTGTAACACCCAATTTTGTCTGTGTCTCGATCTTCTCACCCGCCCTCCTCGTACCCTCCGTATCACTCTTCTACCATCCACGATATTGGCACGCACGCTCAATCAGCTTCTCCACCCCATTGTGTACCCTTCTTATCCATCTTCCTCGTGTACCCCGTATCATCCCTCCCTTCAACCGGGAATGTTGTGCATATTGATGAGGCCCGCATCGAGGATTAGGTCTACAGATTATTTGTGTAAGTCGGGCCAATGATGTTGAGGATGCTGAGATTGATGTGGTGGATTTGATTGGATTTGACTTTGGATACATGCATACGAGTGTATTGAGGATTTGTGTTGATGCATGATCGATAGGTGTAATTCTTTATTGAGGATTTAGATCTCGCACACCGGATTGAGGAGGTGATATGAATCGATGATTTGATGATGATTTCATGAGTATCGACTGATCTATCTATTTTACGGTTTCGGCCCGTCTTGATTTGGATTTTGGATGGACTATCTTGATATGTGCTTCAGGATGACGGTTCCCCAAACGCCCATGATTTCTCATCTTCCTGATTGACCCATCCTTGATCTCCTGACGCTTTGATCCACCCCGACATTTTGAGGACTCCTGATTATCTATTATGCCATCTCAGCAGATTTGCTTGACTAGAGGGATGTTTTGCGGTTGACCTGATTATTTGCTCCCTCACATGATCTTATGCCCTCTAATGGATTGATGGATTCCCACTATTTCGAGGACCTGCGATTTTATGCCAGCATTCCCGCGACTTTCATTGATCTAGCTCGCATACCTCCCCGAGGACTATCTACGGGAGAATGCGACAATTTCTAGGACTACGGTTTCATTCACGACTTTGGTCGCCATTGTGATGGGGTCCGAAACCGAGTCAGATGATATGCTTGATTGGCCTCCCTCTGTGACTGTGTGCCCGAGTTGTCGGCACATGAGGCCAACTGTCAGATTGCTCTCCTTGACGGTCCTTGCAAGGCAGAGCTCCACTTTTCTGATTATTCCATGCCTGGTTCATTGCTCTCCGAGGGTTATCTGCGAGAGGCTATGACACATTTTAGCTCTCTTAGTCTCTTCTGCTGATAGGCGGTCTGTCGTTTATCGAGACCAGATTCTCTGTGGATCCGTCTGATGGATCCGGCTCCTTCGAGCCATTCTCTCTCCTTGACGACCCTCGCAAGGACGAGATGTCCTCTGATTATTCACTGCATAGCTCACATCACTTCCCGAGGACTATCTGTGGAAGTATGTGACACTTTGTTTACGATCGGCTTCACTCACTTCAGGTGCCTCCACTTGTTGGGTCATGAAGTCGATTCGTCCGACATAGACAGTTGGTCTCCCGTTCTGATTATGCGCCTAATCTGTTGGGGCATTTGACTGACTGGACCAGACTCCTTTGAGTCCGCTCTCCTTGACGGTCCTCGCAAGGATGAGCTCTTTTCTAATTATTCCTTGACTAGCTCGTAGCTCCCCGAGGGTTATCTGCGGGAGACTACAACATTTTTCCGATCTGATTTGGTCTCTTCTGCTGATAGCCGATTTGTCGATACTGAGACCACTATGTGGGTCCGTCTGATGGATCCGGCTCCTTCGAGGCCTTCTCCCACCTTGACGACCCTCGCAAGGTAGAGACACACTCTGACTATTCCTTGCCTATATTGCATTCCTCTCCGAGGACTATCTGCGAGAGACTGCGACACTCTCTTTACGCTCGGTTTCCCCCTTCTGATGGTGCCTCCGATCTACGGAGCACGGAACAGAGTTGATCGATATATGTGATTCTGGTCCCATCTTGAGTTGCCTATCCGATCTGCGGATCATGGGACCCATCTGATTAGACTCCTCTGAGTCTGCTCGCCTTGACGGTCCTCGCAAGGTTGAGCCCCTGATATCTGAGGTTGCCATGCCTAGTGGGCGGCACGTTCTGCGAGGGTTGTCTGCGGGACGCTGCCACACTTTCTTGATTATCTGGTCTATTCTTCTGATAGTCGATATGTCGTCTATCGAGACCTTATTTACTGGTGATCCGTCTGATGGATTATTGACGCCTTTGCGTCCGCTCGCCTTGACGACCCTCGCAAGGCCGAGTCTTCTTTTGATTATTCATCGATTAACATGTATCGCTCCCCGAGGGTTATCTGCGGGAGGGAACATCATTTTCTAGGTACTCGGTTTCACTTCTGGTGTCTCCTGTCTGTTGGAGCACGAAACCGAGTCTTCTGAGCTGTATACTCGGTCCCCTCTCTGATTGTGTATCCGATCTGCGGATCACGGGAGCAAGTCTTCTGATTATGGTCTGATTCCTGGCTCCTTTGAGCCTGCTCACCTTGATGACCCTCGCAGGGTTGAGCCATGTCTTGCGGCATTAGGTGTGTGTCTCCTACGATCTTCCGACCTCATGACCACCACATGCCACGATGTCTCCTATTCTCTATCTTCCATATCTTATCGAGACTCTGATTGACCGGAGGGCTCTGTACTGTTCCTTCTTCCTCCCGGTCTTACTGTATCGGCTTTATTCCCTCATGCTGACCCTATGAGCCGATTGACTGCTTCATGCTACCGCATCTGATATCTTTACTTCCCGATCTATTTGTCCCCGGTAGACAACACCCACTTGACTGCATATCCGGGTGTCCTTTCACCTTCTGACTGCGTCCTCGTTCTCACAGGGAGACGACGACGAGAGCACGGTATTCGCTTACCAGATACCATCCTGTACTTCACCAGTTCTTCACCACTTGTGTATATGTGTTCCATGTTCATTCTTTCTCTCGCATGTTATGTGTGCCCTAGATCTATCACCATATCTTTATGTCTATACTTAGGACGTACTTTGTCCTAAGTATAGGGGGGTGCAGGCCGCGTTGTTCTTTCGTTGTTCAGTTTTGTCACTCCTGTTGTTGCCTATAGTTAGGGATATCTCACCCTAAGTATAGGGGAAGTGATGCGTATATTCTCCATGATCTTTTCGTCTATCTGTATATCTCTCTCTTTTCTTCTTTTCTTCTTTTCCTTTTCTATCTTCTGTATCTAAATAAAAGGTGTCGCCCCTTGGTGTCAGTCTTATGTACTTAGGACGTACTTTGTCCTAAGTATGGGGGGGTTGCACCCCTGATTTGTTAATTCTTTGAACTGTTTATTCACACCCATGGCCCTCCCTGCCTTGTGTACATTCTGCTATACTTAGGAGTATTTGATCCTAAGTATAGGGGGGACGGTCATTTTCTTATTCATTTATCTTGTTATTCTTTCATTTATTATTCTTTTAGTCGTCGTAGTATAGACTCTTTTTTATATACTCAGTACGAGTTATGTCTTCTCTTTCTTCTTTCCGGTCTATGAGGACATAGCTCAAGCTAAGTATAGGGGAGTCGTATATACTATGTATATACTTCATCCATAACTCGTACTTTCGTATACAATTCATTAATTAATAAGGCTTCTTATTCCTCAGATTCTTTTTGTAAATACTGATTAATAAATCAGGTTAAAAATATTTTTTGCAAAATGATTTGAAAATTGGTGTGAACTGTTTGGAAAACTTTTTGTGAAATATTTTCAACCTTTGTAAAAATATGTTGATTGCAAAAATTCTTTTATTTGTGTGAAATAAAGGTTTTGAAAACCTATTTGCAAATGGTTTTGAAAATATTTTGAAAAATGTATATATGATGTTTGCAAAATCTTTGCAAAACGGATTTCAAATGATTGTAAATATTTGCAAAAATTATCTTGTACTATAGTTTTCAAAAGGATTTTTCAAATAAATCTGAGGGATAAAAACATCAGAATAATAATAATAAACCATAAATAAAATACATTAAATTCTTTATCAAGTGTATATACACCTCAATAAACCACTCTTGTTAAAACTAGTAAATTCTTTAAATCTTGTAAAATAAAGCGGCACGCCCGTGTAAATAGTTGTATATATTTTATTCTTTGAGTGCCAAAATTCTTTTATTTGTAAATTCTTTGTGTAAAAATTATTTCTCTTCGTTTTCAAATTCTTTTTTAAAAAAATAAAAATTAAAACCCACAAAAACAATAATTGGACATGAACGATTGATTGAGTAATTACACAACACACATACAACCATTCGCCTCCCAGTGTTCGACCTCTACTTGTGCTTACACCTATACACATTTACATGTAGAGTTATAATAAATTTTAACTCCACATTTTTGGATATTCATTGCATACATTTATTGTGGGTTAATTGTTGATCGATCTGGGGATCTTCAAGAGGTCAATTCAGCGACTGGATGTCTCGCCTTGTGAGATGTCTGGACCCTTGATCTTCCCCTTATCATATCTTGCTCATTTGAACTCCGATTTTAGCGCATAATATGTCATTTTGAAGCTTATTTCACTCTCTAACACTTTGCATAATTTGTGAATAGATCTGAGATAATTTCTTGATGATTATAAATTATAGATTTTTGTTGACATATGTAGGCCTAATTATCAATATATTTAGGCAATTATCATGAGTTTAACTTTATTTGCTGGGATATGATTAAGAATATTTTGCGAGATTGATCGTCTTGTATTGAAGAGTAATTATTTAAAGAATTTAATCTATGCAGGGGGCACATCCAATGAAAGATAATTATTGGTCATATTTTTAGGAGTTAATTTGTATAGGCACGTGAATTGATCTAATGACCTTCTTGCTTGAATTTTTGGGATTAGTCGAAAATATCTCACTCGAAATGATATCTTTTGATATGTGATTTAAATATGAGGATAGTGATCAATATTATCAAAATTTTTTGATTAAAAATAAAAACTCACAGATCTTGCACTCCCTCATCCACTCTGTTTAAATTTTCTTCACACTGCATCAGCATCATCTTTTCTCTTTATTATCTGACACAGAAATTATCATAACATTTAATTAATTATTGAAATTAATTTAAAACCACACAACTAAAAATCATCGTTCCATGTGTTCGACCTTGATAAACTTGCCAAGAAAAATTCTCCACAACATTCAAAGATTGTGGATTTTGCTGAATCGAAGATCGTCTCCTATATTACAATTATCGATTATTAAAAAGGCGATTTTCGAGCTCATCAGCGGGTTTATTGGAAGATATATACAAAAAGACAAATCTGCAACATAGTCCTCATGATAGAATGGAGATGCACAGATCAGAGCGGAATGAGAGAGATTCATGAAGTCTAGATAAAAGTTACTCCAATCAGCCATCTCAACTTTCAAAAGTCGGGAATCTGGGAGATCACGATAGTCAAGTCAATATATGAATAGAAAAATACACATATGTGTAGAATAATCACTACACACACAAAACAAACAAAAATCAAACCCTTTAATTCACCAACTCAACGCTATGAAGATCGTGAAGTTTCAATCTTTTTATCTTTTCTGGTCTATAGTTAGGAGACTTTCAAAATTTTACAAGATCAAAGATGAAGTATCATAAAATAGTTTGTGTTCAGGTCGATGGAGGACACCTACACAAACAAGAGACTACTTCAACTAAGGTTGGAGGCAAATGATTGCAGCTATATCAAGACCCAAAACTCAGTCCAAGTGCTTAGGGTACAAGTCCAAGGTTTTGGGCTTTGTTCCTTAATTGTACATGCCTTGCTCAGTTACGAGGGTACTTGCGATAATGAGGGGGTTACTCTCCCTAAAACAGTGATATTTGTGTTGGACTTGTAATCCCTCAGCGATCCATGCAATAATAGTTACTATTTTATCATATCCATCAGAAATAAAATGGATAATTGAATGAATGCACTATTATGAAGGCCCCTTTATGAAATTAGGGTTATTTACTATGTCCTTATTGAATACCATGTAGTTGGGAGGCCACATCTGACTTCAAACATGTGATACTTTATAAAGATCTCTAGTCTGGGAAAGAGATGGCAATCTTTTCTCTAACAATTGATTTCCAACCAACTTCTTAATGTAGGTCCTCTGCATGGGAATAGAGATCCAGAAGTGTTGGAATAATCAAGTCAAAGAGTTGTCTTGATGAGGTTGAGATAAACTAAGACATGAATCATAACTGTTACGATTAGGCACACATCCTTTCACCTGAGACAGATATGCATCTATATACCTCAGTATGCACATTTGAATGACCAATAGGTTAGTGACCTAAACAAGGTCCATATTCTGACACGTTGGTGTGCATATGAAGTTATATGAGATGTATGATCTCTCGAAGGAATCATGTATGTTCTTAGTTGATGAACCAGGAGTCAAATATCACTCATGAGATATTTTGGTGTCAAAACGAACTCCATGCATGGTCATCTTGTTTTTGAAATAAAACACGAATTTAAGATATTAATATACGTTTTGGAGAGTATATGATTAATATTGTTACCCAATTATCAAATGAGAAATACATTAATATATTCCAAAGAAGACAATCAGACCAGGGTTTGAACTTCATATTTATCAAAGTCTTTCCATGTCAAATAATGAACGCGTATTTCACCTCTTTAAAAATCGACAATTGTAGTATAGGAGATGGAAAACGATCGATCAAAACCCACAAATTTGAATATGTGGAGTTTTTTTCTTGGTAAGTGTACTAAGGTCGAACTTAGAGAATAATGACTTTTAGTTGCGTGGTTTTAAATTAATTCAAGTAATAAACTAATTGCAATGTTAATTCTTATGTTAGAAAATAAAACAAAGGGGATGCAGATGAAAGAAAATGAGAACATATGGAGAGAAGTGAAGCATGAGATCTGTGACTAAGATTTTTAAGCTCAATAATATTAATCAATATCCAAAATTTAGTCAAAGATCAAAGGATATGATTTTAAGAGATACTCAAATTAATCCCAAAGTGCAGGCATGGAAGGTCGATAAATCAAATAATACTCCTGCTAAATAGATAATTTCAAGGCAGAGTATCTATCACAAAATTATTGTAATCTATTCCTTAAAGAGGGAATCAATGAAAATAAAGGAATAATTCCAATAAATCTCTTCAATTTATCCCTACAAAGATTAATTCCTCAATTATTATTCATCAATATTCATAAGAGGAATAATCAGATTAAATCTCCTCCAATGAACCCCTGCAGATAAAATCAGATGTTTCTCAAGATAAATGTGGCACAAATATGTCAAAGATCAGTCTACATAAATCAAATAGATCCTCAAATAATAATTAACAATAAATATCCTTATATCAATCCATAAAATATATAAAAATGAAATAGCACAGAAATAAACTTCAAAATGACATGTTGTGCATGAAAATCAGAGTTTGTATGCAAAAGATATCATAAAATGAAATTCTGGAGACTAAAATGCAATAAATTTCAGTATTTTCTTCTCAAATCAACCCTCGGAGGACTTATATGCAATAACTGAAACTCACATGTTTTTGTTGTAATTTTTCTAGTGTGTCACGTGTGACGCTGACGTCAGCGTCTGGCAGGGGCCTTCTTCTGATTCTCTATAATGGTAGGGGGCGGGGTGCAATTTGCCCCTCTGTTGAGCGCGAAATTTAGAGATGGGAAATTTGATTGATGAAAATGGGTTAGGTCGTTGTTTTATCCCCAAAATCCCGCGTCAACAAAAAAAATATTTTTTTATGATTTTTGCTACTTATTAACCTGTATAGCGGACAGGGTCGAACTCAGGGAGGCTACAATTCCCGAGGGTTATTCAATTAATCAGAAACTAATTAAAAGAAAACAGGAACCTCAAAGGACAACTATCCTTGGTTTTTGTGATTTTTATCTTTTTAGTTTTTTTTTTTATTTTTTTTATTTCTAATTTTTTTTATATTTTCTGATTTTTAAATTTTTAGTGATTTTGATTTTGCAATTTTTTTTATTTTCAAAAACAAATGAGATCAAAGCACGAAATTGATTAAATACACACCACGACTCTTTTTTGCAATTTTCAATTGTACCAAAAATGCTCAGAAAAATTCAAAGAAAATATTTTTGGGTTTTAAAAGTTTTGAAATGTTTTTTGAGAATTTTTGTAGATTTTTCGGATGTTTTTGTATTTTTCTAAAAATTAAACAGTGAGAAAATAAGAAAATGTGCACAGCCTGGAGTAATTTGCAAGTTAAAAATCTTTTAGATGCCCAAAACTCCTGGCAATTATTTTTAAAACAAACTAGAAACCATTATCTACAAACAGGAACTGAAATCACAATTTTTCGATTTTTGTAGAATTTTTTATGATTTTTATAAGATTTTTGATGTTTTTCAATTTTTTTGGGTTTTATAAATAATTAATACATGAAAATTGGTCTGAAACTAAAAGATAATGAAATACAACTAATCTAATTTTTTTAGAATTTTTGGAGCTATTTTCGAATTTTTATGAATTTTTGAATTTCAAACAATGAAAAAGACACTGTTTTTGATTTTTTTAATAATATCAAATGAAGTCAAAATGCAGCAAAAAATTCTTGCTAGATAGATATGATCATCAGGAGCATAGCACAATTTTTGCAAAATTTTTAGGCGAATAAAAATATTTGTTTCATTCAAAAGCACAAGCAAATCATCATTCTGCAGTTCGGGGATTGAAATATAAGGACTGGAAAAGTTAAGGACTGAGTTATAAAGTTTCAATATTTTTCTGTCGCAAATAAATAATAAAATAAATGACAAGGCATAAAGCGCAATTTTACCCACTATATCACATGTGCTTTGGAGTGCAGGGGCCTCATTGTAGATTTGAGAACATCGAAGGGTGAAGCTGTAATTTCTGTCAAAAGTCCTTGAACTGGCGGGGACGCTTTTGGAATTTCAGAAACATCAGGGTTGATCTCGAAATTTGTCCAAATAATAAAACTTTTTAAATCAAGAGTCACAAGCCCTAGCCATTCTCTTCGTTCTTCAATGGGGAAGCAACAGGGTACCGCCGCCCTTCTTCTTCCTCAAGGCAACGGCAGCGGTGTGGAGGATGGCGCTGGTTCTTCAGGAGGAGGGGCGTTGAACGAGCGGTCGGCGATCAGCGGCGCCGCGTGGGGTGTCTGAAGGCGGAGGAGCGGTGGGCGGGTGCACGGGCTGGAGGCGCGTGGGACGCGCGGCTGCTCGAGGAGGAGGACGCTTAAGGCGAGGGTGGAGGCGGTCGAGCGCCTGCGGCGGGAAGGCGCGCAGCAGGTCCTGCGGAGGGGGGAACGCACCTGGGTCGCCGCCACCGCCTTCTCTCCACGCGCGCGCAGGCGGCGCTGGAGCAGCGGGAGGTTGGAGGCTGCAAGGGCGCGGCGCGCGGCGGCGATGGAGTCGGCGCCGACTCCAAGCACAGGAGCGGGATCGGGTGCGGTTGTCGCGCGGTGGTTCTCAGCGGCGCCGCCTTGTGCAGCTGGTGTCGATGGAGCGGGAAGACGACGCCGCCCCCGCTGGAGCGGCTCACGCGCGAGGAGGCTCGGCGCGGGGCAGCGCCGCTGGCGCACCACCGCAGGAGGCGGTTGGCGTCGGGGCTTCAAGGAGGAGGGGCAGCCGATGGAGGATGGCGGCGGGGGGTGACGACCCCGCTGCTGGAGAATTTTTTATTTTGTTTTTTTTTATTTTTTTTGTAATTTTGTTTTAAGATGTAAACAGTGAATGAAAAAAAACAAAAGGAAAACACTTTTTTTTTTTATTTTTTTTTGTAAATCCGAAAATAAGAGAAAAGAGGAATAAAGAAATATTTTTTTATTTTGTTTTTTTTTTGTTTTTTTATTTTTTTATATTATCCTGCAAAACAAATGTTAGAAATAAAGGAAATTTTTTATTTATCTACAAATAGGAATATGGACGGGGATTCGGCGACGATGAAGGATTCGAATCCAATTCTCCGACCACCATGCGTGGTTGGAGTTGATAGATTGTGGGAGATAGAAAATAGAACGTGGAGAGCTCGAGAACGTGAGATGAGAAATCGAGTCGGTGGTGGAATAAATCGAGATGGAATGTTTTAAGATCTAGAGAAAAAAAATGACAACGAGACGAAAATACAAAAAATAAAACTACGATTAAACTAAGATAAAAATGCGAAGAAAATTTTGGATCTCACCTTAGGAGCGGAAAATAGACCGTGATTGCCTCGACAAGGCCGACTCGCTGTCACCGGACGGCTTGGAGGCTAGGCAACTTCCTCGACGAAATTTCTCTCGGAGATCGGGCTCCTCTCTCTAAAGATTGATCAGGTTGGAATGAGGGAGATGGAGCCATATAAATAGAAAAGAGATGAATTTTGAATTTTGAAGAAGATAAGAGAGATTTTTGAATTTTTTTTTGGTGGGAGAGATAACATGAGAGATAGAATAGAAAGATAAAATTATTTACAAAATTATCTAATAATTTTTTTTGAATTTTCGTCACTTTATTATTGGAATTTGAAAATGTTATTTTTTTATTTTTTTATGATGGTTGGTTAAAAATTGTAACTATATACATATACTATATACATATATGACATTATATACAAGGATAAATGGGGAAATTAGCCTCTCTTTTTTTTTGTTTTAAGAATTTTATTAATTTTTTTATTTTTATTTTATTATTATTTTTTATTTTTGTTTTAAGTAATTAGTAAAAATATTTACAAATATATATACAAATACAATATACACAAAATACAAGGGAAAATTGCACAAACCACCCCAGAAAACCAACTTTTCAACCGTAACTCCAAAAATTATAAAAATCACAGTCATTTTGAAGATAATTTAATTTAGATTTCAATGGAAGTGATATTTGTTCAATTTGAGATCATATGGAGCCGGAATTTATCTTTCAATTAGTGCTTAGTGGCTTTTTCCAGTGTGCAACTTTTATTCTGTACATGATTTAATTGTGCAATCAGTTTTATTAATTAGGACCCATTTTTATTTACAACTTTGATTTTGAATGTTATTTGATTTGGGGTCAATTAAGGTACAAATAAATTAGTGTTAGTTTTATACAGATATACACAAAATAAGTGAGAAACACATTTTTTTAGATTTTCTGGTTGAGGACCCTATCTCCCCCTACTTTATTCCTGGTCGATCAGGTCAAGTCTTGACCTTCTCTCAGGGTTCGGGTCAGCCTGTATACAGTCTTCCTTTTTTTTTCTTTTCTTTATTTTTCCTTTCTTTCTTTCTTTATTTATTTTAGGTTAAAATTAGTAAGAAATGTACAATATTTACACACAAATGCAAGTTAGTAAGAATATGGAGTTAGCGTTATATGCAGGTGTTTTATAAGGGATTTTAAGCTAAAATAAATGAATAAAGATGACGAATCGCAGATTCATCATCCCCCTATGCTTTACCTTTGCTAGTCCCTTAGCAAACACTTATTTGAAAGAATAAGTGAAGAAGAAAAAGAAAGGGAAAATAAAGAAAGTAGGACAACATTGAGTATTAAACTTATCTTCATAAAATTGTAGTTTGGAGCTCTGTCGGACCTTTGGATTATTTGTGTGTCGGAACTTCTGTGAGACTTAGAATTTTAAAACCAACAGCCTTCAAGTTCTACACATCATTGTCACAGTTTTGGCCCAGAAGTCATCTTAGATCGATCCTCTTCCCAAAGCATACCCTATGAACATTGAATAATCGACTCATGTGCGTGAAAAATTTTAGCTCTTCCCATCCAGAATGCCGGACTACCATGCAAATCTCCTCTCCAATAACTCGTCCTCGGGGAGTCAGGTATTTCCTTCTAAGGTCTGTCGTGCTGTGTTCACAATCGAATTGGGGGAGAAGTTAGAAGAATGAGAAAAGAACTGGAGGGTGGTTTGGTGTGGTCACCTCTCCTTGTGAAGCTGGCCAGTGTAGCCGAGTCTCCACCAAGATCTGCAGGTTTTCTTGAAGCTTGGACCTTTTTGGTCAGATTTTTATTTGGTAGTAGCTTCTTTGTATTTGGAGTTTTGGTGGTTCTGCTTGGATCTTGTTTTGCCCCTACGGATATAGCATCTTTTTATTCCGTACATTTTGTGGGGTCTTAGAAAAAATTGTGCCCCAGCCGTCA